>JAOXYF010000009.1:15164779-15185035 GCA_028565775.1 Sternarchorhynchus goeldii
AAAAAATAGACTATATGTCAAGCAATTTGTAGCATTGTATTTGAAAATTGCTATACTCTTTTTTTTTTTTACAAGTTTATTATTTATTTTTATTTTATGTATTATGCACTTCTTTTACCCCCCCCCCCCCCCCATCTCAAGACTAGGTCAACATGTTTTTGCTGTTTTTGAAGATTTTTTTTAATTTTTTTATTTAAATCAGACACTAATAAATAGACAAGTAAGATGAGGTTTTTTGACAGATGAGCACAGCAAAGAAAATGAGGAGCATAAGAAGATGCAATGGCAGTACAGTCTCGGCTATTAAGCCTTTAGTTGCTTCTGGCTGGCATGTTAGACACATTCCTCTGTTGGGGCCCCTATATTTGCTCTTGGTGTTATGGCTGTTCCCAATTTAGTTCCAGAGGATAATCCTGATCAAAACTCCAGCTCATTCCGCTGAAACATTAGCCCTCCTATATGTCTCACTCCACCTGCAAAACGTCAGGTTGTGGTTTCTTCTGAAACGGCTTCTTGCATTTCTGTCTTTAGGCAAAGAGATCACCTACTGTATACATAAGCACATTGTGGTAATGGTAGTACATGGGGCAGTGTATCTTGTTTCTGGATCTGCGTGTGCATACGCCATTCTATAGGTATGGACAAACGTGTGCTTGCTCAAAGCTGTAGCGTTGCTGCTATGGAAATTACACAGTGACCCTGCAGGTCTTGATGTCCATGTGGAAATGAATGTATGGCCTGTGCACTGACCAGGTACAAATCAAAAGAATAACTTCCCTTATACGCATCACATCACCCCCCCTTATTTTTGTCTTTGAGCATGGTGGTACTGAAAGGATGCCAGTACTTAAATATTCGACCTAGCCAAGCACCGTAATTTCCTGCTTTTTACACTGTGCTTTGTCAAACCTGCAAACCACAGCATACTTTCACTAACTTGTCTGCAAGAGGGAAGGAGAGAGAGAGTTGCATAAAAAAACCAAACCCCTCCCCCTCCATTATAAGCAGCTATTTGAGCCTGGACTGAGAGTGCTGGAGCTCCCTTTATGATGAACTGCTCTAGCTGTAGCCGTCCAATCATCACTGAATGCAAAGTGTGCTGAAGTGATGTGTTTGTGTGGTGGGGGAGGTGTTTGTGTGTTTCTTGGGTTGTTTGGGTAAAAAGGAGTGCAGGAGTGGAGAGGGACAGAGATGTGTGAATACTAATGTGGTGCTAAATTGTGTAATGCCAAAGTGAGCTACTATGGATGTGAGAGATGAGCACATGGTGATTGTAGTTGACATTGAAACATAAGCATCCAGACACTGAAAGCTATCTTTTGGAGTGATGACCCTGAATATTCTGATCTATAGTTGTGTAAATAACCTTTTTGCATTATGCATTTCCTTCTAAGTGATCAAAACTGTAACTGTTAAAATATGACAATAGGCATTCAACAACTCATTAAACAGGCTTTATTTTAGTTCATTCTGGGTTAGAAGCTAAATGTAGCCAAAAAAATTCCCTATAGTTTTCTTGTGTACTGGAACTCTGAAATGCAGCGGGATGTAGTGTTTTTATAAGGTGCATTTTGCTCTGAAGTGCACTTGCACGAATAACTCACAGCTTCCCACATGACTCTTGAACAGTTGCATGATTTGATTGATTTAGTCTGCTTCTTTGAAGCCCATCTACTTAATGTGGATTATGGACACTTGTATCTTTCCTCCTCTTCCCTTTCTCTCGTTTTTCCTTGCCTGACGGTCTCTGCTTTTGGCTCAATGTCAATACATCCATAATTTCTTAGGTGGTTCTTTTAACCTTTCATTGACATCACTCTGCCTCTCTCTCACCATATTTTGGTGTTTCTTTCATTTGCACAACTCTTTTTTTCTTCTCCTTTGCTCATCCAGATCCCAACTTGGCATGTGGATGTTTGTTTGCTATATTAAAAACGTACTACTCCTTTTTCCATCATATATATACAAGCATGTCTTGTAGGAAAGACTTTAAAGGAGATTACCTACAGAAACAATGTAAATGTCAACAGCAAAGGCAAACAGCCACAATAGTTGTCCATGGGTATCTTCCCTCGCCTTCTTAACATCATGCACTCTCCTGTTTTTTTCACTCTCTCCCCTGAAGCTGCTAAGCTTGTGTGTCACAGTCTAGCATGGCAGTCTCCCCTCCCCCCCTTTACATATGATAATCGGTGCATATCTCTCTCTCTCTTTCAGCAGTTGGTGGCTGTGTTTCAGGGGGATGGTGGTGGAAGAAGAGAATGGATGTTGGGTTCAGAGGGCAGCTGTATGCATTTCAGCTAATTGAGACCCAATGGTTAGCAGATCTTGCTCCACCTCCTCATTCTGTCCCCTTTTCTCAGTGAGCATTCTTCTTACCCCACCATGAGGGACAAACAAATGAAGTGACTTATTTCAAACATTTTAAAGAGTGTAAAACTTTAAGTGGATGCATTTTGGACCAAGCAGAAATATGTCCACAACAGTCAGCTGCAGTGGTTACTGGATATTGACCAGCCTGTGTTTATAACCACAGACTCCTTTTTAAAACATTTGAGCAATTGTTGTGGAGATGCTTTCTCCGTGCATGTTTGTGTCAGTTATAACAGCAGAACATAATAGTTTGTTGGAAACTCTTGTAGCTTTCAGCTTTATTGTAAATGAATGACTTGAAAGATGTCAGCTTGTAAGGTTTATGCTAAGGTTTCATGTTCTGTAGGATATATAATATCAAATTTTGTTAAACTCATAAATGAGTGTTTTTCTCCTTTTTTGTAGTGAAATTGCTTGAATGTTGAGAGTGAAAGCTTAGCCTACTTTTTTAACTGTGTGTGTGTGTGTGTGTGTGTGTGTGTGTGTGTGTGTGTGTGTGTGTGTGTGTGTGTGTGTGAGATCTCGCCATTTAGACAGCAAACTTCGTGCATTAGGGTAGTGCAGAGAACCACAGTGTAATTTGCCAATGTGTGTGTACTCAACCATTTATTTGGAATCTGAATTGTGGTTCATAGTATCTGTCCTTCTGCAGGTAGTAACAACAGAAACACAAATCTATCCCAGAACCAACAACCCCCGTTCCCCTCGTCGTCGCTGCCTCTCACATTCTTTCTTTGAGCAAACTTAATTAATGAAGAATCAGGGAAAGTGTTGAGAAATGCACTTCATTTTACTACTTTAACCTTCTTTTGCTTTCCTTTAAACTCAGCATTTAAATATATTCTCTATCTTTTCAGTTATTCTTTTTTTATTTCTCTTTCTCTCTGTTCTATTTGTCTCTTAGTCACAGGTTGTCAACCAAGAGAGCAGTTAGGGTGGCAGTGGAGAGATGCATGTATGGTAATTGCCAATGTGCTGTGGTGGAGGTGTATTGTTGCAGCCTGCTGAGCTGCATCGTCTCCCTCAGGGCTGCAGCACTGCCTCTCGCTGGAACAGATGGCCATTTTGGAGGATGGCCACCAAGGAGCCTGCACCAGCAGTAGCCAAGAACAAACACGGTCACCACATGTTGGGACTGTGTGTTTATTTTAGCACTGTGCACATTAGAGCATATTATAAAACTGTTTTTGAATATGTAATGGATGAAGAAATGGATGTGGACCATCCATCCTGTTGGAATTGTTGGTTAAAAATTCAGACTTGGACCTTGGTCTTTAATAACAAAATGGTTTTGGTGCAAGTAAATTGAAAATATTCCTAGTTGTAACCAGAAATCTGATCTTTGTAATGAACAGTTAAAAGTAATAAATTTTTAAATTCACCCCATGTCGGTCTTACTGCCGTGCTGAGAATGATCCACCCAAAAATATTTGATCAGCAGAAACTGACCATTAATAAACTGTACATAAACTGTGTAGTAATAAACTTATATTATATAAAGTCCATTTTTTAAAAATATTTAAATCCAACTCGATCTTCTTTCTCAATTATGTCAATCTTTCTGAATGAGGTCAAACAAAGCAAATATTAGACAATATGTCTTTATTCTGTACTGCTTTTTCATATCACATTGTACTCAAAGTACTATAGTCAAAGTACAGAAGTAAATTTCAGGATACAGTTAAGGCTGTTTGTGTAAAACAATTAAACAACGATGCAATAACTTGAATGTGAATTACTTGACAGCTGTCATAACATATTTTGGACAGTGACATTTCACATGTAAAATAAATTGAAACAAACGAAAAATAAAAGTGCCGATTGAGTTTTTCCCCTCAAAATATAACAACCAACCCCACTTGGTGTTCCAGTCCCTAGTATGGGAACCCCTGCTTTAAGTACAATAGGCCTACATCTATGAAATGTTATGTAGGCTGAACCAGTATTTGGTTGAAAATTGTTAAGGATTTCATGCCATCCTTACACAAAACAAGACTTTGTGAGTGCTGAACTTCTTGAGAATTACTGATGTTTTAAGACTACAGTTAAAAATACTTCAGTCACTTGAGGTTTTTTTTGTGTGTGTGCGCGTATCAAGGTCAAGGAACAGCTTTTGAAATACCTCAAAGGTGAATTTCAAGTGCTTGGAATAGCTGAGATTAAATACATACATCACCCCCATCACTCCCCTCCAAGACCTTGATTTCCCTCAACCACAATAGTTGAACGCCCACCAATGATGGCAATCTTCATTACTTCAGTTGCAAGATTTTCCTTGATCTACTGCATGTTCTGGTAGAAAAAATATAATGCGTATCAGCAAAAAAGAAATGCATGATGTAAGTGTTTTATATTTAACATTTATCATCCTTAATAGTTCCTCCCATAGTCTAAAACCATAGAGTGATACATAAGTATAACTTCATTCATTCAAATATCTCTCTTAATACAATAATTTTACAATAACAGTAGTGCATGTGCCTTAACATGGAAAGTCACCAAATCTTAGGGTTAGGATTAGGGCTAACCCTAACACCAAAGCTAATCCTAGGACATGGCACAAGTCTATAATGTTTTAACAACTATATTTTGGCAGTTCTCTTAAATGTACACAATTTGCAAGCCTAATGCATTGGACATTGAAATACCACAGAGTTGTTTTAGTTGCTAACTTCAAAATATTAATGAAACAAGAACCAAAATCCACATATTACTAAGTGTCTTGTCAAAAGTTTTGGCATTGAGGAAACCATAAATATGGCTCCTAAGGCTGCAGACATGTAGAACAAAACTCCGCAGAGACTCTTGTTGGCAGAAAAATGTCATTTTGAAGTTTATTCTTAAGTTTTAGACTTTTATTTACTTTGTTCATAAAAAAGAAATTTATGCATTACATCAAAACATGAAGGAATTATGCTCATAACAAAGGGAAGATCCATTATAAATGTAACCTTTAAAAAAGTCCCTACTGCTTGTTTTAATGCCAATACAATGACACTTAACATGGCAGAGCTTTAGTAACACGATGCTCTTTTAAATAACTGCCATTCAGTAGGTGTATATATATACCAGCACTCCAACTAGACAAGCTTAAGTGACAGATTTAAATTTGTGAAGATTCACAAATTCACAAATACATTGTGTTATATTTGACAATATTCACCCAAATATGAGTACTGATTTTGTGCTTTTCTGTTTTAAGCAAAACAATATATATTGTTGAGAACATGAACATTCTGACCTTTTGGTAATCAAACTTGAAAGTACTGTCTAAACTTAAAAATATCATAGTGTGTTTATAAAACAGTTCTCTCTGGATAGGGCATTTATCACCTTAATGTATTTTTTTTTTATCAACAAATGTTCTGGCAATATGATGAGGTGCAAATGAAAACAAAAGATGTTTGATAGAACTGGAGCTTTAATATAGGCCACAGAACAAGCCTGTCATTTGGACAGGTAATGGATGGCTTTACTAGATTAGGTTAACAGCCTGTATTTTGTATATCCAGGAGATTCACCATGGTCTGTTGAGGCTGCAGCAATGGTACATGTGTTTGAGAGAATGTTAAACAGCTATGGCTACACAATTCTTCCCCACTGTGTCTGTCAAATCCCTCACCGCAAGAGTTCACCTTATGCCTGGTCATATTTACTGAGATGTGAAAAGCTCTGCACTTACTTGCTCTCTTATTACTTTGGATCCAGACTGTCTAATTTTTGTTTATTTTCTTTACCTCTCAGACCCATTATCAGCGTCAGTTATCGTTCTGTGTGGGTTGAGTGCCAAATCATGTTAGAATTTTCTTTGGATCCATTACATGAATCACTTCTTTTGTAGGAACCAATTTCAAGGACTGGATACTTTTGACAAGGGTCCATATCTTGATATCCTTTTTATGACTTAACTTTAGTACTGCATTGTTTCACTTGTAAAATTACTTTTTCTCCTTAAAAAAAGAATTTTATTCCCACCCACTAGCAGATGGTCACGCGCGCGTGTGCATGTACGTGTGCCTGTACGTGTGTGTGTGCCTGTACGTGTGTGTGTGCCTGTACGTGTGTGCGTGTACGTGTGTGTGTGTGTGTGTTCTTGAACTTTCTGTTAACATTTCAGCAATGGCCCTTAGGATGCCTCAAAGACACTAGTTTGTTGGTCTTATTTTGAGTGGAGGTTCTAGACTCATAATGCCCAGGTTATTATGCTACCGCTAATTTGATTGCCAGCTTGTGGCAGATGTCTTCCTGTGGAGTAACTTATATGGAGCACATTAAATCTATTAACCCACACCTCAACAGCTGCATGGTGGTGGTCGTAGGATGAGACTGACTTGGCCTTTTCCTGGAACCAGGGTAAAACTTGCTTGATTAGTACTGGAATTAGTGGTGGATTGAGTACCCCCCCCCCCCCCGGCTCTGGTAATAAATTGTCAAAGACAAGATCAGTAGATCAGTACATTAATTTGTCTAGCATGTTAACTGTTCAGAGCCTATGTACAAGAGCCATATTCCCTTTTTATGCTATTATCTCCTACTTTGTCTTCTCTCTGTTCTCCTCTGTAGGAGAGCTCTTCTCATCTGTAGCAGCTTAAACAGATGAATGGCTCTGTTTGAGTGGAAATACAAGTGTCTATGGAATTGGCTGCATGGGTCTAGTTACATGGTATCTTATGGCCCTTCTTGGGCCATGAGTGTCTGGAATTTAATTATCACCAACCCTAAAATGATTGGCTTCACCTGAAGGTTAGAACAACTGGCCTTGAGGTTTGATGGAAGCCAGAAAATCCCCTTGGAATTTATTTAAACACTATATTATTAGCCAAATTACACTAAGATGGAGCATGTAGCAGAGACGGAAAGCAAGATGGGAACAAAAGAATGTAATGTTACTTTATATTAAAGCTTCAGTAGTTAAATGCTGGGCACCAAATGATGAGCAGTGGTCCTTTGCATTTATCTTATAGTTTTAGTTGTTTTGGTTTTGCTGTTTTAAAATAATTATTGTTCCTTCTGATTAGATTTTGTATGCAAAATTCAGGGCAGCATGCAGCAGTCAGTGAACTTCAGATCTGTATTGTTACATCTTCTGATCTGTATCTGCTTGTGTATTGTTGCCTCCTTTGTGTGCTGTCTTTATTCAAAAGTGTTAATGTATCAAAGGCTTCATGAATGGGCACAACTCTCCACTTTGCATATTCATGGTGAATGACATGGAGATCTATGATTGAACATGGGGTTAAGTCATCCAGACCACTTAAAGTACCACAGTTGCTGGTGTTTTTGCAGAGACTGTTGATGATGTTTCAGCTAGAAAGGTGGGATGTTTAGAAAGTGGATGATTGCACATTGTAATCCCTATTAATGTTCCTTCAGTCTTTAATAAGGCTACAATGCCAAATGATTATTTTAAGACTTGTGAAAAACTCTGCTCTGGGCATAGAAGGTTAAAAACAACCCCATCAGTGCGTGAAAGCAGAAAATGAGTTCACTGAAATAATTAGTCTGCCATCCCCCATCTTTGGCCTTGGAGGTTAACCACAAATATTAACTGCTGATATTTTTATATTCATTACAGAGAGCAGTGTGTAATAGACCTCCTAATTCAGAAACTGTGTCTCTCCTTTTGTAAAAGACAGCCAGAGAGAACTTCCACAGATGTTTTGAAAAGGGGATGGCTTTTTTGCTGACCATGTGAGATGCTTTATGTCAGGCCCATGGAAAGGGACAGAAGAGCTCCAACATGTGTTGTTGTAGCACAACTGAATGGGAACAGGGCACTTTGAGAGCATTGGCTATCTTGTTTAAATGTATGTGTTACAGGCTAGAAAGTAAAATAAGCCATCGTCCTCCTCACTATATCCAGTTTTAAAATTGATGTGCCACTACTTACTGTGGTTGCTGTGGTTGACTGAATCAGTGCTTTGACATTTAAAATACATGCTGTATTATCATGCCTCATTTTATGTGGAAAACACCAACTGGTTTTCAAGTTTCATTAACCAGACCACATTAAAAGGGACATGATTTCCGCCACAGTTTGATAAGCCTCAAATTCTACTAGCTCTAGACATTGTAAAGTACCTGCTGTTAGTGTAGAGATGGGTAGTGTTCTTATCTTGCTCTCAGATTACGTCTTCATAGCTGCCTGTTGTCTTGCTTATCCTCTGAAAATGCTGCATCCTCTTTGGATAAAGTCATTTTGTACAGGTGGCACTTTCACTGGTTCTGTGTTTCAGTGTAAAAATACGCAGCTAGGTCATAACACTGTCCACACTGCCAGAGGCAGGAATCCAAAAATTTTACTCGGATGTATCATTGTGAAGGAGAGTCCAAGGAGGTGCAGTGAACTGAGACAAATCTGGCTCCCAAAGTAATCAGTGCAAATGACAAGGTTGCATGGATGCCCTGGGGCTAGCATTTCTGATTTTAAGCTCATAAAAATTTTATGTCCATGCATCAAATTCTGTGTTAAGAAACTGTAATAAATAGGACAAAGTATCACTTCAAAGAATGAAGTGCATAATCGAGTATATGCATGTTTTTTTTCTTCAGTCAGTAGTAATGAAACGTACCACTTAACCATGCATTTAGTATGAAACTTTTTTTTTTTTTTTTAATTTCCAGTGGCAAACTTTTCTATGATACTGTGACAGTCTTCTACAGTACATTTATACTTAAATGCAGTCAGCAGTGTATTTTGAACTGAACTTTCTCTGTGAATTCTACTATGAAATTTGTTTAATATAAGATTATTAGAAGTTTTGTTGACCATGTGGCTGTTTCAGTTGGTAGAGCCTTGATCTGCATGTGTGCATATATCGCGGAATTCCTGTGTTTGCTTCTCATCTTGATGTAGCCTGCATTTCTTCCCGATGTTTTTTTTTGTCCTCTTTCAAACTTGAATGGCTGAAAGCTTTAGACATCATATTCTCACGCCTGATGACTGAGAGAATAAGCAGAAAAATGAGTTTCACCATTTGAATTGGGAGGAACAAATGAATATAGCAGAGGTTTCTTATTATGTTTATGGCAATATAATAGCATTTTATACAGAATATACATGTATTCAGTAGTGGCTTATAAGATGTAAAATAGTCTGAATAGATTGAGTTCTTTTTAGAATTCAAGAACTAGAATTCAACCTGGCTAGTGTACCTGAAAATGTTATATTAGTTATGTTATATTAGGACTGTGTCACACTGTGCTCTCTTTATATGGCTATATACCAGCCATCATTGACAAAAAATGAATTGTAAACTCATGGTCAATCAAGAAAGAAAAAGTCACACTGTGCTAGTTTATGAGAAGTTAAAGAAATACTGAGTTCATTCAGGCTAGTTATTTAATTATTAAAAAATGGCAGTAATACCTTCATACTTACTACTGAGGTTATCTTAAGAGAGGTTATCATCTCATAAAAGGTTCTAAATGTTTTTTGTTTTAGAATATATATAAAGGGGGTCATTTGGTCTGTTATATAATGCAAACCCTACTTTTAGATGTGGTTTTTGTTTGTTTTTGTTTTACAGATCAACATTTTTATTGTTTGCTAGATATAAATTTTTTCCTCTTGCTTTTTTTTCAGATTCTCCAATCATCATGCCACATTTGCTCAGCTTTGGAAAAAGAGAACTGTGTCTCTGAACAGCAATGCCTTAGCCACCTCTAACATACAAATGCAGTTCGTCTGTCATTTAATTGGCTACTTTTGAGGAAATAAGGCCTTATGCTGAGGGTTTGCCCTTCATGCTGAAGCTTGTGGGAGAAAGCAGCTCCTCTCTTCCCTGAAAGTTAGATGAGTTACCCATGACAATGTAATTGATAGGGGGCTTGAGTTCTCACTTTCCCAAGCAGCTGCAAGCAGGATATCAGCTTGAGCCCTGGCATAGACAACAGCAACAAAAAAATCTGCTGCCTGCAGTCACTGGAGGGCTCTAGGGCTCCTCTAAAGTCATGCAGTCTTCAGAGGAGTTGTTCAACAGGAAACTGAAGGCCTTGAATGGAAGCATGGGGCCTCCACCTACCAACCCACAGGGGAAGCCAGAGGGGGGAGGAAAAGCTAATGGCACACCTGCCATGCCCAAAATGGGTGTGCGTGCCAGGGTGTCGGACTGGCCCCCAAAAAAGGAGATCTGGGACAGCCGAGGTGGACCAAACTATGAGAGTGTTATTATAGCCTTCCAAAATGGACAGCTGGACCAAAGCATAGAAATCTCCGAAATGAGTGCAAAACCTCTGGAACCTGATCATCACGATACAAAATATTCACTGAGTGACCTTTTGAGTCGATCCCCTTTAAAGGGACTTCATCCTATACGACAGCGAAGTAACAGTGATGTGACCATCAGTGATATAGATGCTGAAGACATAATGGACCAAAATGCTGTCAACCCAAACACTGGTGCCTCATTGCATCGAGAGTATGGCAGTACTTCCTCTATTGACCGACAAGGTCTAGGTGGGGATGGATTCTTTACATTGTTAAAGGGTTACAGAGTAGATATGTTGGACCATCGGAGTGCTCCTTCAACTGGTTTTCCAGAGCTTCTGCATTGTGATACTGGTCTCTCACCCAGCTTGCAAACAGCAGCTCAGATATCCCGTGGAGAAATTGTTCATATCTCAGGCTATGACTATGTGGACAGCTCCCTTCTTTACAGCAGAGAGAGAGAGAAATCCTTCATGCGACGGCTCAAGTCAGAGTCATCTGAGACGTCTCTCTTTCGCAAGCTGAGAACTATTAAGAGTGAGCATGATGGCTTCAGGCTATCCACAGAACAGGACGACCGGCGGCCTCTCAGCTTTCAGAAGTGCTTTGCACATTACGATGTCCAGAGTATACTCTTCAATGTCAGCGAAGCAGTAGCAAATCGAGCCAGCCTTGGTCAGAGAAAGAACACAACCACTGGCGCCTCAGCTGCTTCACAATATCAAGTCACAGGAAGTGGTGCAGTAAGTGGAAATACCTGCAGCCCTGCACCCATGTTTGAATCCCCACTGGATAGCCATGAAGACCTAAACCCTAAAGAGAACCTGGATGCTGATGAGGGGGATAGGAAGAGCAATGGGCTAGTATTAAGCTGCCCACACTTCCGCAATGAGATTGGTGGTGAGGGTGAGAGAAGGATTTCTCTCTCTCGGACCAATAGTGCCACCTACAGTGGTGGAGGGGAAAACTGTTCCTTTGAGTCTTCATTAAGCTCCCACTGCACCAATGCTGGTGTTTCTGTGCTGGAGGTGCCACGGGAAAATCAGCCCATTCACCGTGAAAAAGTCAAGAGATACATCATTGAGCACATCGACTTAGGAGCATACTATTACCACAAGTATTTCTATGGGAAAGGTAAGCCTTTTCAATGTTGCGTATAAATAAAAAAGTGAGCCTTAATCACATTCTCTCAGTGAAGTTCTAATGCATCCTAAATTATTATATATTTATCTTCTAAGGCATGTTTTACTGTACTGTGATGGCCTGCACAATAGGTGACTAACAAATTTACTGACAGACTAATAAATTAACAGTCTTTATGTGTCTGGGGGGAGGGGCTGTTAGAATGATTTCATTTATGCAATTGGAAGGATTTCATTCTGATTTGTCATGTGAGAAGAGGAAGGAGAAGTGTAAGGGTGCTGTACAGCTGTTGCCCCTTGGAGGTGCTTGTGCGCTGGCAAGCCATGACTGTGAGCTAGAACCTAGAGTCATTGTCTTTTCACCATTAACGAAAAGACTTCAGCCTCAATTTCTTTTGAGCAATAGATGAGGTTTTGCCAATCCAGGAGAGAAAATTTTTCGTAAACTGTCATACCAGTAAGTACTCCTTTTGGGTGACACAATAGTTTTTTTTTTCAGTTAAGCCATTTTCAGACCTCTACATTGTCTGCAAAGTTCCCACAACCCCATCTGCTTCAGACAGGAAGTAGCATTGATTTCACTAACAACGCTTTATTTGTATATCTTTTTGACATGCAAATAGTACATGACTGTCACAGGAACTGACGCGCGCACACACACACACACACACACACACACACACACACACACACACAGTTGTACAGAACCTTATCGTTCCAGCTACATTGCCAGGCTTCTCGTTAACATTTCATTCAAGCCTTCATCTCCACTTGGAACAGGGTTACTGATGAGGGCATCCATCCAGTTGATTAAACCTTCATCTGCGTCTGGATGAGTTGTTGGCCCGGGACAGGTAGCAGGAGAACCTCGTCAATCCTTACTTTGTACCAAGGACAGCCATGAAAAGTAAAGCGAGACAGTTAGTTCTGTATGGGACATAAAATATAGACATTTCAGAAGCGTGGCAGCAGCAACTCCGGCAATTAACTATTACAGCCTAACTAAAAGGACAGAACCAGAAGATAACACACATTTGGGGACGCCCTGAGGCGTTGGCATCCCTCCACCCCACTGTCAACAAACTTGAATGACCAGCATCTCAGTATACCATAAAACCCTCTGCCCATGAACCCCTGGATCTGTAACCTTTATGTACGGGGGAATACCAATTACCAAATGCTAAACTAAATAACTACGTTTTTAGCCTAGACTTAAAGATTGAGACTGTCAGAGTCCCGGACATTTTCTGAAAGACTGTTCCATAGTTGAGGGACTTTGGAAGAAAAGGCTCTTCCCCCTACTGTTACCTTATTAATTGATGGAACCAGTAAGATGCCAGCACCCTGTGTTCTTAGTAAACGTGGAGGCTCATAATAGGAAATAAGTTCTTACAGATAATCAGGGATGTGCCCATGCAGAGCTTTAAATGTTAATAGGAGGATTTTACAGTTGATGCGAAATTTGACTGGGAGCCAGTGCAGGGTTGAAAGGACTGGGCTGATGTGATCGAATTTCCTAGTTATAGTTAGAATTCTAGCTGCAGCATTTTGAACTAGTTGAAGCTTACTTAAGTTCTTGCTAGAGCATCCTAATAGTAATGAGTTACAGTAGTCTAATCTAGTGCTAATAGGCATGTACTGATTTTTCTGCATCATGCCAGGATAGTGTATTCCTTAGCTTGCTAATATTGCGTAAGTGAAGAAAAGCTATCCTAATAATACTCTCTATATATTTATTGAATGATAAGTCAGAGTCAAACATGATGCTGAGATTTTAGCTACTGTTTCAGGTGTAATGGGGAAGTCAGTGAGATTTAGCATTAAATCCGACATTTTCTGTCTTGCACCGTCGGGCCCAGGAGGAGGACCTCTGTTTTATTACCATTAAGGTGGAGGAAATTTTGTGACATCCAATGGTTCACTTCTCTTATGCAGGCTTCAATCTTCTCTAGTCTGGGTCTGTCATCAGGTTTGGCTGATATGTATAGCTGGGTATCATCAGCATAGCAGTGAAAGTTGACACCATACTTGCGTGTAACTGTACCCAGTGGTAGCATATATATTGTGAATAATAATGGTCCTAAGATGGATCCTTGTGCGATTCCATATTTCACTTTTGTGTGTTTGGAGGAAACATTGTTTAGCTCTACAAACCGATAGCATTCAGTTATGTAAGACCAAGATAGGGATGTTCCTGAGATTACAATCCTACTTTCTAGTCTTTATAGCAGAAAATTGTGGTCTTTCGTGTCAAAAGCTGCACTGAGGTCAAGAAGCACTAGCAGAGATACATAACCTTGATCTGAAGCAAAAAGGAGATCATTAGTTACTTTAACTAGAGCTGTTTCAGTGCTGTGGTGGTAAAATGATAAAAATGATAAGTCTGTAACTAGATAATGGATCAAGATTTGGTTTCTTAATTAGAGGTTTAATAACTGCTTATTTACAGGCTTGGGGCATGTGATCCATGGTAATGGATGAGAAGAGGTTCAATCAGAGCTGGTAATACCTCCATGAGTAAGTTTGAGGGACCATTATTACGAGAAGCACATCAAAACTATAAAAAAAACATTCTGGCAAATACTAAAAGTGTAAACCTCTTCAAACTACTGGCCTGTCCTCCACAGTCCCCAGGCCTTAGTTCCACAGATTTAGTCTGAAGATGTGCTAGAGTCAAAGCAAAGCAGTTCACATATACTCTACATCTGTGGCCTGGGTTAGTAGAGCCACAAATTTATGTGGTGTGATTTCTTGCTGAAATTGGATCTCTCTTGTATGTAAATTTTATGATTTCAAAAAATGTATTTTCTTTTCCAGCCATGGGGCTTAAAATATACCTACCTGCAAACTGGAGGCTAAAGAAACATAACCCATGCCTTTCAAGTAGTCTAGTTTTGTTCATTCCTACACTCATTCTTTCCAAATTTGACATGTTGGGTTCCAGTACTGAATGAAATCATTGTAGAATGCAAAAATGTATGTGGGCTTAAGAGACTTAAGAGCATATATATTAAGATTAAAATGATATTTTAATTGTCTGCTCTCTGATCTCATAAACAACAGGCACTGCATATAATGGCCTAAAATGATGGATGCCCCAAAATACAGTTTGTTGTTTTTACTTCGCCACAAATATCCTAACTCCTTCCAAGTCATTTGCACATGTCACAAACAAAAAGAATGGTTCATGTAAATTTGGCTGGCAACAGGAAAATACTATATGCTGTCTCTTCTGAGAAGATACTGTACCCTCGACCTGCTGATGGGATTTCTGCCACTGAACTTGGCACTAGAATGTTAAACCATTGTACTAGTCAACCAAAATGGAAAGCTAAAATCACAGTGGTAAGGAAGAATGCTGGGCTTTAATGCATAATGCAAACCATTAGCTTTCACACACTGTTAGCCTCAGCAGCATGTTTCACTGGGTCAGTGCAGTGAAATGCCCATAGATCAGTTTGCTGTTGTGCAGTTCTGTTTTAGCAGACTGCTTCCATGAACAGCCTAGGAGATTCAGAAAAATACTGCTAAATAAATGTCTGCTAATGTCTCCCCTCTTTTTCATATGTCCTCTTCTCTTTCTCTTTGATAACTTGCAGACCACCAGAACTACTTTGGGGTGGATGAGAACCTTGGCCCTGTGGCTGTCAGTGTGCGAAGAGAGAAGTTTGAAGATGGGAAAGAAAAAGAGGGATCACCATACAATTATCGTGTTGTCTTTAGGACCAGTCAGGTAAAGCACCACATCGGAAGTCATGGATGAGGCAGTCACTGAATTTTGATCATTTATTTTAATTTACTATTATCTTTATTTATAGCTGCACACTTCAGCACACATTACCCAGCTCATAGGCTTCCTTTTCTGCAGTCTCCAAATTTTTGCTCAAGCTTTTGTACCCATACACAATAAATACAGTGATTTTCATACCTATACACAACTAATACAGTGATTTACAGTGGTCAGAACAGCAGTGAAGTTGAAAAATGTTAAGTAAGCAGAAGAGGTTTTTGTGGAGCACTGAGAATACAGGGTGCACTGACTTGGATGCAGTCAGTGTCCTCACGCCCATGTCAAATGTGAGAAGTCAGAGCTATCTATGTATTCAGAGCCGTCTCTCGCACTCTGTTAACCCTTTTTTGTTTGCTTTTTACTGCTTTCAGTTATTTAGGTAAGATGTGTCCATGAAATAAATGTCAAATATTTGCTTGAATATTAGTTCAGCACACAAGCATGGGTCTGAATAGTATCTTGGTGCACTAGACCACATTTCTCTCCATCATTAATAACCTCTCATTAACACCTTTAGACTCCCTATAGCGCTGAAATGTCAAAATAAAGAACTGGCCATGTTTTACCCTCACTGATTCATTTTGGTGGGAAAAAAGATTTGGCTTCACCAATGTATTTTAAGGAATAGTGAAATTGCAGTGTTCAATAATATAATCAAAACACTATTGTTCTCAGTGTTGCTTTTAGTTTCTCTCTATTTTGTTTTCAAATGCCCCCCCCCCCCCCATTCTGTCATATGCTTGCGCTTTCTCTCTTTTTGTAGTTGACAACCCTACGAGGAGCAATTATGGAGGACGCAGTGCCCTCCACAGCAAGGCATGGCACAGCTCGTGGTCTCCCTCTGAAGGAAGTGCTGGAGTATGTAGCTCCTGAGCTGAACATCCAGTGCCTCCGCCTGGCCATCAGTTCCCCCAAAGTCCCCGAACAGCTCCTCAAACTGGATGAGCAGGGGGTACGTGTTACTTTTTTTTTTAAAAAAGGCACATTGTGATGAGAGGAGATGAAGCAAAATTAAGACTTTTCATTAGGCTTGTTAACCCTTTTTTGACCATTTCAATAGTGGAATAACAAAATTTAATATAATTTTGAATGATGTTGCAGTACAGAATCCAGCTTGTTCTCACACCAAATGAACTGCCAGTGGAGTTTGGTTTGGAGACAGGCCAAACAGATAAAATGTGCTTGAATTTGTATTTTCTTGACACATATTTTACCATCAGATTTAGATATCAAACAGAAAGGCAGAGTTATTTTTCTTGTCAGAGTCAGCAGTGCTTGTCAATACTGTTTATGTTTCTAGTGACTGGAGAAGCACAGCTAATATCATACTGAAGGTGAATCAATAAAAGCCCTGTATTCCATGGATTTTTTTTTCAACTTTTCAAGAGGAACTTTGAATGATGATTGAATCATATATCTGGAAGGCCATATTAATTCATAGATGGTGGTGTCTGATTTCTTCTACAGTATAATTGGTATTTTCATCATTGGCCTTTGAGCTGATGTGTGGGGAACCATGCTGCTTATCTGACTATCAATGGATCTATATGTTAGCATAAATGTGTTTGCTAGGGCAGTTCCCTCAAAAAACATCAAACAGGTTATCATAAGAATTATGAAACTTACTGGGATTGTTACTAAGATTTGTAAGACTTGCATGCATTCACCCAAAGCCCCCACCCTCCCATACAACCACGTAAGCTTCCTGCCCAGGGATAACCAGTGTGACCCTTATTAACAAGGGAAACAAAGAGTGAGAAAATCTTCCTCAATGTCTCAAATAACACTTTTGTTTTAACTCAGCAAAGCCATCCACTGACATTCCAGACTTTACCTTGTAATTTGGGCAGTTTGCTTCTAACCACACACACATGTGGTAGTTTGTATTATTGTTACTGTGGTGCCCGGTGTCATTCAGAGGAGGATGGGCTCCCCCTGTGAGTTCCTCTTAAGGTTTCTTCTTCACGCTCTTAGGGAGTTTTTACTTGCCACTGTCGCCCTTGGCTTGATCACTGGGGGAGTGGACTTGGACATCTATAAATCTGCATTGTGACAACAGCTGTTGTAGAAAGCTCTATATAAATAAATTTGAATTTGACATTTGACTTTGGTTGAGCAATTATTGATAGGAGAGGCAAAGCTTATATTCCAACCATATGTTGTAATGCATTTATGTGCTATGTTAATCAAAATAATTATTATATCTTTAGAACAGCAGCATAAGTTCGTCGCAAGGAGGGCTGCTGTTTGCATGCATGTAATGTAGGCTACAGTTTCTGTAACAAAGCCTGTTAAAACCCAAGCACAGCCAGAGAATACCTGAGCACGAGGAACTTCCAAATGAAAGCCATGAGACAAGGGAGTGAACTTGGTTTTTTTTTTTTTTGTTCAGAGGAATCCCCAAAGCATTAGTCATCCATAAACGAAAGAACCTAGAAGGTTACAGCCATAAAATGAGAAATCTTCTGAGCTGTTTGGAAATCTTAAAAGAGGGAGACTGAACTTGCTGATATTTTAAAAAATGATGACACCTACCACATCATAACAAGAAGTTTTTAGTATAATCAAATTGAGAATCATTATACATTATCCAAGACTTGCTTTCTGGTTTGGTTTGTAAGGGTTTTAAAAAAATATTTATTTTCTGGCAATGTAATATTACTTAATTAAATTATTATTGGAGTATGTTATGCTCCAAGATGAATATATTTTTTATATTAAAAATTTCACATTTACTAATTTTATTTTGTACTCTTATTAATGGGTCTTGTGAAGTACCTGCACTTACCCTACCGTACCTAACTTTATAAGATTGAGTATGCAAAGTCAGCCCAGTAGACAGACTCTGCCTAAGAAATAGCACCTATGTGACATAATAGACTAATAGTCTACAGTCTGACACAGATGCTACAAAAAGAGGACAAAAATATAGAAAATATAAAAAAAAAATAGAATGATTGCATTGCATTGTGCTACAGTGGATTTCCCCAAGCTAGTTTTATCTAGTTTTTATAGCTCAAAACCGCTACTTGTTCCACAGTCATTGTCATCTGGAAGGTTTGTACTTTGTATAAAAATTGTACACATAAAATAATTCAGTAATCCATCATACAATCAGGAATTAAATTGTGTTTAGATGTTGTCCCCATTCCAGCAAGATTTTGTGTTTTAAAAACAATGTGGAGTACATTTAATACACACAGCATCAGACCTATGCAGTGGCTGGACCAATACGAACGGGTGTGCTTTAATTACACTGATTGTTATTATGGGGCTAAATAGTCACTAAGGAGCAGGACATGAGAGGCAGAAGTAGGATTGTAAGGACTGCAGTAGTGGCTGTGCATCATACAGACGTTTGTGAAATGTATTATGAGCAGATGTCACTGTAGTGCCCAGGGGATGCAGAAAGACAGTGAAGTCACAGAGAGTCCAGTGGTAGTATTATACAAAGTACTCAGTACACATGAAGTAACACCGTCCTTTTTCCACTCCGTGTTGTTTCCATAAGCCTTTTCTCTCATCTCTTTCCTACTGTGCCCTCTAAATTCCTCAGTCTGAAGGTCATGCCAGGTTGAGGTCACGCTAACCTTGCAGCTGTGAGTAGAGAGAAGGGATAAAGGCCATTTCATCTCTCTCACTCATGTACTCACTCACTCTTTCAATCACACACTTCCACTTTCTTTAAAATGACTGAAGAGACCCAACATTAAACTGAAGTCAGTACTGCAAATGACTGAAATTGAATATTCGGTCAGTGTAAACAGTCCTTGGCAATTTTACAACAGGTAATAATACATACTGAGTTAACAGCAATCTGAATCCAGACCCCTACTGCACATGCTGAAGCAAACTGTTGCAAGCTAATGCTGATTTACAGACTTTCGTCCAGTTGAATCATCTATTGGTAGAATGTTCATTTCTTTCCCTTAAGTATTCACTTGGTGCTGAAACTGACTTATCTTTAGTAGTGTCTTCTAAGAGCAGGCTTGTGCATATGGGCATGGACAATTCTTGCAGCTATTTGGTCCATTTTTCTTCTTCAGTTGTTTGATCCATCTTTGCTGCACTACATTAGCTAAGCATGAGTAGGCCCTGCTGGAGTCAGTGACTCCTCCTTAATCCATGACTGTTTACAGGGTTTTTACAGAGCAAGGTCACCATGACAACTGTGGCTCCATGCTGGGTACACCTGGCTCATGTAAGAGACAGGGATGAGTTTGAATCAGGAGCTTAGAAGTGTTGGTATTTGTGATGTGACCTGTCCTGATCATCTCTCTTCTTTCACATTACACACATCAGGGCCTTATCAACAAGAGGTCATTTTAAATAATTGGTGTTCAATATTATACAGTTGTTATTCTTAATATTTAATATTCTTAGAGCTTCCATGCTTTTGTAGCCAAACATTTATTTTAGAGTGGAGAGCACTCATGCAAAAGTTCCTTCAAGGTCACTGATAATTTCAGATGAATTTTTAAGTTCAGAAGTTTTTTGTTGTGGTTGTTTTGGCTTTGTAAAACCCTTGGTGCTTGTTGCTGATTAGTGAGTGAAAATGTACCCTTTTCTTTGTATTTTGGAGTTTCACCTTTGCAAATGAATGTAAAGGTGAAATGTAAAGCGAGCTATTTGTATGTACAGTGGGGGAAAAAAGTATTTAGTCAGTCACCAGTTGTGCAAGTTCTCCCACTTAAAAAGATGAGAGGCCTGTAATTGACATCATAGGTAGACCTCAACTATGA
>JAOXYF010000009.1:15185135-15199850 GCA_028565775.1 Sternarchorhynchus goeldii
GTCCCTTTGCAGAGAAACAGCCCCAAAGCATGATGTTGCCACCCCCATGCTTCACAGTAGGTATGGTGTTCTTTGGAAGCAACTCAGCATTCACTCTTCTCCAAACACGACGAGTTGTGTTTGTACCAAACAATTTTACTTTGGTTTCATCTGACCATATGACATTCTCCCAGTACTCTTCTGGAACATTCAAATGCTTTCTAGCAAACTTCAGACGTGCCCGGATATGTACTGGCTTCAGCAGGGGGACACGTCTGGCACTGCAGGATCTGAGTCCCTGGCGGCATAGTGTGTTACTGACGGTAGCCTTTGTTACATTGGTCCCAGCTTTCTGCAGGTCATTCACTAGGTCCCCCCGTGTGGTTCTGCTCACCGTTCTTGTGATCATTTTGACCCCATGGGCTGAGATCTTGCTTGGAGCCCCTGATCGAGGGAGATCAGTGGTCTTGTAGGTCTTCCATTTTCTAATTATTGCTCCCACAGTTGATTTTTTTCACACCAAGCTGCTTGCCTATTGCAGATTTATTCTTTCCAGTCTGGTGCAGGTCTACAATTTTGTTTCTGGTGTCCTTCAACAGCTCTTTGGTCTTCACCATAGTGGAGTTTGGAGTGTGACTGTTTGAGGTTGTGGGCAGGTGTCTTTTATACTGATAAGTTCAAACAGGTGCCATTAATACAGGTATAATAATAATTAATACAGGTATAATAATGAGTGGAGGACAGAGGAGCCTCTTAAAGAAGAAGGTTGACAGCCAGAAATCTTGCTTGTTTGTAGGTGACCAAATGCTTATTTTCCACCATTATTTGCAAATAAATTCTTTAAAAATCAATGTGATTTTTTTTCTCATTTTGGCTCTCATAGTTGAGGTCTACCTATGATGTCAATTACAGGCCTATCTCATCTTTTTAAGTGGGAGAACTTGCACAATTGGTGACTGACTAAATACTTTTTTCCCCCCACTGTATATTGTAGTTTTTATAGCCTTTTTGACATCTGCTTGTAGTTTATAAAATCAGAGGGTAAATGATTGTAGAAAACTGCAATGCATTAATCTGTGACTGTTGACAAAATCAAAATAATTCAAATAAAGTCACTGTTAAGAAATTATCGATGCTGTGAAAATTTTTGGCCCCCGTGCATTTAGTGTATTCTCTGGTTGTAGAGTATGAAATCACCCATAACCAATATTCTTAGTAGACAATTGCCTCAAGCTGTTCTTTTTGGCAAAGTCACTTGAATGAAATCCAGCTAACAGACTAACAGACGCTTAATAGAGAAGATGATGAAGCTGTTCATCTTGGGACACTGTGGACAATTTATGTATTTATTTATTTATAAGAAATGTGAGTGCTCCAACTGTCGACACTGGTAAAATACACAAGGCACAAAATAACAAAGTCCATTAAAAAGATTCCAGGAGGCGCACTGTACATCATGCATCTTTAAGATTCCTTGTTTTTATTTGGTTCTATTGCTTTGCCAGCTCCCATATACAAATAAACTGATAAATTACATATCCCAGTAATTACATTACAGCATTGGGCAAATCCCTTTGTCCAGAGTGAAATATAGAAGTGCTTTGTAGCCTGGCTCAAATACACAACTTAAGAATACTGTCAGGCTAAAGTCCTGTCTAGAATGGAAAAGAAAACAGTTACTCTCCCCCAATGTTGTGTAATGAACCAGTGAACGCTTTATGGTTAGGCTAAATATGATTATGCTCAAAATGAAATTCACAGACTGTGTTATGTTTTATAAAGTTATTTTTACATAACAGTATAATTTTCACCGGTGTCAGCCAGAAGAGGATGGGCTCCACCCTTGTGTCTTGGTTCCTCCCAAGGTTTCTTCCTCATGCTCTTAGGGAGTTTTTCCTTGCCACTGTCACCCTTGGCTTGATCACTGGGGGCTTGGACTCGGACACATGTAAAGCTGCTTTGAGACAACATCTGTTGTAAAAGGCACTATATAAATAAAACGATTTGATTTGAATATACTTGACAGTGTTAGTAAAATGTACTTATTTGAAGTGTCATTCTACAACACAAGTTAAATGATTTGTTGTCGTGTTTTAAGAAATTCAAGTCTGTTATAATATTGCTTTTGCATAAACTAATTACTCTGAACAGTAAGAATGTCCTTTGGTTTTTCATTGGAACATGGTTTACCTGGTGACCATAAAGCCTCCCCAGTTATCAGTTTTGTCTTTTGCCTTTTGGGCCAAAAAAACAGCTGAGCTCTGGGCCACATTACAAAGTGAATGAAAGCCAAACCTCCACCAGAAATGAGAAGTGATGCAAATAAGAAAAGTTGATGCTATGCACATCTGTGCCTTGGAATATGGAATATATATGTGGTTAAGTTCCATTAATGTCTGATGGTACTTGTGTGGAAAATAGGAAAGCATCCTCCTCCCTCAATTATATATAGTCTTATATGATATACTTATTAATGTTATCAAATGTCAATATCATAAAAAATATTAATGCATTTTTGGAATAATGCTGAATTTGTTTTGTACTTTTGACATTGAACTGTATGAAAAAGACCATTTGTTCAATGTCATAATATTAACAAACTGAATTGTCATTTCCAATGGATCAGGTAAACATGTAATTGTTTTCTGTGGCATGCCATAGCAACACCACCATCTGTGGCTCTTGGTTGTATGTTCTTTTCTTGGCAATATACCTCAATACAGTTGTAATCCAAGAGAGAAAATCCAGCCAATTCTGAATTGTCTGTGCCATATTTTGGTATAAGTACCAGGGAACTGCTGCATGTGAGCTAAATATGCTGTCTGGGTAATTTTGCAGTGTGTTCATGTTCTGAAACTCTTCAATTTAATGGGTTAAAGTAATTCAAAAGTAATCAGATTATCTTATTTTAATATTGTGAAGGAAGTCCTGGAACACACGATAAAGTAATTTATCTGTATTGCTCTTTATTGAGGTAGTCAATAAAGACAACCATTGCTTAGGAAACCAGTGATTACTTGAGATTCATGCTAAACTGAGGGGTGGTAATTATAAAACTTGAAAACATCAATTAAAACTGCAATTGGTAGTACTGAGAAGAGAGAGGATTTATCTTGACGATTAGAATGAGTAGGTCTGCATTTGCCAGGCCCCACCCAAATTTTCAGCTCCGCCTTCAAAGCCCCTCCTCACATAGGAGTCTTCTCTGCACACTGTGAGATGTCAGCACTGCTGGATAGTAAACAGGCAGAAATAAATTAGATATTAAAGGAAATCTACAGCAATATTGGTAAAAGAACTAGCGCACACTTATCAGTACTTAGATGCTTGTTTGATAACAAATGAGTATTAAATGTGACATGCACACCTGTGTATCAGCACAAGCACCAAACTGATATGACTGCCTACATATTTCACAAGAATATTTTCAGCAATTAAAAAAAAAACAGTAACCAGTAGCCTTAACATCAACAAGCTAACATTAGCTCCACTGCAACATTAAAGCAAATTACTAATATATATATATACAGTTACTGTATATATTAGTTAGCACTTCTTCTAATACTACCATGAAGTGTTACTTTAAGCATTACTGTCTTAGCTTTGTGGTTAATTGTTTTACATTTATAAATTCAAATAAAATACTGAAGCAGAGGCATAGCTACCTGCAGGAATGTGGCTAACTCTGCACCTGTTTTGAAACTGAGCAGGGCCTGTAGCACATTCTACCTCTCTAGAACCAATTCAATGTTTATTTGGGCTAATACTTTTGTTATCTTTATTTTCTTCATCTTTCTGATTACTTTGTCAAGTAAACTGTTGTTTTTTCATTGATGGTGGTTGTTTATCCACCATTTACTTTTGAAAAGTTTCTAAAGTGAGTGAGATCATACACATGCACAAGCAGTGATTGACTGTCAAATACTCCTACTAGAATTAAATGGTTATCTACCTCATGTACTACTGTCATAGTGTCAGTAGCAAATATGGCAAAAAGGACATTTTGCATTTTTACAAGAATAAGATACAGTAATGCCCTCTGGGTGAAACCATCCTGGTTATGTCAACCTGTGTAAACCATCTTGCCTCCCTCTCTCTCCTTCTCTATCTCACACACGCACACATACACACACACACACACGCACACACACACACACCTTCAGTCCAGCTGTGTTATAGTAATCCTTTGGATTAGGTCACAAATAGATCTAATGTATTACATTTATAGTAACTTTAAAGTGACTTTCACCTGTTCTCCCTTGTTGATTTGTTAGATAGGATGTTATACATACTCTAAGTTATAAAGACTTCTGTGTCAGACTACACTGATATACTTGGGGAATTAATGAATTAATGAGGGCATTCTTTAAAGAGGCTTTATCCTAAAAGCATTCAACAAATATCCAATCTAGTCTTTTTTTTTTTTTTTTTTTTTTTTAAATAACATGTTTTCATTTCACAGTTCCCCAGTAAAAATATTGTTTATTTTGAATAGCTTTCTGTGCATTTCTGAAGCTGTGTGTGTGTGTGTGTGTGTGTGTGTGTGTGTGTGTGTGTGTGTGTGTGTAAACACGCGCGTCTGTCTGTCTGTTGGCCTGTCTTGCAGCTGAGTTTCCAGCACAAGGTCGGTGTGTTGTACTGTAAGGCAGGTCAGAGCACAGAGGAGGAGATGTACAATAATGAGAGTGCAGGTCCTGCACTGGAAGAATTCCTGAACCTGCTGGGCCAGAGAGTGCGGCTGAAGGGTTTCTCCAAGTATAGAGCACAGCTGGATAATAAGAGTATGTACACAAAACACAGACATGTTTGTCCCTTTAGAACATATCTGCACAGCCATTTTTACTGGTTTTCTCAGCTAAACTTCAGAACTGTCACTGAAGTATGTTTGATTTTAAACACCTTCCTGTGTTCTTTATTTATCTTTTGCCTTCTCACATGCATGAATGTGCACACACACATGAGAACAGCTTATGATGCAAGTAGAAAGAAAGCTCATGCCTGACTTTGATTGGAGGTGATGGTGCATGCAGAGGGGTGGGAGGAGCAGATGTTTTGACTTTCTGACACCATAGCTTGCTGGTGAATCATCCAGATGCTAGGCTAAGATGACATCCTGTGAACCTTGACTTTTTAATTAATTTTTAATAAAAACCTTTACCTTGTCAATTATTCTTCTTAATAAAAGGGCATCTGTTAGTAAACTTTTTTGTATAAACGTGTGTGTTAATCGATTGAAATTGTCCAGTTTGTATTTTGTTTCCTTCCTCCAAGGGGCTTACCAGTTGTCTAGATCCACCATGTTTATTTTGTGGCTTGTCTGACTAAGCACTGTATGTCTTCTGCCATTACAGCAGACTCCACTGGAACCCATTCCCTTTACACTACCTACAAGGACTATGAGTTGATGTTTCATGTGTCCACTCTCCTTCCCTATACTCCCAACAACAGACAACAGGTCAGTGTTCTTATGTTTAAGCGTAAAGAGACATTTTAAACAGTTAATTTTATCTTGATTATCTTGATTTGATCTTCATTATAATGACTTTGTTTGTTGTTGTTTGTTTTTGGTGTGTGTTTTTAATTTTTTTTTTTGCTAAATGCCAGGCAATGTCCATTTACTTTTTTCTGAAAAAAGTTGCATCAGATGTGGCAGTGGTGCTAAACTGCAAATGTGGGAAATAATCCATAATCAGTCTTCAGGAGAGTTAGTTGCTTTGGCGGCGAGCAGTACTTGCTGATATAAATAAATAACTATGTTGAAGACATCTGATAAAAATCAGATGGCAGCGCTCTAGACCCCTGGCTAGTGGCCTACTTTTCTAACAGAAAGCCCTAGTTAAAAACAGAAGAGGGTTGATATAGTGTGTGTTATATAGTGTGTGTTATTTTATATTATTATTTTATTTATGTATTTTTAATGGGGCTGTGTTGTTACTCAGGTATTTTTTTTCTTTCTTCTCCCTGTACATTTTCATTCTCTTGCAATGGATTAGTCCACAGTAAATCCTTGGTGGTAAGCTTTTCTAAACAAAGCTCACCTCTTTCACTTCCACCGTCCTGTTTCACCCATAATCTGGCCCGCATGGCCCCACAAAAGGCAGCTGGGCAACAGCCACAAACTCTGTTTGGATCCTGACCCTCGTCGTCCTCATCAAAAAAATAATGTAGATGTGATGTTAGCTGCATATTCATTCATGTGGTGTTGGCCTATGGACGATTTCTATGTTGAACTCTTGCGTATCTTTTCTGTCTGGAATAAAGTTTGGTAGTTTGCAATTAAGCTTGTGTGGATTTTGGCTTACTATATTTGTTTTTCATTTTGTTTGGTGAGAAAAATAGACAGGCATAACTATTGAAATGTTATGGATTTCCTTGTTTCCTTGCTATTAAAGATGTTTATACTTTAATATATAATTTCTAATTTGTTTATTTGCACCAGAGCTGCACAATGTATTGTTAATAAGTACTGTAATACTGGCCTGTGCAGTACTCAAAAACAATTATATGGAACATTTGAGATTGGTCAGGATGTTCACAGGATCCAATTAACTGCATTCACATTATTCAGTGAAGATAAGTAATAATACTGAGCATTCTTTGAAGCTGGAAGATTAGCAATTTACCAGCATACTTTAATGTATTTGCATATGGCAGTCACAATATGTGGCGTTGTAATTGAAGTGTGGTATGTTTGTACATATTTTTCAATCCTACCCTAGACAAATATTTCTGCCCCATCATTTCATAGAAGTGAGTTTTGTGCATTCCGAGAAAAAACCCAGACCCGCAGAGTAAAATGCATTACTCAGCACTGAAGCTGAGGGTTTCCAAATCTTTTAACACAAATTTACTCAACAAATAGTATTTTTTTCATTTATATAATTTTATGATGATGTTTCATCCCTATATTTCTCTCTTTCCCTCCAGTTGCTCAGAAAAAGACATATAGGAAATGACATCGTCACCATCGTGTTTCAGGAACCAGGAGCTCTGCCCTTCACCCCTAAAAACATTCGTTCCCATTTCCAGCATGTGTTTGTTATTGTCAAAGTTCACAACCCCTGCACTGAAAGTGTCTGCTACAGGTATGTTAGCTGCAACGAAATCATCATCATCATCATCATTAAATTAATCAGTCTGTCACAGAGGGATTTTTTTTATGTGAGCAGTATTCTTCAGACAGCTAAAGAATTTGACTTTGATGTTTAACTACCATTAGTAAACTCACAGAACGAGACAACCAACAACTGCAGAGTTTAGAGTGGCTTGCTTCTGGTTTTGCAAATCAGTAGAATCCAATAGTATGATTTTTTTTATATCTAATTCAGAGGTAGGATTATTGTTTCATAGTCCTGGACTTATAAACTGTTTCTGAGATTATGACTTCCATAGCTGGGCCATTGATACTGGTATTAGCTAAAATAGCAAAACCAAGTAATGATGTTATCACTTTAAAATATTGATTAAACTATTTTCCAAGACAGACCTGTGTGATTTTCTTTTCTTTCTTCACATCCCTTGCAGTGTTGCTGTATCCAGATCGAAAGATGTGCCTCTGTTTGGTCCTCCCATTCCCAAGGGGGTGACCTTCCCAAAGTCAGCTGTATTCAGGGACTTCCTACTGGCCAAGGTAATTAATGGGGAAAATGCAGCACACAAGTCAGAGAAGTTCCGAGCCATGGCAACTCGCACACGCCAAGAATACCTTAAAGACCTTGCAGAGAACTTTGCAAGCACAGCCACTGTGGACTCAGCTGTGAAGTTCAGCTTCATCACACTAGGTGCCAAGAAGAAGGAGCGGGCCAAGCCACGGAAAGATGCCCACCTCCACAGCATAGGAGCTGTAACATGGAGTGTGGTGGCACGGGACTTTAGCCAGTCAGCAGACGTTGAGTGCCTGCTTGGCATCTCCAATGAATTCATCGTACTCATTGAGGTGGAATCCAAAAATGTGGTATTCAACTGCTCCTGCCGAGATGTGATTGGCTGGACATCCAGCATTATGAGCATCAAGATCTTCTATGAACGTGGTGAATGCGTCATGTTCTCAATGCAGAACAACTGTGGAGAAGACATCGGAGAAATTGTTCAGCGGCTTGAGGTGAGCACTTTACCACCTCCTCATACCCTCAGCACTGGAATAATACTCAAAATAGTACAAAAGCTCATTGCTCATGACCTCATTGTGAAGATTGCTATTAATATGTTCATTTTGATATTTCTCTGTTTCACATTCTCTTCTTTCTGACCTGTAGTTTTTATATATCTCTTCCACTTAATCAAAGACCATACTGTTTTAATCAGGCTGTATCAAAACACTCTAGTGCTTTCCCTCTCTAGAGAGAAAGAGCTGTTTTGTATGGTTATCTTGGGTAAAGATCTAATCATTCTCTCACAGCCAATTCAAGTGGGATTTTTTTTCCGGACTTGGTATCAGGGGCTTGTTTAAGCAGAAAGTAAGGGTTGTAATTAAGGATTAGATTCATATCTCTTCAGTGTTACTGCCATAGCTGCAACCTGTGAACTTCTTGGAGAGCAACTAAATCACATATGTGGTTTCTAATTGGTTCACTATAAGCCTCTGAAAATGTATTATAAGCTTCTTAAAAATTTCCCTCAAGGAACAAATGGCATGAACATCTGAGGCATTTGACCTGGGCTGGTGTAATAGCATACCTGTCTGTGTTCTTGATCTTTCTTATTGTGACTTATGAGTTCCATGAGATTTGTTTCTATACCTTCAGACTGGTGTTGAGTTTTCTCTGTCTGCCTTTTAAGAATCTTCTAGATCTAAGCATGGATTTTTAAAAAAATGCTTCTCCTGCAAGTTGTCATTGATTTTTTTTCCCGTAAGTCACTTGGTATTTCCAAATAATGATTTCTAAGATTTACCTTACATTACTACAAATATATTCTTGAAGAAAGTATGCTGAGACTTTTTCAGTTTGACTCTTCAGTGGTTTTAATATGATCTTGATGTATTCTGCCTGCTGATATTCAGTGGCCCTCAATTTATGTAATGGTTTTTTTTCTTTGTTTAGTGAGTGAGTGTGGTCATTTTTTGGTTACAAATATTCAGTGAAAAGTATACCCTCAGATAGTCTAAATGTACAGTGTGTAATTTAATTTTCACTATTATGATAACAAAAGATGTTCACTTATTTAAAGGGAACTGCTCTCCATTTCTCCTGTGTCTTTTCCTTCAGTTGCATTTCCCTTTTTGGAATTGATAACCTAGTACTAAACTTTTAATGATCTCTTTAAAGTGCATCAATAAATAAAAATGGTTTCATTGATAAGTTTCATAATTAGGTATAGAAATGTTCATTTGAGCTCTTTGGACATCTGCAAGGAATGTTCTATATGTAGTGTGTTTTGTGGAAGAATACGGACACTGCTCTGTCACAGTATTTATATAACAACACAGCTCTTCATCATCTTCACCAAGCATGTTTGGATGGTCTAGGCCAGGAGTATTCAAATCTGGACCTCGAATCCAAATCCAGTTCTGGAATTTGTAATCCCTTGCTTTAGTAGTTGATTTAATCATTTATGTAAATTGTTGGCCTCTTTGTCCTCACATCTGACTCCTAGATAAAGGGAGGTGAAAAACCTGTTGTACCTTGAGAACTAATTTGAATACCTCTGGTCTAGGCTATCCCTGAGGGCTTGATGACAAAGGAGTCTTTCCCAGGATTACTGTGGTGTACTGAATACATGGGATCAGTCTCATTCCTTGTCTTGTTTTTGCAATGCCTGTGCTTATCAGGCACCATGCCTGCTATCAGGAGCACAGAGGCCTAAGTGGATGTTTCTGATTCGAATGCCCCATTGTTACCTGCGTGCACCTCCAGGTCATCTAATAGAGATGAAGATGAGACATTCCTTATTGCATTCCTGGAGTTTGCTTGGCTTGGGTAGCCAAGCAGCTGCTGTTGTGCTGGGAAAAGAGGCTTTCAGTTAGATTGAAGACTAGGGCTGAGCTGCTGTTAACATTAGAGACAAACTTGTTAAATTAAATCCAGTTTCCCTTTTCTCTTGCAGTCACTGAAGCACTATGACACACACATGTACTATTACAGATGTACTATTACAAGCCAGTGGTGTCCTATAAACTCATCCTTGAGACCTAAGCACCCTACTCGATGATGTTTTGAGAACCTATATTATTTAATATTCTATTTTCTTATTGACTTTCTGAGTGCTTCTAATCAGGTAGCCTTCTGGTCTCTCAGCAGGATTCCACAGTAAGCAATCTGGAGGTCAGAACACAAGCTGAAGCTGTCCTTGTTTCTCTAGAACACAAGCTAAAGCTGTCCTTGTTTCTCCTATGCCTGCTTGGCACATGTCACAGACCCAGTACACTTCACCTCAGGGTCTCTGTATGGTTGAAAGTGTGTGTGTATATACGTGTGTGTGTATACGTGTGTGTATATACGTGTGTGTATATACGTGTGTGTATATACGTGTGTGTGTATACGTGTGTGTGTATACGTGTGTGTGTATACGTGTGTGTGTATACGTGTGTGTGTGTATGTGTGTGTACGTGTGTGTGTGTATGTGTGTGTACATGTACGTGTGTGTGCGTACGTGTGTGCGTACGTGTGTGTGTGTGCGTACGTGTGTGTGTGTGCGTACGTGTGTGTGTGTGTGTGCGTACGTGTGTGTGTGTGCGCGTACGTGTGTGTGTGCGCGTACGTGTGTGTGTGCGCGTACGTGTGTGTGTGCGCGTACGTGTGTGTACGTGTGTGTACGTGTACATGGGGGTTTGGGCAATGCAGGGATAAGACAAAAATGGTAACCTTTGTCTGTATATCATAACCAGCTATAACCAGTTGCTCTCCAGAAGGACAGTATACATTAACATATACAGGCCACTTTATTAAGTACACCTGTCCAACTGCTCATTAACACAAATGTCAAATCAGCCAATCAAATGGCAGCAACTCAATGCATTTAGGTATGTAGACATGGCCAAGACGATCTGCTGCAGTTCAAACCGAGCATCAGAATGGAGAAAAAAGGTGATTTAAGTGACTTTGAACGTGGCATGGTTGTTGGTGCAAGACGGGCTGGTCTGAGTATTTCAGAAACTGCTGAACTAATGGGATTTTCACACACAACCATCTCTAGGGTTTACAGAGAATGGTCCGAAAAAGAGAAAATATCCAGTGAGCGGTGGTTCTGTGGGCGCAAATGCCTTGTTGATGCCAGAGGTCAGAGGAGAATGGCCAGAGTGGTTCGAGCTGATAGAATGGCAACGGTAACTCAAATAACCAGTTATTACAACCAAGGCATGCAAAAGAGCATCTCTGAATGCACAACACGTCGACCCTTGAGGCGGATGGGCTACAACAGCAGAAGACCACACTGGGTGTCACTCCTGTCAGCTAAGAACAGGAAACCGAGGCTACAATTTGCACAGGCTCACCAAAATTGGACAATAGAAGATTGGAAAAATGTTGCCTGGTCTGATGAGTCTCGGTTTCTGCTGTGATATTCGGATGGTAGGGTCAGAATTTGGTGTCAACAAACATGAAAGCATGGATCCATCCTGCCTTGTATCAACGGTTCAGGCTGGTGGTGGTGGTTCAATGCTGTGGGGGATATTTTCCTGGCACGCTTTTGGCCCATTAGTACCAATTGAGCATCGTGTCAACGCCACAGCCTACCTGAGTATTGTTGCTGACCCTGTCCATCCCTTTATGACCACAGTGTACCCATCTTCTGATGGCTACTTCCAGCAGGATAACGCGCCATGTCATAAAACGTGAATCATCTCAGTCTGGTTTCTTGAACACAATAATGACTTCACTGTACTCGAATGGCTTCCACAGTCACCAGATCTCAGTCCAATAGAGCACCTTTGGGATGTGGTGGAACAGGAGATTCGCATCATGGATGTGCAGCCGACAAATCTGCAGCAACTGCGGGATGCTATCATGTCAATGTGGACCAGACTGTCTGAGGAATGTTTCCAGTACCTTGTTGAATCTATGCCACGAAGGATTAAGGCAGTTCTGAAGGCAAAAAGCAAGGTGTACCTAATAAAGTGGCCGGTGAGTGTAGGTACTCTCATTAACTATGGTAATCATGCTCTCTCACTTTATGTACACATGTTTGTTTTTGCAAAATTACAACCTGTGTGTGTTTTTTTGTGTGTGATCTGTACTGTAAGAAATTCTGTCACTGGGTTCAAAAGCATCTGGGGCAGCATTGGCCTATCTGCTGCATCCTGTTTCTTAGTGTACAGTGTGTTCTAACTGTAGTTATATTCTGTTCTACAGGTCCGTATAGATATCTATTCTTTACCTTTCCCCTAGGTAGTCACTGATGCATCTGCATTTCTTTAATACAAACTACCACTGCTTCCAGAAACTGTCTAGTTCAAATGACATTGAGCTGATGAAGCTGTACATCATTCCCTTAGTTAGGTGTTAGGTTTTAGCCTCTGTTCAGTCCGACTGACACAGAGTACCTTCAGAGTTCGACCAAAAATGAGCTCAGCCCTCAGTATGCCTCGGTACGAGATCTCGGAGAACAAATTCACAACACACACAGGTGTCAAGAAGATGCTCTAAAGTTTATTAACAGTATAGCAGTTTAAATAGAAGAAAGAGATGATGTGGAAGAAGAGAGTGATGATGTGGAGTGACATGATTGGTCTAAGGTGGAATCAACAACTAGGTGATTGGTCTTAAGGATGGGATGTGAAACACCAAGAAGTGACCTCCACTAAGAAGTTTGGATGTTTGGATTACGCTTGAATCCGAGACAGACCGACCATCAGATCGGAAGGGTGCTGTGTATATATACCGAAGGACAGTCAAAAAGATAGTTAGACGCCAGTAGGACTGGGGTCAACCCGACCGGCAACTAGTTTACCTAGAGAGAGACATTTAATTCAGAATGTAACAAGGATCATGAATCATTAAATTCCCTTACACTCTGTATGCATGTAGCTATGACTGGTTTGTAGTAGTTTATCTTCTGCTGCTGGTAGATAAAGTGAAGCACAAAGACCTTTTTAATGTACAAATGTTTTGCTCTTAATGCCAGATCTTCCAGAGGTAGTCACGATGGCAAATAGATCAGATGTGGCATCTGTCAGACAGACTGTAGTCACTATTCCTGTCCACCTGGGTCATTTCGGAACTTTTCTTGGTTCTCTGCAGATTTAAACCTGACTACTTCATCTAATTTTGAGCCAAAAAATGTAAATGTGTAGGTGTAACAGCAAGCGATGTTAAATAAATAATCTCACTTCTAACTGTGCAAGTTTTTAATAGTATATCCAATTAATTTCATATCCTAATTAATTGATCCCACTGAATTTATTTTTGGGGACCATGTGAAAAATCAGTCACAGTCTGAGGAAAAACTGGCCTGTTCCACTATCCCCCTGGAGGATTCAATATTTTTAAAGGAAATCTATTCAGCTATTTCTACTGTTATTCATCAGGCAACCTTCACACTTAACCAATCTGGTTAGCAGAGATTTGGCAAAGGATATTCTGATTTCTCTTCTGTTTTTCAACACTGCATAGAAATGTCTTATATTTTCTGGTTGTATTCTAATAAGGAGACTGAGAAGTAATTATATATGGTCATGATACCATTGTTAAATCAATAAAACAATAAACTTAATGGTTGCCTAAGACTTTTGCACAGTACTGTATATGAATCAATTGTTGAATTTTGTTTCTTTTCAAAGATAGATATTGCTGATAAATACAACAATTAACTGCACCACATTTTTAAACAACACAGATTTGAGAAGCTTTAAAAATATGAATAGGTCAGTGGTCCACACGTAAGTGAAATTCTTTGGAACAACTATTGCCACATCTGTTTTAGACCATGCACCACCCCAAGAGTACTGTGAATTCATTATTGTTCAATTATTGCAATAAAATTGTACTCCTAGATAATAGATCCTGATTTGAGAATCCCGTAAACACAGTAATCAAGCAGTGATCCTGTTCCCATTAACTGTTCTATTGACAATTACAGCACCTTTTGCAGTTTGACAAATTACAAGCATTGTTCATTTCCTTCTTTTCTTGAGTTTCCTTTGTAATTCAGTAAAAGTCCATGTACACAGTCATTAGCCATATATGAGCTTCCAAAGTGTTTTGATGAAGAAACACTATGCTGTAAACAGTTATTTGGTAGGGAGGCTGGAGTTCTCTCTATCCATTCAATCTGCTATTCCTCCTATTTTTGTCTGTTTTAGTATTCATTTAAAAGTCTCTTTTAGATTAAAGAAACATAAACTCACACTTCAGGCTGACTTTGGGTGTGGCCTGGGGTGGTTGCTTTTATCTATTTTTAGCAGTCTATTTTTTCTCCATATGGCATCATTTGTTAAGAGAAATGCCATTTGTGTATTTCTGTGTGAGGTTTTGTGCATGTGTCTTTAATGCTTTTTTTTTTTTGCCAACGCTGACAGCAGATACAGAGGACCTAGTCCTTCCTTATAGGATACTCTTTCTTGACCTCTAGTTTACCTCAGTGTTGAATGACTTAAACAAATGAGAATAGTATGAAAAATTGCCTCTTCACCTCTGTCCCACTGGAGCTATTTGTGTGCTGAATTCTAACCCTCTGTTGTGTGTGTGCTTGTGCATGCTTGTATCCATTCATTTGTGTCCATGTGCGTGTCCGTGTCCGTGTCCATGTGCGTGTCCGTGTGTGCCCCTTTGTTTATCTATGTGTGCACGTGTCTGTCTGTGT
>JAOXYF010000009.1:15208962-15220707 GCA_028565775.1 Sternarchorhynchus goeldii
GGGTTAAGGGCTTTGCTCAGGGGCCCAACAGTGGCAACTTGGCAGAGGTGGGGTTTGAACCAGCAACCTTCTGATTAAGGGCCTTAATCAGTGAGCTACCACCGCCCCTGTACTTGATAAGTCATCCATAGCCTTACGGATGATAAGTCATTCATAGCCATGTCCATCAGAGAGAGCTTATACGGTATGTGCATCTGAGAGAGCTTATAGGACATGACGAGGAGCCTGGACAGAGTCGTTGCACATCTAAATACAGGCAAACTTGATGGCACATTATGTAAACCTGACAGGCTTTTCTGTATGTTACACATCTTGGCAAACGAGGCATTGCTGTTTTTTCTGCCTGTGCTGCCAGATGCTTAGTACATGGAGAGCATTCACTCCCTATACTTCTTCAAGCAGTATTAGTGTTGGTGCTAAAACCAGCAGTTCTTTGATGAAAGGATTGATGGAGTATGACCTAGCTGCTCTGTCTCTCCAGCAGGTGCCCGTCACCTACACTGCATGAACATTCATCTGAGGCCCAAAGCATCCTGGGAGATGGTGAAGGGTTGAGGGAGAGGGAGCCCACACTGGAGAGGGCACGGTCCGCAGGTGAGCTAGAGCCAATGGTCAATTGCCAAATGTCTCACTTTCTTTCCCATATTGTGCACAGCATAGCATGTAAAAGCCTTTAGCTACATGTGTCAGCTATGTCATTGACCATCACAGACAAGGTCTTAAAAAGTAGTTACAGTTCTGGAGAAGTCACAGATTTTTAGTGCACTTTTTTGTGAAGTAGTCATCTGTCCTCGATTTTCCCAGGAACCCATGGGACCTCCTTTGCTCATTGCATCTTTCATGTTCTTCCTGCTCCAGAGGCCAAGTGGCACATCCCTTCATCAAAGATCCTCAACACCGTGAAAGAAAGTGGCAAGGATTCACCCAGCAAGCTCGGTCGAGTGAGTGTCATCCTACCAGGGGCTATAAACTGTGCACCACAGATACTGTGCAGCGTGACGTCCCTGTTGCAGCTTGGTCTTGTTGAAATGTAGATTTATGCTGAATGTAAATGGTATGTACATGTGTCCTGTGAGTCCATGGAAATTATCTGCTGAGTTATTTGTGTTTTTTTGGGAATCTGAAGGGTGCAGAAGGTTAATTAATTACTCTGGTTGATACAACACGTGTTACTCTAGGGCCTCTGTGTGGTGTGCACACACACTCAAGCACTCTTCCCTGATAGTTTAGCTGTCAGAATGTATCGGATTCACTCTGATGAATGAACTGAGATAAGGTCAGCCTGCCCTTGGTGCTGCTGGTTGGGCACAGTATCAGAGGCAAACTACAGCCTAAACTGGTATCGGGCTTCAATATTTCATTCGCTGGGTCACTTTAATGTAGGAGCTTGTATCCCATATCAATTTATCTATGGCTGTTTTTTTCACTTCTTCTGTTCACACTACTATTAGTCAGTATCTCAATTAGACCTTGGTACAAGCTCCATAGGATGAATGCTAAGTTGCAATGTCAGTTTCATGTAGGGAACAGAGGGGAAGAATGAGAGGAAGAGGAGAGAAGGACCAGAGCTAGGGAGACATGTGCTATGTCCCCAACCAAAGGAGCCTGATTATTCAGGAGAATGTGCAGTTGAGCGCCATCAATATCTGAATTGTATCACCTCATAAACATGGGGAGGTCACATATTTGCAGGCCCACAGTGACCACTGTGCCTACTTTACATTCTGGTGCCAATCAGTAAAAGACCTGTTTCTATCCACTTCCCCCAAATACTCTTTTCTTTGTCTCTCTGGTGAACTAACATTTAGCAGTGCTGTTTGTTAAGAATCTAACTCTCTGTTGAATTATTATGGTTTCCACTGCAATTACCAAAGGCTTTTGAAATTTCCATACATTACTAATGACAAATTTGCTTGTTAGCTTATAAATAATTATGTCTGCTGGACCATAGTGTTCATTAGTAAATTTAAATAAGCCATTAAACTGAACTGATGAAGCTGCCACAAACTGTAAAATATTTACAAACAGTATAACCCTTATTCAAAAATTTTAAATGTAAGGGCACAAGAAGTGATGTTTGCATGACTGTAACTAGCTGAACTAAGGTCACTTGCAGGTCCCTACCAATAGCAACATAACTCATAAGTTGCTTATAAGAAATGTATGAATACTTGCACAGACACCTGCAAATGTATATACAACAAAGAATAATGTTAATGTTGATCAAACCGAGCTTTTTAGAGATTAATGTGTGCATTTTTTGTGTGCGCGTGTGTGCATATGCAGGGTGTAGATAAGAGCTCCAGTCACTCCAGCAGCAACACACTGTCCAGCAGTGCCTCCAGCAATAACAGTGATGAGAAGCACTATGGCTCGGGTGACCTGATGGACCCAGAAATGCTGGGCCTCATGTATATTAAAGGTGCCTCCACAGACAGTGGTATAGACACAGCCCCCTGCTGTGTGCAGTCTCCAGCCCCAGGGGTGGCGGCCACTGCTGTGGCCCGCATAGTGCTCCAGGGTCGGGCAGCTGCGGAGGAGGTGCACCCCTGGCCATCTGAGCATCCAGAGGATACGGGCAAAGATGAGGAGCACAACAAGCTCTACCTTCCCCAGAGCTATGCTGTGGCACTAGCAGCTGAACAAGCTTCCACGGACTGCAGCATGGGAAACCTGGCTGACATCACCTCACATCCAAGGTGAGATAGATGGGGCGAGAGAGAGAGATGGAGAGAGAGAGTTGGGAAGAAAGAAAAATGGGGAGAGAAAGAGTTAATATTTAAGTGTAGCTGAGTAGAATAAGGGTTTATTGCATCAGAGATCTAAAATTGTTTTAACAGTGGATCTTTTTTATTATTATTTTTATTTAAGGGCCATTCATATGCATACACATCTCTTTGCATGCTGGATTTACTGAGCTGATCAGAAGCTCAAGAGGGAAAAGGGAAGGCTATGGCTTCTGCAGTGTGTATATGCTATATTGGATATTGGAGAAGGAAGAAAAGTGGGAGTCCTGGTTGTCTGGCTTCCTTTCATTCCAAATGTACACTCCCAGCAGTCTGCTTCCCAGTAGGTGGCTGGCTGATTAAAGCAGCTCATGAATCCAGGTGAAGGAATGACCTCCACCCTGTTAGGTTGGGTGATGAGCAATATTTAATTATTGTGTAGGGAGAGAGGGAGAGGGAGGGAGGGAGGGAGGGAGAGAGGGAGAGGGAGGGAGGGAGGGAGAGAATGAATGCACGTGATCAAGGATTCATGTATTCATGTTCCCTTAATTGCAAAGCAAAAGACACAAATGGCTAGGTCTATGGAACATGTTCTCACACTGCACTACAGGCAAGTTGGGTATTGTGTATCTTTCTATTACATCTTCAGCTGGTTTTTCTAAGTAGGATTTTTGCTTGGGAGTATGTCATTCTAAGCTGTGTTTCTATACGTTTGTATACCCTTACGAGAGAAATGCTAACTGAACAGTCATCCAAAGGCAATAAACAAAATGCACTCCATCAGTTTTTGCTGCTTATGGTACCTGAATGTCACTGCAGAATTTAATAAAATATCTTCTGTACACAGATTGTTGAATCATTTATACACAACTTACATTAGTTGAGTCTCATGTTGTGTTCCCTGGTCTGGTCTGGGTTGGACTTTGGTTCTCACCACTCCAGCAGCCCTCTGGCCTATGGATCCAAACACAGCTCCTCTCCAGAGTTATCCAAGGCCCAGACTTACTCACACAACGCCCAGGACCCTGGGCCCAGCATTGACGTCCATACACAGGGCCATCTCAGGAGGGCAGAGGACAGGTCCAGCCCAGATGAGCCCCCAAACCTGTCTGATTGTGGGTGAGTGGAGTCGGCACCACCGTGCTCTTACAGTTTATTTTAGGACTTGTGGAGCATTATCAAGAGCAGATTATTACATAGCTGCTTTTGTTTATTAGACTGCCTAATCGATTTTTTTCGGTTCAAATGTGGTCAAAATACCAGACGTCTAAAATACTAATTACAAAAAACCCTTTTGGCTTAGAATTTCCTCTGCTTATCAAATTAAATTTACATGGCTAGCCAAGAAAAAAAAAATCAATCTCTTCCCTTTAGCCAAAGAGTATTTGCTGTGGCTCTGAAGTTTCCGGCTTACCTGTTCCCTTTTAGGATGTGGTGATGTGGATTCCACTGTTGAGATACTTGAGGATGACATGATGGATGGTTCCTATATCACATCAAAGACACTGAATTTGTTTGGAATGGAAGAGCTGCACATGCATTCAAAAGCTCTCTTGCTCAGCTACTCAGTAACTTTGTTTTGTCAGTGAAATTTGCAATTTAGGCACTGTGTGATTGATGGTGTGCTTTACATCATTTCTTCCCATTGTTATGAAAAGCCTTTGTAATGCGGTTGCTACCATCTTTGTTTGTTTATTGCTTTTGCATCACGCTCCCTTCAGAGAAATGACCCAATATCCTTCACTTATTGCCCTGGCTTAATGAGGCTGTGTTACCCCACACACACTTCTAGTTGGGTTTTTCATTACAGTTGATTACATCTACCTATAGTTTTTAACTCCTTTCTCAGGTATCTTTTCATCAGAGAAGGAGCCAAGAGCTTGTTTGCATTACTTCTAAAGACACTGGCTTTTATTCACCGCTGTGAATAAGTCATAGTGGCCTTTGTCCTCTAACCTCAGACCTTGCTCCCCTGTGCACACCATCAAAATGTTCTGTGCTGTCTGAATCGCCCACAGTTAGGTTAAAACATGCCTCTGACTCCACGGTTGTGACTTCAGTGAAGTCTTTGTCTTAATTCTGCCTCCCCACCTAAGAAGTCTCTCCCCAAGCTGTTTTTTCATATAGCACTCAGTGATCACACACACATACACACACACACCACCACCACCACCAAAAAAAACATATGCTTTCTAAAAGACATGTACCAGTAGAGACCAAAAGGTCAGTGCATGTAGTGGTGGCTGCACTGCTGGTAGACAAAGGAGTGTTAACAGTGTCACTTCTCTCTAACAGTAATGACTTTGAATTGTAGTATTCATGTACGTCAAGTTTATCTCTGAAAGTGAAAAGTTATTAAGATCATTGAACCTGCTTAATAATGTCTTCACACATCTGGAGAAAACCTCAAGTGGTAAACGCTAGTAGTCACCAATGGACTTCATTAACTGCCCAGTTTAGGCAGTGTTTTCTGAGTGGATGAAGATCTGAGTGGATGAAGTATATAATTGCTCCCCTGTTTGCTTCCCACAAAATGAAGTTGTGCTTCATTTTAGGCTTAGGCTCAATCATGACTTGTGTGTTTCTGTGCTTGTGTGCTTGCAGCTATTTAATACCCTGCGAGTCCACCATGACTGCTCATTTAATGTGGGCCTGCAGTAACAACAGGGCTACTGGAATTTCACACCCTCTCACTCTTTCTCCTTCCTTCTGTCTTTATCTATACCACTTCACTGCATAGAGGAATGTTTTTAGTGCTTGCTTCCATAAAAATGCCAACTCTTTTGACATTTAAATTGTACACACTGAATGTTACTATTTTGTGGTATTCTTCTTTTCTGTTATTTAATCTGACTTTTGTATTTAAAAAGCCACTTTTATCCTACCTTGTAAAAGTTCTCCCCATTAATCCCTATCTCTGGTACTGTTCCTCTAATCGTTCAACAACAGGTCTTTCCCAAACTGACTTTAATGTAGTGTGTAATGATAGATTAATTAGATTATCTACTGGTCACATTTAGCCTATTATAGCTTAATGTAGTTGTGGAGCTACTTGTTACCATGTTGATAACTTTGCACAGTGTCTCTTTGTACAAAGTTTAAGCAGCTTTTTACCATGTAATCAATTACTGGCATCATACCCTTGAAATAAACCAAGCTAAACAGAAGAAACAGAAAAACATCCACAACTTAAGATAAAGGCAGTATTATTTCAGACTAGCCATTTTAGTATCATAGCCAAATTTAATATATGTAAAATTCATTTAACACATTTTAGTGGAGTTCACACTCAGCTAAAGAAAAATCAAAAGAGCCAACAGTCAATGATTGATCACTGTAATTATTATAACATCAAAGTTTTAGTTTTTATTTGATGTATTATGTATCTGAATAGTGTTCAAGAAACAGTGGAAATATTCATTACATTTCTGATTAATTTTTTAAGTAGCATCACTTCCATCTCATCAACTGTTGTTTTTTATTTGTTTGTTTTTAACTTTTATATATTGGCATATATGGCATCTTTCCAACAGAGTCTGTATTGAGTTTCCTTTTTGATCCCTGTAAGGATATATTAACTAGCTAGCCATACTCTCTTTGTAGTTGCATCTAGTTGTAACATCTCATTCCCTTTCACAAAAGTATGTCACCATGTTCCTCATATTGCCATGTCTCTCTACAAAAACAGGATACACCCACAGCTGCCTCTCTCCTCTCTGTGCGGGTGATTTAGATATTTAGATAGACAGAGACAACGTGGCACAAATGTACCAGTAATCCCCCCCCCCCCCCCCCGCTCCTCTTCCCCTTTCAAAGTATTGATAGTTAAGATATATAAGCATCCTGTTTATCTCTGATCCTGAACCACCAGGTTTCACAGATTCCTGACAGCAGGTTAATGGCTGGATGGGATTCTTTAGGTTTGTCACCTGACTAAACCTTGTTTGACGTTTTGCTCTTTGCAGACAGCTGTACGTGGTGGATGCAGCATGCCGACTGCAGGGAGGAGAAAGGGCCAGAGAGGGAAGGCTCCAGGCCAGCATTTCCAAAGATGTGTATCTGAAGATGATGCTGCCAGACAGCCTGCACAGGGTGAAGAGCCACAGAAAAGTAAGACGAACTGTCTGGTGGGCCAGATGTACTGTTCCACTGTGACATTCACTGACACTAATTCAGCAAAGTTAATCTAAGCCTCCTCAGTCATTGCTGAGCCAAATGGTTGATTATGACTAGTATGGTGTGTTTTCTTGGTTATTCCTGAGAATAGCTTCAGAATGTCTTCCCATTCCTCTACCCGTTAAAATTACGTGCAACTCTCAGGTGGTTTTAATATAAAGTTGCAACACTCACTAGAATGTAAGGTTTGTAAACAAAGTTACCTAAAACAAGTACAAGCATGGACACTTAGAATATGGTAATTATCTTAAAAATTCAAGGAGTTTAAAATTCTAGGTTTTTATTCAAAAGAGGAGAGATAAAAGATGACAGTGTTATTACTTATATGAAATACATTGTCTATATGAAACAGACTGTGCTTTAGAATTAAAGAATATTTCTGCCATATTTATTTGATCTGCCATTCAGGAAGAGCAAGGTCATTAGATTTGTTTGAGGTAAATAGCAAGATCAGTACATTTCTGTGAGGTGGAAAGATAAGGGGTGGAAAAATAATAAAGATCTTTAAATAGGTTGGTGCTGTTGGTGCTTTGTCTGTACAGGGGCTGCAACAAGGGAATTTTTTGTATTTGTATTTAGTCCACTAACTTTTCTTCCCTTCTATTAACCACCTGAATTGCTTACTCATCTGAAGTGTGCATGTGTCTTTTCTCAGGGTAAATGAATCAAATGAATCATGTTTTCTAGTGTTAAAGTCTGGAAAACTGGGTGTATTTAAGATTTAACTGCAAATCAATCTCAAAATATAATCTTAAACTAATACTTAGTGGTAGTCCTGTACATGTGGCATTAAAAATTAAGCATTAGATTCACTAAGTCACAAATAAGAGTTAACTTATTGCAAAATGTAAGTCGTATAGACATCTATAGAGGGACATAAAGGAATGTAAGTCGTATAGATATCTATAGAGGGACATAAAGGAATGTAAGTCGTATAGATATCTATAGAGGGACACAAAGGAATGCTGTTCAACATGGAGACCCTCCCCCTTCCACTACTTCTTACATCAATAATAAGAGGAACCATAAAATTACAACAGGTCAGATACTGGAAGTCCTTCAGGACTTAAAGCTGAGATCTTCATTATCCTCTTACACTGAGCAATTAGCACCAAAACAAATGCAATATATTTGATGTCTTAATACAACCACAAATTCAGAGGATTTTTGCAATATTATACGGTACATTATCCTTTATGTTAGGCCAGCGTGACACTGCCTAACTCATTTTCCACGGCAGGTCTATAAACACTGTTCCAGGTCATGTGAGTATGTGGCATGCAATTGCAACATGCTTAACCATGTGTGTTGTTTTCAAAAATATTTTTGAGGTGAAAGTTAGTCCCCTAAATGCACTTCTACATGCATTACAATTTCTCCTGTCTTCAGCGATGACTGATTCCATAAAGCATAGGTGTAAGGAAGCTAGTTTTTAAGGAAATCTAACCAGAACTGCAGTCCTTTCACTTATGGTTTCTGCTGCATTTTTTATGTGATTGTTTCTCTTATAGTAAGTATTCCTATAGTTTATTTACATTTAAGGCATTTAGATGCTCTTATTCAGAGCTAAAATACAGGAATTGATGCAAATCCTAGTATAAGCTTTGCAGTAACAACTAAATGCTAGAATTTAAGTTACTCAGCATTAGTATAAAATTTCATAAATCTAGGATCAATGGTCATTGACATACTCTACAAATAGATGCATCTTCAATCTGCATTTGAAGACTGCAAGGAATTCCTCTAATTGGACAGGCACTAGAAGTTCATTCCAGCATCCTGTAGCCAGGACAGAGAATAGTCTTGAAGCTTGTGAGCATATCCACATGTAGATTAAAAAACTAGAAGGCCTGTTGGGCACTTGAATACTGGGTGTCTAGTCACTGCCATTTCCAGTTCCTCATGGGCATGGCAGGATAGGACTGTCCATACCTGTCAGACCACAGTGATCTTCACTATTGCTGCCCTGATACCTTTCACATCAAGACTCTCCTCTTACTCTTAATACACATAGACATGTTTATATCTAGTTCCTGAGGTCTGTAGTGTAACTATGTAGCTTTTTCAGCATTACTGTATATGAGCATTACTGTCAGCAAACAAGTAAAGTCACAGAACTCGTTTGTTGCATTCCATGAACACATTAAGCCTCAACTGTGGTGTGTGCAACTATATCATTCTAGTGGAAAGGAATTTATCTAAATATTCTGTTTTAGGTAACAGAGAGAGAGAGAGAGAGAGAGAGAGAGAGGTGGCAATTTCTGTTTGAAAACAATAATTGGAAGTAATATCTTGTAATATTCTGCCCATGGAAGTTGATGGACAAGTTGCAAAAATAGAAAATTCAATAATGAATTATAATGCATTGAATAAATTAATTATAATGCATTGACTTCAAAATTTCAGTATTGTATGGATATAGATAATTTGTGCCTAATGGTAACTTGCCAAATTTCCACACAAGTTTAGAAGACAGTAGCAGATCAGTAAACAAGTACTTAAACAAGTACAGTATTGCATTGAGCCCCAAGTTTATATATGAGCTGTTTGAAATCTTGCTATTGTGGGGACGTTACAGATTTTGTCTGGAGCTGTTTTGATGTGGGATTATATTTAATCAAATTCTTTTTAAGTTGCACACAAAGGCAAGAAAGTATAAGTGATTCTATGTAAATATGAAGTTTTAATGAGCTTAGATGTGGGTTTTTTTGGTTTAGTGATGGGATTTTTTGAGAAATAAAAACAAAGACTTTGTGGTTGCCATAGTGAAGCCTTTCTTTCTCTTTCATGGTTATATTTTTCCTCCTTTTAGAGTGTAAAGTATTGCTATTTGGTTGTGCTCTTTTGATAGAATTGTAAGCAAAATTCCAGTATTTTTCTCAGAAATGTTTTCAAAAATAGATAGATCACTTTACTGATCTTGAAATTTGAGAGTACTCAAAAGTATATATTCCCAGTGTGGTGTTTGTGTTTTAAATTAATTATGTCTTCTGCTCCAATTTAGTCTTTTTTTTCTTTTTTTCTTTTTGCAGATTGTGGTGTCAGGGGCACATAACAAGCTATAGTGATAGGATTATTTATAGTAGTTATAGGATGATTCTCTCATATTCCTCATCTCCTTAGACCTTGATGGAAATTGTGTCAAATTCTGGTACATGGCTGCCATATTTTACACAAACACAATGCTTAATGCTGATTAAACATGTCCTAGAATAAATTTCTTCAGTATTTTAACATCCTGTCAAATATAAATGTCAGCCCTGGTAAGATTTGGTTGTGTATGGAGTAGAACATGGGCTGGTGTATGGAACAGAACATAGACTGGTGTATGCAGATTTTAGAGTCGTAATTTGTAATCGGCCAAGATTTATGTAACAATCTGTGATTTTTGGAATTTGTGGACAACAGTGTTTGTGGCTGGATGGGTTGGTTTGTTTTCATTAGTTCAGTTAGTGCTCTGATTAGACACTCACAGAGACCATACATCACAATTCTTCTTTCCAAGAAGTGGAAAAGAAGAATTTCAAGGAGTCACTGATCTATCTATTTTCATGACCATCCATTTGTCTCATTGATTATGTCTGATTGGCTAGTTATATACAGGAGTGAGGAAAAGGTTGTCAGTACGTCTGTCTATAGTCAATGTAACTTCTGAAAAATCTCCTGCAACTGTCTCCCTTTTAGGCATCAGCCGCTGGCAACCCATCTCCTCAGCGCTCCCTCTACCGCACTCTCTCCGATGAGAGTATGTGCAGTAACCGGAAGGGCTCATCTTATACCAGCTCCCACAGCTCCATGCTAGACCAGGCAGTGCCCAATGACATCCTCTTCAGCAGCACCCCACCATATCACAGCACCCTGCCCCCTCGCATCAGCCTCAGCCAGCCTGCAGCCTCCCTCCGCAGTAAGTATTACTCTCCTGGGCAATGTAACCTACAGGACACTTGGTCATGAAATTAGTCCTGGAGCTGTTGCAAAAGTCCATAGATTGTATGAAATGGACAATGCTGATCAATAACATTTAGCTGCTAGATGATCAGAGTAAAAGTATGTGTGTGTATCTGTGGGTAGAACATATGGGTACACCAAAGCTTTCTACTGAAAGTCACCTACCCAGCTGTGTCCTGTTATTTTGTACTCCAAGATTTAACCTGACAGGAATATTATTAGTTTTCATTAGTTTGTGATCGAGGCAGCAACAGGTACTGTAGAGTGTCTGATAAAAGAGTGTCAGACAGCTCTATTACAGAAAAGGGAAGCAAAGCAAGATAATACAGGCAGACAAAAAAGAGGAAAGGTGCGAGACTAACTGAAGAGTGAAGATTGTAGGAGGCAACACATCACATAAGATTTGAATATTACAAACTCTGCAATTATTTGAAAAATAATGTAACCCAACACTAATTATTTATGTCTAGACCATAACCATAATTATTTATGTCTAGTCAATGACACACTGCATCTCTAACATTTTTACATATTACGGAATGCATCATATGGTAAAAAGATAGCAAATAAAATGTGCTATTCTAATACTCTTATTAATTATTGATAATTATCATATGGATAACAGTTATCCAAACACCTCATCTGTGTTCTTGATTGTTTTTTTAAAAACAAACAAAAAAAAAACCAACAACAAAAAAAAACACTTTCCTCATAGATTACTCAGCTATGGCTGTTTACAGATAGTTTAATCATGATAAAGGTTTCAATTAATTTATTAATTATTAATAGTTTATACAGTGGGGAAAAAAATATTTAGCCAGTCACCAATTGTGCAAGTTCTCCCACTTAAAAAGATGAGAGAGGCCTGTAATTGACATCATAAGTAGACCTCAAC
>JAOXYF010000009.1:15228546-15248744 GCA_028565775.1 Sternarchorhynchus goeldii
ATATGTGCTTTGGAGAAATAATTATCACATACTTCACTTAAGCCATTCGTAAGCCTGACTGGGATAGAATGCCCTTAAGCCTCAGAGTATGCTCTGCAGTGCATTTAAAACACTTGGATATTCAGAGTATTCTACCCAAGTGTAAAATTGCAAACAATTTGCTTTTGCAAAATCTATATAGCTTGTATATTTATTCATTTATTCATTATGACATTTATGTCTTATTTCAAGATCATTTATGTAGCACTTTTTTACAAAACACTTTGTTACAAAGCAGATTTACAGTTGTAGGGCTCTAAAGGTGTAGCTAAAGGTGACGGTGGCAAGGACAAACTCCCTGGCAGGTAGAAAGAAACCTTGGGAGGACTAAGACCCAAGGTTTATATTATGTACATTATTTACATAAAATATTTCATTATTTTGTAATCTAAGTTATAATATAAATGATCAGAGAATTGTCGCTCTGGATAAGAGCGTCTGCCAAATGCCAGAAATGTAAATGCCAGAATGTCTGCCCATGTTTTAGGTTCTATACCCATAGCTTCTCTGAAGCCTTAGAGCATGAGACATTATGGCTAATGCATATACCAAAAGGCACAGAAGCCAGGCTGTTTCACTGTTGCCTGTGAGGTTTAATGGATTCTGTGGGAAGCGGACTCTATAAGATTAGAGTTGTTTTGAATGTCTGGTCAGCTAAATGTCTGGTCCATTCAAGGCACACATATTCATTGAGTGTCTGCCTGAAGCCGTTTCTGAATATGTTCAGTGCTATGTTCAGATCTTGCTCAGTTGTCCAAATATGGGCAAAATGTGCAACAAGCTACATTTATTACATGGGTCCACATTTAATTAATGCCATTACCAAAACAAGACGTGTTCTTTTGATCAGTTTCACAATGGATATATATATAGCTGTTTTTGAAGTGAATGGACTTTGTGGCTCTTATAAAGTTGCTTAAGATTATAATTAAATATTATCTTTATACTGTTGTGTATTCTAATCTGACTTTTTATTTAATTTAATAGAGGGAGAAGAGGGGACTATAACATACCGTGTCCATGGTGTAGATGTTTTAGTATGTGTGTGTTTTTTTGAAATTTGGATTTTGTACAGTTGGATTTTATCCCTGTAAAAATGAGTATTTTTGTTCCTAAATCATGTATGTTGGTGTCAAAATTAAACCAAAATTAATCATCTCCAATAAGAATTTCACACACTGAAATGTATTTTTGCATCAAGTGCAGCTGAAACCACTAATCTCTAATAAACTTCTGGATAGCAGATGTAGTAGTACACTATCTAGTGAAAGAGTGAAGTCACAAAAAATGACCAATCAGCTAACTTGGTGCACCCAATCTCAATATAATGTGGCATCGGTTAAAAAAAAAAAAAAAAGATTAGAAAATGCTATTTTCAAGCCATAAACAATGCATAGTTTACTGAGAGGTAACATAAAAAAACTGCAATCTACAGTGGAAAACTGGGGGTCCAAGAGGACATGCATGCACCAGGATGGTATAGTTCAGCTACCACTAACAAAAAGGGAATGACTAAATCAAATAAACATGTACACGTAATTAACACACAAACCAACAAACAACGTTAAATTTATTTCAATTACAAGCAGTAGAGAGGCACGCAGCATCATGGCAGTCCTAGCAATGGCCTGTCTGCTCTTCCTCTCTCACAAAGGAGTGGCGGAATGCCACAATGTCTTTACATTGTTTCTTGTACAGCCTATAATGTTTTTGCAGGGGATTTTTATTTATATATTTCAAGCTGAAGTACTTGAAGGATCTCTGTCCAGAGCATCCTCTTTCTTTGGAAATCATGTATACTACACTGCAATTACCACCTATATTAGGAATAAAGAATTGGAAAGAGATGGATTGTTCTTCAAGGATAGAAGACTGATCCCAATCAGTTGTGTAAAGTACAGATTTTAGATTAAAAAAGAAAAATGTGCTGTGACGTTGTTACACAGTACCAATAACCTGAGTTCAGGTATCGGAATTTAGTATTAAGAACACATGATCTTAGTGCTTCCCTACTTTTATGACAAGTTTTGTTCCTAAATTTGCGACAGATGTTCACCTAAAGTCTGTATAATGTGTGTGTTGTGCTTCCAGACCAGCGTGTGGCTTCCTTCTGCACAATGACGGACATGCAGAGAGCCGAAGCCTTGCAGCTTTCCCAAGAGCTAAACAGACATGTGGCTGCAGTGGAGGAAAAAACAATACAGGCAGGGTGAGTCCTACATTCAGGCCCAGAATTGTGTGATGGTCTGTATATCAGATGAGCCCACAAAATGAAAAATACTGCTGTATAACAGTATCCCAGTGTTCTTGCAGTATCAGAAAGATGTCCTCTTAATTGTCTTTTGTAGGACTATTATGCACAGACATGTAAGACTGATGCAAGTTTCTATAGATAAATGATGTTTCAATGATGCGCTATTTTTCTCTAACATTTGTGTGATTACTGAGCTCACCAAATCATACATTTATGAAAAAAGGCTAAACAAAATGGTAAAAATATTTTCATGAATATTCGTCTTTTGTCCAGTTTAGTGGACCTGTGTAATACATTAGATGTGATTAAAGCAGTATGTGATTTACTTGAAAGTATTAGCAGGGTAACTCCTGGATTTTAGACATGGCTCTGAATTTCCTTGTGTCTTCAGCCTTTTACAGAGTCCTTAACAACCAGATTAAATGTTTTTGTTGCCAATGAAAATTAAAGTGCTTTGATAAATAATACTGGAACTTGTTGTCTGATGCAGTGTGCTATAACAACCATAGATGTTAACATTGTTTGATCAAATAAGCTGTCTAGCTTGTTTAAAATTAATAAATGCTAGTAACTGTCAATTAGCATGTTAGATGTATAATTGCTACAGTTGACTGTCATTATTTTTTTTCAATATTTTATTTTCAACCTTTTCCAAAAGTACAACACAGACCAAGGACAATACAAAAAATATTATTTAAATAATAATAATATAAAAAAAATTTAAAAAAAAGAAGGGAAAAAAAAAAAAGGAAAAAGGGCTGTCAGACATGTACACCAGGTAACATTCTATTTTCCGTTATTATATCCAGAAGGGTATGGCATCAATCTAAGCATCTCCTAGGCTATTAAGAAAGGACCACCAAGTGTCCCAAATGCGCCTCTGTGTCTTCAACTCATTACAATGTAACTGGTCCATTTGTATGATAAAAAGCATCTCATTCAGCCATCTCCTAAAACACGGAGCAACTGGAGATTTCCACGTCAGAAGTATAACTTTTTTACCCGTGACCCTGCCAGCCATCAAGGCCTGTTGCTGAGTGGAAGGCAAGAAGAGGATTCTATCCGAATATCCAAAGATAGCCAAATTAGGATTTAGAGGGATAGTCGCTTTAAATGCTTTTGAAAAACAATTGAAAACGGCAACCCAATAATCATGTAACATGGCGCAAAACCAGATTAGATGGGACAAAGATCCCTCGAAAGCTTGGCATTTATCACACTGTGAAGAAACAGCTATATATTTTGTTCAGTTTTGTTTTGGAATAATAAAACCTATGAAGAAACTTAAACTATATATATATCTATATCTAGAATTTATCGAGCAACAATGGATTCTGGATAAGCACTCTCTCCACATTTCCTCTGATAAAGTTTCACCCAGATCTGTGGCCCATTTTTCCCTTAAGTGGGCAGTGCTTACTGGAGAAGTAAAAACAGTGACGAAGCGAGATACTAAATGTCTCTAGAATCCGGGGATGAATTAAGCAACTCATAAAGAGCATGCTCCTTCGGCATCTGGGAAGAATGGTATACTTTTTTGAATGTAATGTCTGAGTTGCAAATACCGAAAAAAAAATGTGCCTGAAAGAGACATTTTTTGTTCTAAGTTGATCAAAAGGCGCAAACTTATCAATGTATAGGTCCTTGATACATTTTAATCCAGACCCTCCCCCATATTGAAAATGTTTTGTCTAATTGTGATGGAACAAAGAAGTGATTATAAGCAGTTGGGGTATAGATGGAGACCAATGGCAGAGACAAGAAACTTTTCATTCGATTTATAATCTTCAAAGAGTTCCTTACAACAAAATTACTGCCAATTATTTTAATAAGGGGTTTTGTCTTTGAAAACAGGAAGACACGAAGGGAAGACTCTGTAACTGACAAAATTTCAATCTTTTTAACCATAATGCAGAGGTCTCAGGTAGTTGTTCACCGGGAACACCCCACTGCCAGTAAGTGAGTGCCCTGGCATTGGCCACTCAGTAATAGTGCTTAAATAAAGGTAGACCTAAACATCCACTGTGGTAGGTTTTTGTAGGTGTTTTCTTGAAATACGTGGAGGTTTGTAGGCTCAGATAAAAGACAAAACAATTGTATCGAATTGTTTAAAAAATATGCCAGGGAGATAGATAGGGATGTTTTGAAAGAGATAAAAATCGTGGCAAGATAACCATTTTGATAACATTAACGTGCCTAATCATAGATAAAGGTAACAGCTTCCAGCTTTCAAGTTTGTCAATCATATACAAAAAAATTAGCTTAAACAAATGTCTGGGATCTCTTGGTACGTTAATGCCAACATATGTAAAATAGTCATCCACTATTTTAAATGGCAAAGAATTCAGAAAACTAGGACTGAGATTCTTAGTAATGCACATGAATTCGCTTTTGCTCCAATTTATTGTATATCCTGAAAGTTTGCTAAATGAATCAATGTAATTTAATAAATTGGGCACAGTAACAACTGGATCCAAAATAAACAACAAAAAATCATCTGCATACAAATTCACCAGACATTCGATATTTCTGATTTTGATACCATGTACACGGATGATTTCTTATCCCAATTGCCAGTGGCTCTAATGCTAAATTGAAAAGCAATGGGGAAAGAGGTTCGCCCTGTCGAACCCCACGATGTAGTTCAAATGGCCTTGAACAATCTGCATTGGATAAGACAGATGATGTTGGACATAGATAAAGCATTCTAATACCTGTAATAAAATTACCTGTCACCAAACCCAAATCTTTTAAGTACCTCAAACATGTATGGCCATTCTATTTGATCAAATGCTTTTTGTGCATCCAGGGAGATAATGGCCTCCGTGTTGTTTTTTATTCTGTCTGAGTATAGAATATTGAAAAGCAGATGAACATTACCAAATGAAAATCTACCTGGGATAAACCCAGTCTGATCCGGATGGATTATTTCCAAAATATGTGTTCTCAACCTGAGAGAGAGCATTTTAGTCAACACTTTTTGATCGCAATTTAAAAGCGCAATTGGCCTATAAGAAGCAGGATCTGAGTCCTCCTTTCCCTTTTTCAGCAATAAGGAAATGTTTGCTTCATATAAAGATCTAGGAAGCTTTTTATTTTTAATAGATTCATTTATCATTAACATGACCGGAGCAAGCTCCTTACAAAAAGCTTTATAAAATTCACATCCAAATCCATCCAGACTACGAACCTTACTTGTTGGAAAGGACATAACAGCTTTAATAATTTCAGTTTCAGAAAATGGGGAAACCAAATAATTTTTAGAAGCATCTGGTAGCTGTGGGAGGTCTATACTATCAAAAAACATATTAAATTCTGTGTCAGCTGCCTGAGCTTTGGAGGAATATAGGTCCGAGTAGAATTCCCTAAAACAGTTATTTATTTGTCTTGGATCAGTTATCAAATCACCAGATTTTGATTTAATCCTATGAATTGCTTGTTAAGATTGTATGCCTTTTAACTGTCCGGCCAATAACCTTTCAGGTTTGTCTCCTAATTCAAAATACCTATGTGTTAATTTAAGGAAGAGGTTTTCCACACGCTTAGTAAGGATAGAATTATATTCATATTTGAGTTTTAAAATTCGATTATAATCTAATTGTGCCAGAGAGGTTCTATATGCTTGTTCCAAAACTGAGAGTTCTTTTTCAATTTCCAGAAGACGATTATTATTGATTCTCTTCAGTTGAGAGACACAGAATATAGTATGACCTCTCATAACAACTTTTAGGGTTTCCCGTAAAGTAGAATCTGAGACCTCTCCATTATCATTCATCTTGAGGAAATCGTTGAGCCTTAAACCATATATTTATATTCCATAAATGACGAATCTTTAAGTAAAAGCAGATTGAAACGCCATTTATAACTCTGCTTAAATAGATTACACTGAAGTTGAAGCGTAACTGGGCAATGATCTGATATTAAAATATTGTGATATTTGGTGTCAACAATATTAGATATGAGTTCAGAACTTGTTAAAAAATAAATCAGTCCTAGTGTATGATTTATGAACATGAGAATAAAAGGAATAGTCTTTATGGGTGGGATGTAACAATCTCCAAATATCTACTAAGTTACTGGATTTTAATAAATTATGTAATACACTTACTGAGGCTATTGTAGATGGAGGTCTCTGAGAGAGTCTATCCATAAATGGATGTAGATAACAGTTAAAAGCACCACCCATTATAACATTAGAACTATTGTGTTCCGGAATTACTTCAATCATCAAAATTAGGACCATATACATTGATCAGAGTAAGTGTAAAAGAGTTTATACATCCTGATACTATGATATACCTGCCATGTGGGTCAGCGGTAACAGAATCCAGTGAATCCAGAAATAGAACATTATTACGAAAAAGTATAGCGACACCTCTGGCTTTGGATGTAAATGGTGCCTGAAAGACGTGAGACACCAGCCAACTCTTAATCTACTCTGACGAACTGCATATTCTGCAGTTTCTTGAAGAAAGAGTATATCAGCTTTAAGTGACTTCAAATGTGAAAATACTTTGCCTCTTTTAACGGGATGACCAAGTCCTTTCACATTCCAAGAAACAACTGTGATGCCACCCCCATCCTTATTAGCTATAGAAATCTAGCTTGGAGAAAAAATAGAAAAAAAATTATTGACAGCCAGCAAACAGAAGACACAGATCAAAAGAAAGAAAAAAACTCCCATTCTGGAGAAAATGTAACAATAACTAACCCCCAAATAACACCCCCTAAACCACCCCTATTAGCTTCCTTAGCTACAGCACTAAATTAGCCTGTGTAGACGGGAACACTAAGCACACAGTCGTAGCGGGAAGGAAAAAAAGGAACTCAAACAAGGCCAAACTATTTAGCACTATTACTTAGCTTCTCCGCAACCAGAGTAGTAAACAATTTAAGATAAAATCATCTAAGACTGTCCCGTAATCAGCACAGATTTATGATGTATAAAGATTCAACGCCAGTATTTCTAAATGCTAATGAGAAACGGTGAGACCTCGGAAATGCTGATGTTCACGGTTTCAAGCACCTTTCAGTTCAGTATCAATGTATTTCGCGGCATCCGCAGGAGAGGTGAAACTCCTGAGCTGACCCCCATGTCGAACACAAAGTTTAGCGGGAAAACGGAGAGTGTGGTTCACCTGTAGCTCCCTCAGTACACGAGTCACATCGCTAAATTTCCTTCTCCGATCCATTACCTCAGCTGTGTAATCCAGGAAAATGTACACCTTGTGCCCATTATAATCCAGATTGCGTCCGCTTCGGAGCCGTAGAATCATCTCTTTCTCGCTATAGAAGTGAACTCGGGCGATGATTGAGCGGGGATTTGCTCCCTCTGGAGGTCTGGGTTGAAGGGTGCCGTGAGCATGATCGATAATGAGCGGCTCCTTGAAATGCGCAGCAACTAGTAGTTTAGGCAGTAGAGCAGCGACAAATTCAGTTGGTCTTCCCTTTTCCTCTCCTTCCGGAATGCCGACGATTTTTATGTTATTGCGGTGTGACCGGCCCTCCAGGTCATTTACTTTAGCCTTAAGAGCTTTATTCGTTTGAAGCACATCAGCTAACACTGCCTCAAGAGAGCTAACGCGGGCCTCATGGTCTTGAATCTGTTCTTCTGCAGCCTCCATCTTCTCTGCAACTGATTGTAACATTGTTTGAAGAGATTGGAAAGACTTCAAATTTGTTAAACCTCTCATTGATAGTTTGCAGTATTGCTACATATCTTCTCCCACATCAAGGGAAGATCCTCATCCTCTGCTACTTGGGTATCCACACAGCTAACGGAAGCTAGCTGTTAAGAGTCTTTAGGTTGCTTCAAAGACTTCGGTGGCATCTCAACACAAAAACGCGACAACTGAGGTCCAAAGTTATCAATTTTACATCAAACAAAACAAGATATCAGAATTAAAGTGAGAGACGGTGGGGAAAAAAACTATATATAACTAGCACGGAGGAGCTCCCCAAAAACATGTCTACTCCATGTGCTACTCTCTAGCACCCCCTCCAGTTGACTGTCATTATTAACAGTCATTTTAAATATTTATAATATGTTGGTTGGAACTTCTTTTAAGTCCATGTATGTGATGTTTTCTTTGAATGAGGTTATAATTGGCATGACATTTCTGTATCTCTTTAGGGATAGCTCCCCTGCCACTCTGACTGGCAAAGTCAACCAGCTGGAAGTCATCTTGAGGCAGCTCCAGCATGACTTAAGAAAGGTAACCCTTCCCTCCAGTGGATACAAAAAGCAGAATTTTTGCAAAATGCATGCCCAGCTACTACCTTTATCATTCTATGTGCAATATCCCATATGTGGAGTGCTTTTTCTCCTCCATCTTTCACAGACAGCCGTTCTGTGAATGTGAGGAAATGCGTCATAAGTTTGTGTGTAATTGTTCCATTATAGGCGGAGGTTCAAAGGAAACAACAATACATTAAAGCACACTGTAATGGGCACCCATTACACCAAATTGCCACATTGTCAGCCCAGTTTAATATCCTGTTTTCTATCATTTTTAGACCAATGTGCTCATGTGATCAGTAGAGCAAAAGCTAATCAGTAGTCCATTACAGTAATGCAGGGCTCAGCTTGGAGGATGCTAATGTTTAAGTCAATGGTAAATACATGTCAGTTTTGCTAAAGTTACTATACAGTCCATTTATTTATGTTCTTAATTTTAACATGTTTAACCTTTTAAAACCACTTCATATGACTAAAAAAGTTTATTGTAAACTCAGATTGGTGGGTACATGCAAACAAAGAAATATTTCTCAAATCGCCAGTCAAATAGCATCTGCTAGTATTTTATTGCAGTTAGATTTTCATGCATATGCTCTTTGTTGACTATATACAGGAGAAAGAGGACAAAGCCATCCTGCAAGTCGAGGTGCAACATCTTCGGCAAGACAACATGCGTCTGCAGGAGGAGAGTCAAACAGCTGCTGCCCAGCTCAGGAAATTCACTGAATGGTTTTTCAACACCATTGACAAAAAGCCCTGAGAGGACCCCTGCCTGTTTTATCATGCAGGCAAACGTATAAACCATTAATCAGAGTATGACCCCTTCCCCAGTGTGCTCTCTGAGTTCTGGAAGCTAACAGCTCTTAAACAAGCTACTCTTGGGAGGGAAGACATCCACTGGAATAGCACTGGGCCCTGGAGCACTTGAGCATTATAACCTCTTTAGTCTTGTGGGTGCTTCAGAGGTCAGTTCCTAAAAGATGATGATTGTATGTAGTATTTTCTGGCTATGTAAAGTCACTTTGCTGGTGCTGTTTTTATTAGTTGTGAAGGGTTACAACCCAAGAATCACCCACAGTGACTGAAATGAAGAAGAACAAGCACTGGGTAAGTTTGGAGGAATGTACAGGACAATATAAGGTGGTACCCAATATCTTACAGGAAACTTCACATTGAGGTTAGAGGACAAAAGTGGTGTGATATAAAATGTAATTCACCCAGGACCTGCTTTTGCTCAGCATCTCATTTCCAAAAATGAATTTGATCTTTTCTATGTTTTATTGTCTTTTCTACTCTCACCATTATAAGACTGAAAGAAATGTTGCAGTTCTGGCACTAGAGGTGCTATCCTTGCATCATATTTTTGTGTGTATCTGGGGGAAATAGTTTGTTTAATAGTCTATCCACAGTTATCATGTCTTAGCAATAATAATGTGATGATAGTAGCAGAACCTAAACACTAGCACAAAATGTGACAAGTTCCTGTTAAGGTGCGGTTGTACTGTATTTATGTTCTGACAAGTCTGTGCCTCGAAGATAGGAAAATAATTTTGCTTTTCTTTTTAATTTTTTTCTGAACACATGCCTTGCCCTGGCTCACCAAATTACAGTCTGTGTATACTTTTTCTCTGCAGTGAAATCAAATCAGTTCCATGTCTTAAATCTTCATGAGCCAGAAAACGACTCACATGCCAAATTTTGTTTATCTTTCTAGAGAACCTCTGCTGAAGTGTCTTGTTTTAACACTGTTATTTAAGCTTATTTAATGTGAATTTGTTACATTTTAAAAAAAATGTTTTCATTGAGAAGGCTTGACTATATGTATAGCTTGCTGGAGCTTTGTTATAGATATATTAATGACCCCTCCCCCATCACTGCCACTACCAATTTCCAACATTTGGATGCTGCTAGATTATACTTCATTTGTATGCTTTCTTTATGTACATTTATTTCATGTATGATGGGACATTGGTCTTTGTTTTCTTTCTTTTTTTAAATAAATGTAGTATGTAAAAATGTGGTAGTTTATGCAAATGTTTATTTTCATGTTAACTAATAAATGAGCTAATGGTGGACAATTAAAACAAAAATTGATAGTGAATCTCTACAGTGGTTCTTGGTTCTTGCTAACTATCCTCTTCCGTGTGATGACACTAACATTCTCCTGAACTGCCACCCCAGTTAGGACTAGCACAGGGGGATTATAGTTGCCACAGTTGTTGTTGCTATGGTTGCATCATATTATCCGTGCTCCCTTTTGGGGCCACTTTAGGACGTCCTTAATCTAATAGGCACTTAGCTGTGGGTCCACATGTGAACTAGTACCTCCCCCTGCTATGGTCATAGTAAACCAAACCGTGATCTTTCTATGCATGTTGCTTAAGTATTATAGGCAATGTTAGTCACAGGACCCAAACTCATAAATCATATTATGGGCAAAAAATAAAATTGCCTTTTTTCTTTAGCAAGACACATCAGAGACTTGATTGATGTAGTATATGAGGAGAAAGCTGCAGACAAAGCAATTGTATACTCTTGTATGCATTCCCACACTCAGGTCAGTAGGATTATGATTGACATGGGATTAGGAATCTTTCCTTAATTCATGTGTCAGAAAACTGACCTGACAACTGAAGCTTAGATATGCTTTACCTCATTTGTGTCATGTTTTGAAATGTGTACATTTGAAATGTACTGTTCTCTTCTTACATCAGAATACTGGAAGCAAAAGTATATAGGATATTATATGGGGTTTTTGTTTTCTGAATGTTGTATCTCAGTGATAAGTGTGTGATCATCTGATGAGACTAATCTCTTTGGGAAGGTTTTATGTTTAAGGGCACCTTTACATTTTTTCTTCAGACTCTTAAAAACCTTTACAATTCATTTCACTGCACTCACTGAGCAAAGCTTTTTGGTTGAGGGAGAGGACTAAATTCTATTATGATTTCTAGCCTCATTTTGACAAGTCCATGTCAGGCACAGATGGTTGGGTGTGGTCGAGCCCCGAGAGTGGAATTCTAGGTGAGCAGCTGTCTGATATGATGGAAAATTATTATCCTGAGAACAAAGTCCCTTGGACCTCAGCTTAGCTCTTATTCAGCTCTAGTTCTCTGAGTCATGCCTCTTGTATGACTTCATATTCTATTCATAAAGAGGCACCTACCACAATTCAAAGGTCATCTGTTATGATGGAGCTCCCCGATTGTGCATGAACCACAGAAACTGCTGAAGAGAGGCAGGGAAAGGGAGAGAGAAAGAGAAAGAAGGAGAATATTGAAGGGATTAGTGAAGCTAATGTTAGCACATCCTCTTTGTGATGCTGATACACTTTATGCCTAAGCACTTTTCCTTCCATAAACACCATGCCTCCTTTATTAGCAGCCTATGCCTGGGCTCCCTGCCAAACAAACACCATCCACACCTAGGCTGACCAAATGGTCCCTGGCTGAGAGTAAACAAATATCAATGACACAAAAAGATCATGAATGAACAAGCAAACCTATTTCCTCCTGCAATTTGGAGGCAGTCCTGCAAGGCTTTTTAGTTTTGGAAGAATTCCTATTTGGAGTCGTCTCTCTTGATGAAGTATGGAGTGTGTGCATATACTAAGCCCAATGTTGTGGTTTTGTTTCTGTTATGGTGCCATGCATTGCACCCTAACCAGCCTGGGTTTTTTCCTCAACCTTTTTCCTCTTTCCAACAGCTCTTATAAACAGCTCTAGTCTTAGCTGGATAGTTCCAGACACAACCAGACTGCTGCATTGGCTTTGATTTCTAAAATATTTTGGTGAGGCTTGGATTTTAGTCGTTAAGTAGCTGTGAGCAGTATGAACAGCCCAGCTTCAGCTTTGTTCATGTGTTTGTTCATGCCAGTGGAGCAGATGGGTTCTTGTGCTGTGAGGGGCACCTCTATTGGCAGCTTTGGGAGGAGGGCTCATTTTCCTGGGTGTGTTCTGGTGTTCTGGAGATGAGAGCAGCAGAAGTTTAAACAATGTCTAAAGTGGCTGGGCTAAGGATTTGGCATTTGTTCTAAAGAAGGATTCTGCATATGCTCTCCAGAAAGTCATGGGAATGACCCATTTTATTTACCTCTCATTTTAGAAAAGCTATGTTAACTTTATCTTCCCTTATTTTTGGAGAGGGTCTTGAGGATTTGTGGACATAACATTTAGTTCTTCTGTAGGTGCAGTGGGTTGGGAGATGAGAGGTGTGAAACACACTCATCTGAGCTGAGTAGGAGTGGTCTCAGTGGTACTTCTATGGCTGGTCTGCTCCAGATGGCAGCAAGCTGGCTGCTTCTCTCTGTCCAGCACCCTATTACCTCACCTGCCTCTCATGCTGCTCATCTGTCCAGTGGAGGTGGATTACACCTGTCCCAACTGGTTTTCGTAAAGCACTTTTTATAGATTATAGTAGCTCTTTTGTTCTTAATGCTTCAGAAAGACAAAGGGAAAAGGTAATAGATTATAAATATAAATGATTTTAGAATTTGTAAATGACATGGGGTTTCAAAGGGTCAGCCCCTAATCTATAATCGATATTGTTAAACTTGGTAAATTGCTGGCAAATTAGGAGCCAAAAAATGTGTTACTCAGTGAGAATACGATGATATTAAATGGCCTTGAAAAACCAGGAAATCAAGAAAAGTGTATACACAAATTTAATCTTTACCTTCTAGCAAACGAATTTCAGTATATGAAGGGTTTGTTACACTGGAGCGTGTCAAAAACAGTAGTTAGCTGTATTTATCCTGTGTTAGTACAGTTTTATTTATACTGCTCAAAAAAAATAAAGGGAACACTGAAATAACACATCCTAGATCTCAATGAATGAAATATTCCAGTTGAAAATCTTTATTCAAGCATACTTCTGCAGTTTTCTAACTGATCCTCCATTTGTGATTTCAGTTTAGCAGCTGCTGTTTCTTTCTGCTTCTGCATTAGATCTCCTTATGTTTGCTCCAACTTCATTTTCAGCTGTGAAAAATAGTGGAATGTGTTGAGGGATCATCAAAAATGGATCTTCAAAATTATTATTAATAAAAAAAAAAATAGTAAATTATTGTAATGTAAATCAAAATTATTATCCCATGGAGGTCTGGATTTGGAATTATACTCAGATTTCAGTGGAAGTGCCTCAAGACAAGTTAAAATGAGGCTCAGTAGTGTGTGTGACCTCCATATGCCTGTATGACCTCCCTACAACACCTGGGCATGCTCCTGATGAGGTGGTGGATGTTCTCCTCCGGGTCCATCAGACATCAGGCCCTCATACCACCCTCATTGAGTCCATTTCTGACAGTTTGAGCAGAAACATGGATATTAATGGCCTGCTGGAGGTCATTTTGCAGGACTCTGGCTCTGTTTTGTGTCTTGTGTAAGTGTTCCCTTTATTTTTTTTAGTAGTGTACTTCCTTAACACTAGATATTCAGCTTGTTCATGTTGCATGAAAGAAAATTGCTGGGAAATTAGCTTTTTCATGCCCACCCTAAGTTATAGTTAGTTTCAAGGCTCCACCATTCTCTGTTAGCTGTGTCCATGCTTCCCATTCAGTTTTGTTTTAGAAAGTTAGGTGACCAATACTAGTTAAATTTTTAAGATAATTGACAGTGAAATGTGAGGTATTAGCTGAGGTATAAACAGGGTAAAGTTCTTTGAGGTATCCAGTTATACATAATGAAAGGACTTGGTGGACTCTGCTCTTGTATTGTGGAGTTTGCCTCTACCTCACTGTTCCATTTTTCTGCTATGCTCTAGCCTTCTAGTTAAGTGAATGTTATGTTAGTTTTGTATAAAAAATTACAGTTTTTTATGTTTTCTTAGTTTCCATCATGGCCCACAGAAAGATATTTTTATATTTTCAAAAAATGTAAAAATAACACACTCAAATGGCAGGTTAAAGCTACACTAGAAATGTCTTGTTAAACTTGGACTAATTCTACACCATATAAAAGGGTCTGCTGCTTTTACCATTTCAGATGAATCAGTCAGCATTGAGTAGGGCAGTTCTATCACAAGAATTTATGAAAGAGGAAATATTTTAGTGGTTACAGTATATTTTAGTTGCCTAATGCATATCGCTAAATTTCTTACACGCTTTTTTCCCATTTAGGTTAGGCTATAGTGTATTTGTACCCCCTACAAAAAAGGGATGCCTGATGAAAGAAGCCCTGGATGATAAATTATCATACCAAAGAGGAGTTTACCACTAAGACCTATGAGAGATCTGATGTGAAAGAAAATGGAGGAAAAACAACCACAGGATTTTGACAAAAAAAAAAAAAAAAAGGTCATGCCTAACCTTTAGAGATGTGGCAGTGAGCAAATAAAATGCACCTGACTGACAATTCTTTTTTTCCCTTTTCTAAGAGGAAGTTTTTCTGTCCTCCTCCAGCCTCTGGGAAAGATGAGCCCAGACATTGATTTTCAATCACCCAACACCCATGCCATCACCTTGGACCACAGGACTTCTAGGCAGATTTCCTTCCAAGGATGTTTGATGGGCACATTGACTATGAAGAGATGGATTGAGATTTGTCTGTTTATGATCCTCTGGGTTCCTGTGTGTTAAGGTAGGTGTTGGAGAGTATGGAATGGAATAGATGTGTCTGCTTTTCTTTGTTTGTCTTATGTGGGACAGGAGGAACACACAAAAAAAAGCCCAGCACACTAAAGGACTACATGTGTATTACAAAAGACTACAGCTTTATTAAAACAGTAAATATATTTGATGAGCTTTACTTTGCATGATTTCCCGACTGCATGCCTCACAATGCTGAGTTCAATCTGAGTGATGCAATTAATTTTTGCCTTATTGAATTAATAATATATACTTACTTGTGATTTTTTTTAAATAGAAGCATTGTCAATGTTTTGATGTCAGGTTTATTTGTTCTTTTTTATTAGGTAGATATCAAAGAAAGGCAAATTTTTTCTGTACAGCTTAATTAGGAACAATGCCTTCTCTCTGGTGTGTTTTACATTTGGTCTGATCTTTGTTCCCAGAGAAACAAGCATCATTCTTTGGCTGTCCCAGTGCTTTTGAGCCCCACAGAGTGGATGGGCTATGTATGAAAAAAAGTAAGATAATTTGAAAGGTAATACTCTCAAATTAAAGTTGAAAGTATGCACCTTGAGCTCACATTCATTTTTTTCAACTCCAATATGCCATGGCAGGCAGCTAAAATTACTTTAAAGTTTAAATATTTATACTGAAGCAAACGCTATATTCCATGTCTGTGTGTTCCACGTTTTTTCATTACACCCACAAACTTTATTGGGATTTTTTGTTATAGACCAACACAACAGAGCAAATAATTATGAATTGAAAAGGAAAATTATTCATATGTTTCAATTTTTTTTTATAAATAAAAACCTGAAGTGTAGCATGCATTTGTATTCAGCCCCATGTACTCTGATACCATTAAAAAAACTGAAGTCAGAAGTCACCAAGGAACACATCAGGTTAGGAATAAAGTTGTGGAGAAGTTTAAAGCAGGGTTAGATTATTTAACAAAAAAGAAAGAAAAATAAGACCCAAGCTATGAACATGTCGCAGAGCACTGTTCAATACAAAAGTGGAAGCAGTATGTCATAGCTGCAAACCTACCAAGACATGGCCGTCCACCTAAACTGACAGCCCGGGCAAGGAGAGCACTAATTAGAGAAGCAACCAAGAGGCCCATGGTCACTCTGGAGGAGCCGCAGGGTTCCAACTATTACTCGTGTACTCCACAAGTCTGGCCTTTATTTAAGAGTGGCAAGAATAAAGCCATTTTTAAAAGCAAATCATAAGTTGTATCATTTGCAGTTTGCCACAAGCCATGTAGGGGACACAGCAAACATGTGGAAGTGCTCTGGTCAGATGAGACCAAAGTTGAAATTTTTGGACTAAAAACGAACACTGTACATTATGCTGTGGGGTGCTTTTCTAACAAGGAAACTGGTCAGAGCTGATGGATGGAGCTAACCTTCCAGCAGGACAACGACCCTATACATACAGTCAGAGCTACAAAGGAATGGGTTATCAAAGCATATTCATATTTTAGAATGGAAAAGTCCACCCATAAATCCCATTAAGGATCTGCAGCAACCATAGAAGTGCACAAAGTTCAAGTGACAGGACAATTTAGACAGATCTTACATTTACATTTTTGGTATTTAGCTGATGCTCTCATCCAGAGTGACTTACATTTGCTTAAAGTTTGTCATTTGTGCACAGAATATATTCTAGCCAGTACATTAGGTTAGAGTTCAAGGTACGTTTGTACTAGAACACTGCTAAAATACAGGAAACCATGCTGATCTCAGATGAAGTGCACATTAAGCTCTATATCAGTGATAAATGCAATAACAAACAATACCAAACAGTATATTTTAGAATTTCAGTTACTCACCAGTAGTATTAAATTTCAGGATCGGTGGTCATTTAAATATTCAACAAATAGATGACACTTTAGTCTACATTTTAAAACTGCAAGAGAATGATGTCTGGACCACCAGTGCATTCCTCCACTCTGGATCCAGGACAGAGAACAATTTTGAAGCTTGTCTTCCATGATACACAGACCATTGTGCTTCAAGCTGAGCCATAACTAAGGTTTGAAGGTACAGATTAGGCTATGACCATTGTCATCATTTAGGAAGAGGCCGGTCCATTTTTGGATTTGTAGGCAGGCATCAGGGTTTTAAATTAGATGAGGGTAGCTACTGGAAGCCAGTAAAGTAACGCAGCAGAGGATGTGGTGTATTTTGTAGCGATGCACTAACAATGCTGATGAAGAAGACTCCGCTGACACCGTCTTGCTTGTGCATAAGATGTTTATTACACAGCAGGCCAGTATCTTGTCAAGCACCTGGGTCTGCTTGAGAGAGGCTTCAGGCCAATATGAAATTCCTCTGAAGCCCCCACCAGACCTCCCACAATATATACATATCAACCCAAGTCCCATACAAGGAGACTCTTTATCTGTTTAAAATAGGGACCTAACCTATAGAAAGGTTACCTGTCAACCTCTATTGACATATTGGCAAACCAGCTGTTGTCTAGATCTCCTTTTTCCCTACTATAAGCGTCTTCTCTATGCTTCTTAACCTGTTCATTTAGCATTAGCTATATGGAGCATATTTAAAGGATCTATATAGAACATACAAAAAGATGACATATGTAAGCCTAAATATCACTTCACTTGATGGTCTTAATTAAATACACTACAAGGAGTAACGTGAAATTTGGAAGATTGAAGACTAGGCATGCTGCTGCATTCTGCATCAGTTGTAGAGGTCTGATGGCCCATAAAAGGAATACCAGCAAGTAGTGACTAACATGAAAAATTCGACTTTCTTTCACAAAGGAGAAATCTGCAGGACTAGATCAGGTTTGAAACTTGAGTTGAGAAAGACAACTAGATATCCAAGCTATTCCCACATTGCAAGCAGCTTCAGACAGCAATACTAGGATATTCTCGAAAGAAACTGAGGTCATGGTGAGGATTAGGAGTCCCTGGGATGGTTGAATGAATAGTTGTTTGAATGGTCCAGAGTCAAAGAGCCAGAATGAAGCATGATAAACAAAAAACAGAACAAAAGACAGGCTCAGAAAAATCGGTAACAGGCATGTTAAACACAGAGGGCATGTTTAACTAACCATACATACAATGACCAGTGACTAAAACAGACTAAATACCAAATGAAATCAACGGAAAACAAGAAATGATGCCAGTTCATTTTCTAATTATGTCATAATTATGTCACAGAATTTGACACTGACTAACTTTTTAGGTGTCTCATGGCCTATATGCAGACATATTAGCAAATTATTTTGCCATCTTAGCATCGCATCAACATAATAAAGATGATTACTTCTCTTTAGGCATTGTTGCGTATTCCCTATGTTAATAACAGTGGCTATTAGGCTAGCATAATCCAGAATTAATTGTGTTGTGCTCTTTGGCATCATATGCCACTTTCAGAGTTCCTGTCATATACAGAATTCTTAAAGAGTATTTAAATATTATTGATTCTTTTAATTTGTTGCAGTCGATAGTTGGTCATACACAGGAGCATGGCCATACATTATATTTTGTTTTATCACATGGTTTACATGGTTAAGTTTTTAATATTGAGATAGGTGATGCAGTGTTCTTGGACCACATGCTGCTGTTACTGAAACTTCTCTTCTTTTTGTTATCAAACCCTGTGTATTACACTGTAATACAATGCATTAAAAAAATTAAATTGAAATTACTTAATTTCTTACATGTAGTGGACATCACTTAATCTTGATTAGGAGTTTGTACTTTCTCTTTGAATGATCATGTGTACTTTGTGTTTTAAGAGAAACTAACTCAATAATCCAAGTTTTAGCTTTCCTGCCTGTCACGTGAACACAGTTCTAGAACATTTTCAAATAGCTGGGACTGATTCCAAGAAGAAGATATGAAGACGTGTTGGTTGATGGAGAATTTTCCAATCTTCCTTTCACATTTTGTAGTAAGTATTCCATTTAAAGTTGTATTTCAGTTCATATTCAAAACTGATTGGTTAGGTGTTAGCATACAGTTTAAACAGATAGCTAGCCAGAGAATTTAGCTTTTGGAGCTGGATTAGCCGTTCAAATAGCTAGCGTTAGCTAGGCTAGTTTTCTGTATTTTGCTGAGGTTTGACTGAAATAGCAGTTTCTCAACCACATTTCTTTTACATATTGCTTTATTCGCTAGTTTGATTAGCTGTTAACCTTTTTTGACTGGCCAGCTATCTGGTTAGTTTGTGTCAAGTGTGTCAGGTCTGGCGATACCCCGGCTGGCCTGCAGAGGTCTCTCTCCCCAGAATACAGAACCCATGGAAATTTCCACACTCACCTGTTCCCCATCTCTGTAATTATCTCCTCTATATCAGATCATCCATTCCCTCACTACGTTGTGAAGTATTGTCAACCTAGTTGCGTACCAAGCGGTCTCTTTGTATCTGGTAATTCTGGTTTCTGCCTACTCGCCTTTTCATGGTTTTTGTCCTTCTGCCTTGCCCTCTTGTACCTTTGCCTGTTCCTGTTGCCTTCTATGGTTTGTTGACTCCCTGCCTGGTTTTTGGATGCTGTTTGTGCCTTGCCCCTTTTGTACCTTTGCTAGTTCTTTTACCTGGTTCCCGAGCCTGTTTACGTATCTGACCCAGCTCTATGTTGGTTCTAATAAATATATCTTAAGTCATTATCCTGTGTATGGATCCCTCTCTGCCACGCACCCTGGAATTGTTACAGCTTGAATGGTTGTTTCAGTAACATATAATTTTACATGTAGTTAATTAAATATATAGTGCTCGTGATTACTTGAGAAATTTATTTCATTTGATATGTATGGGATTGTATGGGTGTCTGTGTTTTCCCTTTCCTTGTCTGTGCCCATTCCAGATACACCCCAGGTTTTACCCCTGGCCCTCCAGCTCCTCCGATCCATTCCATGCTGGGATCAACAACTCACCGGGGATCAACATAAAAAGGAAGAGGAGGAGAGTGCAGCGAAAAAGGGGCTTTGTTCTGTTGTGTTACATTTTGTAATTTCGTTACATTTCTGTTAGTCCTTTTTGTTATGACTTTGGCTTTCCTCATGGTTTATGATTTGTGAGTCCCCCTTTCAATTATGGTCTCTTGTATATTGTATATATCTGTAT
>JAOXYF010000009.1:15259344-15271127 GCA_028565775.1 Sternarchorhynchus goeldii
CTTAATAAATTGATCCGCAAAGCTGGTGATGTTGTGGGTGTGGAGCTGGACTCACTGATGGTGGTGTCAGACAGGAGAATGCTGTCTAAGCTGCAGGACATTAGACAATGACCCACCCCATGACACTGTGATGAGACACAGGAGCACATTCAGTGCAAGACTCATCCCACCAAAATGCACTACAGAGCGCCACAGGAGGTCATTCCTACCAGTGTCCATCAAACTCTTTAACTCATCCCTCAATGTTTGACACTATACATAAGTACAATAACAATAACCACAATATTTTACTCTCTGAATTTTTAATCCCTTATAATCCCAACTTCAGACATGCAATTATACAGCCACTGTCACTTTACCTTTTTTTAGCACTACACCCACTGACACTTTACACTTATTTACACTTGTTTATAGCCACTGCCACCTTATACTTCTGTACATATAAGTTTTTTATATCCCAACATGTATGGGATATACATTCCGTAATAGGTATGTTGATGTGTAACCAGCTGTACTGTACACTGGAAAAATGACCTGTCCAGTCAGCTGTCCAGCACCCTGGCAAAACCCCTGACGAACCTCCTGCAAGGACAGAGGAAGATGATGCGTTGGGGCCCCGAGGCAGAGAAGGACTTCTCGGAGATGAACGAGGGCTCCTATCCTGCAACAGCCAGACCTCAATCGGCCATTCATAGTCGAAATCAATGCTTCGGACATTGGAGTGGGCACTGTCCTATCACAGAAGGTATCTAAGGGAGGTAAGCTAAAACCTATCGCTTACTATTCCAAGAAACTCACCCCTGCCGAGAGGAACTATGGCGTCAGTGACCGTGAGCTGCTAGCCATGAAGCTCGCCCTGGAGGAGTGGCGTCATTGGCTGGATGGCACCTGACACCTCTTTCAGGTGGTCACGGATCTCAGGACCATGAAAAGGATGAAGCCTCAGCAAAAATGGTGGTCTCTGTTTTTCTCACGCTTCTCTTTTCAGATGAACTATTGCCCAGGGGACCGCAACACCAAGGAGAAACTTCATGCTACCGACCTGGAGACAAGGTGTGGGTATCTACCAGTGATGGTCGAACCAGGAGCGCAGGAAAGCTTGCTGCAAAGTACATAGTCCCCCACCCTATAATCAGCCAGCTTAACAATGTCACCTACAGAGTAAGCATTCCAGGGAGCAGCCATGCGTCCTCGGCTTTCCATGTGTCCGCGTTGAAGCTAGCCTTTAACTAATAGGATTTTGTTCTTCCATGAGACTGATTAAAATATTATATAATAAATCCCCTACACCTGAAAATACTGTTTATTTCCCTTTTAATCATTTTTTGTGTTCTTTTTCTATATTTGCATGGTATAGACTTACATTTTATAAATTATGTTATAAATCAGAATTGAAAGACATCACATCACATCAATCATTTCTTAAAACATTTCTTATTTAATAAGTTATTATTTGTAAAGCACAAATGATTACTAGATCATACTGTAGGTATAATACAGGGATGAGCTTTTGTGTGTGCTAGAATCAGTGTAATGCCACAAGATCATATGAGACTCGCAGGCATACTCAGAAAGAAAATGTATCCAGAATCACTCCACTCTACTCCACTCTAACCCAAAAAAGAAGGTCAGACCTGTAGGCAAGCAAAACCAGCAAAAGTAGGTATAGCTGCAACCTCTGTGCAGAAAAGTGTAAGTGAAGTAAGTACCTTCACACCAAAGCACAGTTGAATGAATGATGGCTAAACAAGAGAAGACTGCTCTCTAATGAAAGATCATTACAAATTCCGGGTTTTTTGGTATTTTGTGATGATGGGTAACTCATCAACCATATGATGAATAAAATGTCCTGTTTGGGTTGTTACAGAGAAGCAGGGAGCTAACCCTCAAGGTAAATGAAGCAGTTTCAAAAGATCGCTTCAGAAAAAAGTTTGCTTGATCAAACTGGTACATTTGTCTGGTGGGGCAAAAAGTACATCTATAACAATGGGAACTGGCTAGAGATAACACTTTCTGGTATAGCACCATACAGTGAGCACACATTAGTGAAATGAACTATTTCTTTTTGTTATTTGACATTGCTGCATAAAAAACATCAATAAATATTTGATCCAGAAATTATGCTTAGTCTATATCTAAAATCATACTTAGTTTATATCTAAAATTTTCATATAAAAATTAAAAATAATGCAAAAAATACTAATTTCTCAACCTAGTAGTACGAATACTAGGCATTATATTCTAAGAAGAAAAGAAATCATAGAATACTCAAAGTAATATGTTGTTAGAAGAATCAAAAATCACTGTGTTTGAAATTTAGAAGTAAAATGGGTCCAGTACTTTGATGAGGAAAAACCAAAAGACCATGCTAAGGACTAATGGCTCACTTCAATTCAAGTCAACTCAGCCATGTTTCCATGGTGAATAACTGCGAGAACAATGGCCATGACTGAAAATGAAGGGGAGCAAGCAGGAGAATGAAAATGACTGTTCCACAGATAGAGACAGGCAGCACCCCTCCTTCAACTCATACAGTGATCACCTTGGCAACAGACAGAGCTTTAGGCTTTTAAACAGTAGCTATGCAAACAGAGTGAACAGGGAACCATATGTCAGAGCCTCCCTCCAGATGGTTGGCCATGGTCTATCATTGAAATGACAATGAATGTTACATTTCTGTGGGGGTGCACTGAATTAACACTACACTAAATTACAGCAATTTGTGTTGCATCCACATTCTGAGATATCCCAATCAAAGTGGCAGTTACTGGCCTCCTGTCTTTCCCACTCAATAAAAAAATGAGATGCACAGGTCAAAGTTCTGACATTCAAAGTATTATGTCCATTTTATTAAATATTGGTATGACTGCCTGAACCTCAGCCCTTGCAGCACTATCACACCCCCAGTATTAGTATTGGGTATTCTTCATTACAAACATTCTAATTGCGAATATTAGTGAATGATAAATGTACTGTATAATATATTGTATTTAATACAAATATTATATAAAGTACATGAAGAAAAATACAATATATTGCCAAAAGTATTCGCTCACCTTCCTTGACTCACATATGAGCTTAAGTGACATCCCATTTCTAATCCATATGGTTCAATATGACGTTGGTCCACCCTTTGCAGCTAAAACAGCTTCAACTCTTATGGGAAGGCTGTCCACAAGGTTTAGGAGTGTATTTATGGGGATTTTGACCATTCTTCCAGAAGCGCATTTGTGAGGTCACATACTGATGTTGGACGAGAAGGCCTGGCTCTCAGTCTCCGCTCTAATTCACCCCAAAGGTGTTCTATTGGGTTGAGGTCAGGACTCTGTGCAGGCCAGTCAAGTTCATCCACACCAGACTCTGCCTTCCATGTCTTTAAGGACCTTGCTTTGTGCACTAGTGCACAATCAAGTGTCCTCTAAAATGAATTGTTATGTATCAACAAAAGAGCAGGGATAAACCAAGAAGACAGAAGGGTGGATGGACAGCCAGGGGAAAGAAGGAAGGAGAGACAATTATGTGAAGCTCTTACCTATGAAGTCTGTCCTCCAGAAGTTCAATGTACTTAAGCGCATTTTCTTTCAAATTCTGTTCTGCATGGAAGAGAAGCATATATATATATATATATATATATATATATATATATTTCATGTAAAGCACTATAATCCACAGCATGATACACACACACTCGTAAGTGTAAAACAGCCTTATTTAAGAATAAATAATATATAACTAAAGTATAATTTTTACTTGTCATGTCACTTAAAAATTAAAAACCACATGTGATAGAAAACATCTTAAAATTGATTAGAATTCAAACAGGACTTTTCAGACAAAGATCCTTAATCTGCTGTGCAAGGAAAGTGTTCTGAAGTTCTAGAAGCTAATAATATACTTAAACATATCTGAATCCTCCAGTATTATGTAGAGACCACATCCCTTTTTAAGAGTCTTTGTTTAGCAGTCTTTATATATACAGGTGCTGGTCATAAAATTAGATTATCATTCCATTCAAAAAGTGAAACTTGTATATTATATTCATTCATTGCCCACAGACTGATATATTTCAAATGTTTGTTTGTTTTAATTTTGATGATTATATTTGACAACTAATGAAAATCCCAAATTCAGTATCTCAGAAAATTTGAATATTGTGAAAAGTTTCAATATTAAAGACACCTGGTGCCACACTCTAATCAGCTAATTAACTCAAAACACCTGCAAAGGCCTTTAAATGGTCTCTCAGTCTAGTTCTGAAGGCTACACAATCATAGGAAAGACTGCTGACTTGACACCTTGCACAAGGAGGGCAAGACATAAAAGGTCATTGCTAAAGAGGCTGGCTGTTCACAGAGCTCTGTGTTCAAGCACATTAATAGAGAGGTGAAGGGAAAGAAAAGATATGGTAGAAAAAAGTATACAAGAAATAGGGATAACTGCACCCTGGAGAAGATTGTGAAACAAAACCCATTCAAAAGTGTGGGGGAGATTCACAAAGAATGGACTGCAGCTGGAGTCAGTGCTTCAAGAACCACCACACACAGATGTATGCAAGACATGGGTTTCAGCTGTCACATTCCTTGTGTCAAGCCACTCTCAAGAGACAGCGTCAGAAGCATCTTGCGCTGAACTGCTGCTGAGTCGTCCAAAGTTATGTTCTCTGATGAAAGTAAATTTTGCATTTCCTTTGGAAATCAAGGTCCCAGAGTCTGGAGGAAGAGAGGAGAGGCACAGAATCCATGTTGCTTGAGGTCCAGTGTAAAGTTTCCACAGTCAGTTTGGGGTGCCATGTCATCTGCTGGTGTTAGTCCATTGTGTTTTCTGAAGTCCAAGGTCAACACAACCATCTATCAGGAAGTTTTAGAGCCCTCCTGCTTCTTGTTGCTGACCAATTTAATGTCTGGTCATCTTAGAGCAGAATGTCCAGTGTTAAAAAGGACCACCAAAACAGGACCACCAAAAAACCAACACAGTCTACAAGCGTCATTCTTGTGGTTGCAGTTTGTCCTTGTGCTAGCAAGAGTGTGATTTGTGCTCCTGATCCAATTTATCAACCTTTCATAACTCTGAGAAGTCATTTTTTGGGGTGGATGGACAAAGCCAATGCCATGCACTATGTTAAAGTTCTACTTCATAACGTATCTTTCAGCTCCAGTTTGATTACTGAGACATTTAGAGTGGGTGTTTGTGTCTTTACCCTTGGAATGCATTGCTTTTTTCTTGAGAACAATACTGTTGGGGGTACAGTTACGCTGGTTCCAGAGGTTGTGGACAGCCCTGTGGAGCCTGATACTTGAGTGGAAATGTCATGTGAGTCATCAATGGTCTATACCACATGAATTGTGATTTGGCTAGAGCATGTCAACTAGACAACATGATGGATTTATCTGATTTGCTCTTGGCCAGCACTGATATGATACAGTATCTATGCTATAATATCTCGTTCTACTGGGTGGGCCATTTATATGGATACACCTTAATAAAATGGGAATGGTTGGTGATATTAACTTCCTGTTTGTGGCACATTAGTATATGGGAGGGGGCAAACTTTTCAAGAAGGGTGGTGCTTGGTTTTAATGTAACTTTATTCTTTCATTAGTTATTTACAAGTTTATCTTTGTTTACAGCCATTGTGCACCACCACATTATGGGTGTCGGGTCCGAGCATTCCTAAATGAACAGTTTCCTGAAAAGTGGATTGGTCGTCGTGGGCCAGTTGAATGGCCCCCAAGGTCTCCTGATCTGACCCCCTTAGACTTTTATCTTTGGGGTCATCTGAAGGCAATTGTCTGTGCTGTGAAGATACGAGATGTGCAGCACCTGAAACTACGGATACTGGAAGCCTGTGCTAGCATTTCTCCTGTGGTGTTGCTATCAGTGTGTGAAGAGTGGGAGAAGAGGGTTGCATTGACAATCCAACACAATGGGCAGTACTTTGAATACATTTTATAAGTGGTCAGAAAAACCAAGCACAGCATTGTTTTTCTTGTGAAATTCCCAATAGGTTTGACCCTTTTCCCATTGAAAAAACAAAAGTTGGATCCAAAATGGCCGACTTCAAAATAGCCGCCATGGTCACCACCCATCTTGAAAAGTTTGCCCCCTCCCATATACTAATGTGCCACAAACAGGAAGTTAATAACACCAACCATTCCCATTTTATTAAGGTTTATCCATATAAATGGCCCACCCTGTATATAATAGATAGAGCAGTTTAAATAAATTTTGTCTATTTGCTGAAATTATTCAAAGTAGGGTTCAAACTGGAAAATTGGTGTAATTGTTAAAGGGGATTACTAGACTAGGAGGCCAGATAAGTAGTATGTTATTGCCAACAGAAATATATTTGATTTGACAGCATACCTAGATAAAAGCTAATGATTAAAAGGAAAACATGAAACCAGAGAAATGGATCTTCAGAGATGGCAAGTGTTCAAATTTTTTTCTCTCATTCATTACCATGAATATGTATATTATCTTATGTTGGTTAGAAGAGAGAATATAAAAAGCAGAAACTAAGAAAAGAGAGAGTGACACTGTGGTGGGTATTTTTTACAACTGCTATTTTGAGACACAATTTGCTAGGGTTAGCATTGTCTTGTTTGCATATTCAAAGAACCTGACTGTCTGTGTGTGCGTATTTGTGTGGGCATGTCCCACAAGCAAAAAATGTGTGTATAAGCTGTTCAAAGCATAAAGATAGCAACATGAATATCAACTCTTGATTGGCTCTTGTGGTATCTATGATTAGTGAGTGTTCCCCTTGTCATCTAGCAATACAACAGCATTGCTAACTCTGCAGTCTGACAAATCCCATAGAACAGGGATGCCATCCCAGATGTAATCACTTTATTGCATTATGCAACTTCTGGAAAACTGATGACATTAAAAGAGTCTATGTTACCAAGAGTCTAAGCACCATACTGGGCAATGTTTTTTTGCAGTTCCTACATTAGCTGGCTTTGTTGCTCCTTCATGAGAGCCAGTTTCTGGGTGCTTGCTGTGCTATGTGCCTGTAGCTTCTTTCTGAGCCTATACAAGCATTCTCTTTCACAGACTTATCTGCCTTCACCTCCTCTGCACTGCTGAAGTCACTCCCTCCACCAGCAAGAAAAAATGAAATCCAGTAAGATGAAGAAGACCAATGGGGCACATTACACAAGTGCTGCTGTGACATACCATTGCCTGGTGCTTTCAGTAGGAACCTCTGGCTTATCGTAACCTAAGCAATAAAGAGAAAATGGGTCATGTCAATATTGTTCTTTAAAAGTCCATTATAATTGATGTATCACAACAAAGGAATTAATTTCATTTTTGTGAGAAGAAATAGTAGGTAGTTGTCCAGACTATCACCTGATCATTTTGAACAACAAAACTTACAGAAATACTCAACAGATGTGGGCTATCTGCCAATTTGATTTTTTGCAAATAGTCAAAAAGGCATAAAGATGGATTAACTAAATTAAAACACCTAGCAGCACAGTAGAATCATACATTTATTAATCCTATATTTATTTGCAGATGACTATTCATGCATTCATTCATCATACATTGTGATGATAAATGTGATGTTTATACTTGAGCATATCTTAAAGCATATTAAATTTTAAAAAGTGGGTTGTTTCTAGTCAACTAAACCACACTATCACCAACAGCCACAGAACACACAGAAAATATGAGAATCAGCCAGGGAGTACATGGATGATAAAGACATTGCTGAAAGTGGTTTAACCTGGCATTTTCACCTTGAGGCTCAACTGCTCAAAGGTCAACTATAGCAGTCATTCTCTATATTAACACAAGAAAACCTCATTTTATCACACATATACACATACGTAGATATCCCACTCTGTGGGAGAAAGCTAGGGGCACTGATAGCTATAATGGCAATTTTCTGTAGCTTTTGCACGAGGGAAGAGGCTCATATTGCTGCCAGGTCCCATGGGAAGGCCCACCTGGAAAAACTGTGTTGACTATGATATACGATGTGACCTGGGAAATATACAGAGTAAGTATCAAGTATCACAGCAGACTGCAGTTATTTCAATAAAATAAAAATAATCATGAACAAATATGCCATCTTGTTCTTCCACTCACTAGCCACTCATGCACCTATCTTATAAGTCAATTTTAGATATGGAAAAGATACTGCACAAGAGAGGTGAAAATGTACTGTGACAATGGCTTACTTTGGGTGCTGCCTCATTGATGGATAAATCCAAGTCTTGTTTTTGCTCCTGACATCTTCAAATGAAAGAAAAAAAGTAAATGTGTCAGACAAGTAAACTGAATAGGTTGAAATCTCATAATAGGTCCATAAGATGTAGACTATTTTTTAAAATGCCAACAGTATTTCATGATGATGTCTTACACCTGAACTTACAAAAATCTCTTTAATCTTTGTGTAATGCACTGAAGTTAAAGGCTGTAAATTTAAGGGAATATAATAATTATTAATGAGGATTATAAATAAGAATGCTTTGTTGTGTCACCAGTGAATTTTAAATACAACTGGGGCTTGTAGTGTTTTTTTGTGCATCAGAAACTGAATGCTATGGAAAGGGCACCTCTCGCTGGTTAAAAGTGGAACAAAAGCCATTTGCCAGATTCTAGTGAACCTAGTAGCACTCTCCAAATGAGTTAACTTTTGATTGGTGATGTTCAATAGAAAGTGGCCAAATTGTTATTACATTAAATAACACTGGGATGCTTAGACAGCAATAGACTTATATTTCCTAAACAAAAATATAGACTAGACTCTACTAGGACTAGAAAATGTGCCAATATTTTATTTTTTATTTTCAAGTTGTAAGAAACCAACCGAGCACTGAAAAATAAAACCTGTTTGTTTGTTTATCACATTTAAAAATCGATTACCTGAAAGTAGACTGCAGTGGAGCCAGAGAGATCTGGGAATGGTGCTCAGATGTGATCAAGTCCTCTAACACTCGATCAATCAGGCGTAACTGAGTTGGGGTGCAGCCTCGCAGCACTTGTTCCTCGACTTCTTTCTGCAGCCTAAGCTCATCCTGGTTCAGCTGCTCCTCAAGAGTCAATCTCTGTTTCTGCAGGTCCACCAGCCTGTGCTGCAGCTCAATTATCTGCTTCTTTGAGAAACATATATAAGAAAATAATATGAATTACATTACATTAATTGCATTTACGAAACACATTTTTTGCCATTTAAAGATACTACTTGACACACCTGAATCTGCTCTTTCTCGTGCATCAGCTGCTCTCGTGACTGCTGTGTTCCCCGAGTTCTCATCAAAAGTACGTTACAATTTGTAGATTCCTTGTTTTGCCTGTTCGGATAAAGTGGCCTTTAATATTTTCTCACAAAAAATTATATATAATTATTGTACAGAAGCAGTATTAGTATAGGATGTTTTCAGTCAAAACTCACTCTTTCAAAGTCTCTTATTTATCATATGATCAGCATGCTAGAGACATTGGACATTGAAATGCTCAGGGTAAATTGAGCATTAAGTAGCAGAAGTGGTGCAATAATAATAATAAATATAACCACAAAGTAGTGACTGTGTAGCCACACCTGCATGATCCACTCCAACGCCCTTCTTTTGATTAGAGTCAAGCCATCAATCACTGCTCCAGATAATGAACCACATGGACAGCCTAAATTCACCATGATGATCAAACTAAAGATACAAGCAAGGACCCGTTGTGTACTCTGTCCAATATATAAACTCATCACATGAAAACTAAGACTGATCAATTACTTCTACTATATATCAGGAAACTATTTATAATCTAATTTCAACAAACTTGGAATGGACTTTCATGGAAATGTCGCAGCACCACTCTGAGAGCATTTTTATCTCTTCTCTATACAATGCCTCACCTCTGCCAGTGATAAGGCCTACAATGGTGGTCATCAGCAAACTTGAACACTGCATTTAAGCTGTTTCTCAGCATAAGTTCCAAGTGTAAGTTCACAAAGAGTACAGGAAAGGATTAAACACACATTCTGGGGTGCACCTGTGTTCTGAGTCAGCATGAAGGAAGTGCCATTTCCAACCCTCACCACCTGGAATCTGCCCATCAAAGTCCAAGATCCAGTTGCCCAGACAGTAGATCAGGTCTAGATCTTTGAGTTTCCAGATAGGCTTGGCAGGTTTTGATGTTGAATGCTGAACTGTAATCAATGAACATCATTCTCACATTTTTCTTATCCAGATGTGAGAGGGCACTGATTGTCGCTTGTCTATTGGTCTTTTTGAACATACTGGAGAAGGTGCATGATGGCAGGTAGTGATGAACATATGTGGGTTCTGAACCATACACTGAATATATCAATGGATGGTACAATTCTCTTGTGAATTTTTGAAGCTACTAAGATGGCCAAAATGGGACACAACACTTTGTGTGTGCTTTTGCAGTAGACCAAAACATGCGCGGTATAGACTGTAGGCAGGACAATATCTCCATCCAAATCCTGGCCAAATATGGAGATATTGTCCATCCTACTTAATGTCAGCTCCCACTCTCTTAATACTGGGAGCAAACACAATAAAACCAAATACATTCTCTTATACATTAGCTAGTGATACACAATTATCCATAATCATGTAAATCTGACTTCTGGCGCTAACGCAAGTGGCAGCCTTCCCAGTAGCTCCATCAGAGGGCCGTGTTTTTTTACGTTTTTACTGTGTTTAATGAAATCTTTTTAGTAGAACACATGTCTGTTGTGCATCTTATTATATCCTATGGATATGTTTGCTTCAAGTATGTGGGGCAAATGGTTTTTACCCTCGTGATATAAAACAAAGAATGAGGTACACAAGAGGAACGAGGTAAAACGAGGTACACAAGATGGCACCGCTAAGGCTGGCTGCTGTGTCGACTGCTCCGTTCACACTTTTCTTTTTTCGTTAAATTTAGTTAATTTTTTTCCAGGTTTCCAGGTTTGAACTTTTACGCAACATGGTTTGGACTACTTATGATAGAGACACTCTTTCTATTAATCTACAATCCACTCACCTTACGTCGTTGTTAACCCCAGATCCAAGCTGGCCGAGTGAGATCCTGAGGAACGACAAAGGACGCAAAACGAAGAAGCAGCGACAGCCCCAAGGGAAGCGAACTGACGTCAGGGACAGGCTGAGGGCCACAGCACACCTTGCCTAGTATCCTACTAGCCAACGTCCAGTCTCGGGAAAACAAACTTGACGACCTCCGGGCCAGAAGTTCCAGAGAGACATTTGGGACTGCAACCTCCTCTGCTTCACTGAGACATAGTTGAACTCAGCGGTACCGAACCACGCCATCCAACCGGCCGAATTCTTCTCGGTATACCGCTTGGACAGAACAATGGACTGAAGGAAGTCAAAAGGTGGTGGAATGTATGAACAACAAGTGGTGCAACGGCACCAATGTTGTGACCCTTGCACGCTCCTGCACACCCAACATGGAGCTGCTCGCCCTCAAGTTTCGTCCCTTCTACCTTCCTTGGGAGTTCACTTCAGTTATAATATATAATGTATAATGTAATATATAATAAAACTCCGACTGTTAAGTTCATGCTGGATGTCGTCTCCTTTTGTCCTATAAATAAGGTACGGACATTACATGGTGTCAGAAGTGGGATTTGCTTGAGTTCGAAGGAAGGTAATGCATGGCAAAGTTTAATCCACCGAGTGAATTCAAATTTGATCGCCCCGCGGAATGGCCAGAGTGGAAACAGATGCAGAAAAATTAGTACACGCCTTCATTAGCTCTAGACTAGACTACTGCAATTCACTCTTGTCAGGGTGCTCAAA
>JAOXYF010000009.1:15277978-15292741 GCA_028565775.1 Sternarchorhynchus goeldii
TTGACAAATCAATGTACAGCACTAACCGTGCTGTGCGGTGTGCTTACATAGTCCACTCGGTGATGAGCGCCAAGTGCACCCAATCCACTGGCAATTGGTGGGCGTGGCCTGCGGGCTGGCTGCCCCGCGAAACGTGACATTATCCTCTTGCTATTTAGACATATATGTGTTTTCTACTTGCATGCAGTGTTGACTAACATGTTTATTATACAGCAGTGTGGATGTCCCTCAGACTGACATGGAGCATCTACACATTGCAATCACTGAACATACTTTGTTTGCAATACACCACTCTGTCCAGAAACAGTGGGAAAACCTTGCCCTACTTGACCAAGATTACACCAGAACAAGCAAAGAAAAAATTATACAAGATACATTTACACAATTATACTCATTTATGCTATTTCATGCTACAAAATGAGCCAGATTCCATTAATTAACACTGAAACATTTGCAGTGAACGTATATAGACTATAGAAGTTGCAGAAGTCTTAGAAGTTGTACCAATTACCATGACATCCAAAATGGACAAAATTCTTAGAATATGTACTGCCCATGTGAATTTGATAGTGCACTTTTATGTTTGGTTTTGTTTTTGTTCATTTCATTAAACTATTCAGTTGGAAAACTGAGTTTCTTTCCTTTTTTTTGTCTGCACATTCTTCAGACTTTTTTTTTTGTGTCACGGTGGCCGCCCTGGCTGCCTCCTCTGTCTCAAGTCTGTGTGGCAGTGTCGGTGTGGGGGTGTGCTTGGTTGTTTTGTCAGTCTAGTGAAGCACGTGTGTACGTTTGGGGATGTTGTGAGTGTGGCGTGTGTGATTGTTCTCGTTGATGTTATATGTTTCACCTGTGTCTCGTTAGGGTGAGTGTATAAAAGCGTGTATGTGTAACCGAGTCTTTGTCGGTCTTTGTCATGGTGTTGCTGCCTTCGGGTAAGCGTTTCTACTTGTTGTAGAAAAAACTAAACGTTTTTTACATAACACATTTGGGAGTCCTGTTTCGCTTTTTGCAGCCCTCTGGGACTCCTCTCGTGACAGAAAGACCGACCACTGTTGTGAAATGCAATGAAGGAAACACGGAAGAAGGGGGAAGGCATGAAAACGTGCCAAGGGACTCCCCCCTCCTCTCTTCACGCTACGAGTGAGGGACTCTGTGATGAGTATAGAGAGAATCCTGGAGGGTTACCACATCTCTGATGACACCAGCAATGACGACACTGCTCTGGTAGGGTTGGGCGGCATATTTCCTCTGGGGGGGGACTGAATGAGGTATATGCAAGAGATCAGGAGCAGTGAGAGATGGTCTGACAAGTCCAAACGTGGAAGTACTTCTGCATGTATTAAGGTGGAGTAGACCTGAATAAGTGTGTTTGCCCCCCAGGTGGAACATGTATATATTGTAAGAAACTGAAAAGCAGTTTTCAATCATACTTGAAATCCCCAGCAATGATGTAAACTCCTTCAGGATGATGCCACTGTTTGGCATCATGCAAGTGAGTGAGAGCTATATTAACATTAGAATCATGGTATGTGTACAACTACAACACTTACTACTGTGAGCTCATTTAGCTTGTAGAAGGGTCTACACAAGATGGTCATTACTTCTAAATCAGGAGAACAGTGAATTTGCTATTTATATACCAGTCATTATGTACATAAATGCACAGTTCTCTTCCTCTGCTTTTATTGGACCCATGCTGCCAGTAATGGAGTAACTGATCTGCCACATCTACACTGAAGCGACAATTTGAAACATAATACAATAATTATATTACTTAACCTTATTGCAGCTTTTGACACTGTTGATCCTCCAGAGACTAGAAAACTTTGGAATTAAGGGAACAGTTCTTTCCTGGTTTAGGTCTTACTGGACAGATCGTTGTCAGTTTTAGGGCCACTGCTTTTTTTTCTTTGTCTATGTTGCATTTGAGTGAAATTATTTTTAAACATGGTGTAAGCTTCCACTGTTATGCTGATTATACACATCTATATGTTTCGGCAAAGCCTAGTGAGAGACACCAGTTTAGTAAAGTAGAGGAATGTGTAGAGAACATTAGGCAGTGAATGCTGAGAGCTCTTACAAGAACTACAAGATATGAACATGTCTCACCTACCTTATCCTCACTGCATTAGCTCCCTGTCAAATTTCGCATTTATTATAAAACCCTACTACTTACTACTAAATGATCTTGCTCAACAATACCTGAGCATGCTTCTGATCTCTTCTTAAGCACCTTTATTCAAAAGGTGCTGGTTCTTTGTGGGTACTGCAGATTATGAAGACTACAGCTGTCGGCAGATCTTACTCTACAAAGCCTCAAAGTTATTGAATAACCTTCCAGCTAGATTTCTGGAATCAGACAGTCTGTCTTTAAGTCTAGATCAAAACTACTGTATTTAGAGGCTTATCTCTAAAGGCTTCTTCCTGTTCAACATGTTTCTGTTTACATCTCAGTTCCACCCTTTTCACAGTACTTTTTTCTGTTAATATATTACATCCACTTTTTGTTCATGCCATCCTCATTATCATTTATTCCTAAATATTGTCCATGGCTTTTCATACTTACCCTATCTACCACCCTTAAGATAGGCCTTTGTTTCCTGTTGTCTTTGTGTAGTATTGGCTTGATTTGTGTTGTCTGGATATAAGATAACTAACTATAATAAAGTATTAAACTGTTTACTACACTAAAGTATAGTCTGCTTCATGCCTCCAAACACTCTGCTAATAAAGACTGCAGTTATCATCAGCCGGTTCTTAAGAATGAATCCTGCATCGGTGTAGACCTATGTTAATGTGTAGACCTATCTTAATGTGGCGCAGCTTAAGTGGGTCCATCCCACTGGGTCTATTGGCTCTGGTAAGATATTTATATCAGCAACTTGTGGGCAGTTTCCTGAACTGTGCTAGGGTACTGCTTGAGCTGCCTATGAAGCTAGTTTTAAACTAGCTAGGTTTTACATGGGCTGGGTGTTTTGGAGTTTTGGTTAGTTCCCAAATGGGCAAACATTTGGTACAGTTTGGTACTAACTGCTTCCCCTATCTGTTTTGTTTTATAAATAAAAATCAAAATGTGTATGAAAACTTCTAAAGAATATAATTTGTTTAGTTAAAATTTCTAAGGTGCTTGTACTTTTACAAGTATAGGTATCAAACTGTAAAATGCAGAAACATTTTAATTTTCCTTACCACCACATGATTTGTCAATATTCTTTCATGGAACTGAATGGTGCCAGTAAAACCTTAGTCACTGGTGGGCCACTATGTTATTAGTTGTGGAATAAGCTTATTACAAAGTAGGTGTCACGGGAGACCAGTCCCGCAGCTCACAAGACACGCCCCTCCTTCACGTTGCAGCACTAAGACACTCCCACAGTCCCAGTCACCCAGCTTCTAACCCTGCACATCTGTCCCTCATTTATTTTTGCTCCTATTTAAACCCCACACTTTCAGTACTCCAGTGCTGTACATTGGAGCCACTTCCCTGGTGTTTGGTTACTCGCTTTGAGCTTTTCTTGAGCCGGTTGGCCAGTCTATACTTTCCTTTGATAATTGCTGCTTCGCTTGTTTATGTTTGGTGCTATTGCCCTTGCTTTGTCTGTTTTGTGTTTTATGTTGTGATATGGAAAGTAAAGACATGCCTCTGCCACCCTCGCCTCCTGCCTCCGTCTCTTTAGCTGCCCCGTTACAGAATGCTCAGCCCCTCGGAGGCAGTGCAAGCGGTGTAGATTTAACAGAGCTGCTGTCTTCCCAGGCGCTGCAATCTATGGTAGCAGGAATCGCTAACTATTTGCAGGTTAATCCAAGCAACCACTGCCCCCCTTCCTACTCCAGCCGTAACGAGTATGCCTCCCGAGCATATTGCTCCACCTGAACTATACCGGGGGGATACCCGAGAGGGTGAAGGTTTCCTGGTCCAGTGTGAACTATTTTTTTACATTCCAGCCCGAACTGACGGACCATGCTAAAACTGCGTTTGTCATCTCGCGGCTTACTGGGAAAGCGTGTGCTTGGGGAACAGCTCTAGTTTTCAATACTTCCCTGCCGCTCCAGGTTTTCGCGGCATTCACCAGGGAATTTAAGAGTGTGTTTCACCATCCCTACCAAGGTTGGGCTTGCGGTCAGGCGGTGCTGTGACTGAGGCTAGGATCTCGATCAGCTGTGAATTTTACCATGGAGTTTAGGTCCCTGGTAGCAGTGACTGGGTGGAACGAGCCGGCTCTGATCGACGTTTTTGTCGTGGGATTCCGGCCAGACCCACAGGTCGGAGCTGACTTGCAAGCGGGAGATTGAGACTCTTAACAAGGTTAACAATCACATATGACCGTCTCCTGCATGAGAGAGATTCCCTCTCACGTTTCTCAAGTCTGCTGCTAGGAGAACCTACCAGCTCAGCTCCACTAACCACTCCACTCCCAGAACCCATGGAATTGGGAGGCACATGTCCCCCAGTCCCCCGAGCCTCTTAAACCACGGGGGACCACCCGGGTGAGTAATCATCCTCTAAGCAGCCTCATGACCCTGGAGGGGGTGGTTACTTACTGGACTTGGGAGCTGCGTGCAAGCTGATGGACCAGAGCCAGGCGGAGCAGTTGGCTATCCAGCCCGTGGAATTGAGGCCTGCTCGGTGAGTTGCGGCACTGGATGGTGGACCTGTGGGGGGTGGGGGGGCACACGTCACATCACCCATGCACATCTCCAACATGCTGAAACCCTTTCCTTTCACCTTATGCCTAACCTCAGTTACCCCATCACACTAGGTCTGCCCTGGCTACAAGCACATGATCCCTTGGTGCCCTGGTCACTGCAGGCTGTGTTGGCATGGTCTCCCTTGTGTCAGGCAAGACACCTCCCCTCCACAGTGCTGCTCCTATCCACCTCAGTGGAGAGTCCAGAAGCGGAAAAGGTGATTCTGCTTCCCCATCAGTACCGCAACCTCACTGTAGTGTTTAGCCTCACCAATGCCGCAAAACTCCCTCCTCATCATACATGGGACTGCACCATTGAGCTGAAGGAAGGTGCTATTCCCCAGAGGTGCAAGGCTTATCCGCTGTCCCAAGAGGAGGAGCAGGTCAGGAGCTTCCTGGGTAACATCATCAGGCAGTGCACCGTTCGCATGCAGCCATGTAAGGTTGAGGCAGTGACCGAATGGCCCAGACCCCAGACCTGCCATGAGCTCCAGTGGTTTCTGGAGCTTCTACTGGAGGTTCATTCGGCGTTTTAGTACCCAAGCTCCTCACTGACCTGCTCCGGGGAAGCACCAAGAGGCTGAGCTGGGGCCTAGAAGTTGAGAAGGCCTTCACCCCACTCAAGCTGGTGTTTTCGTCCACTCCTGTACTTCAGCAGCCCAAACCCGACCTGCCAATCACTGTGGAAATAGACAGAATTACGGGGTGGGCGACAGAGAGCTGCTTGCGATGAAACTGGCCACTGGCTCGAGGGAGCGCGGCACCCCTTTGTGGTGCACAGACCACAAAAACCTCGAGTACCTGAGGATGACCAAGTGACTGAACTCCAGGCAGGTCAACATGTTTGTGAGATTGCCATGGGAGATACAAGGACTAGACCATGGGGACCATTTGAGATAACCAGTACAAGATTAGATTAGATTCAACTTTGTCATTACACATGTACGAGTACAAGGCAACGAAATGCAGTTTAGCATCTAACCAGAAGTGCAATAAGCAGCAGTGCAGAAGTACAATAAATACAATATATATAGAATGCAGGTAGAGGTATGGACAAGATGCAGGTGAATATATTATAGTGCCAGAACCAGTCACTCAAAGCACTTCATGATGATGAGAGTGAGTGCAACAGAGTGGTAGTCGTTCAGGCACGTTGGGTTGGAGTGTTTAGGCACTGATAGGTATGATAGACGTGGACTTGAAGCAGGTTGCTACCAACTGGGTGAGGGACAGGTTAAAGATATCTGTGAAGACCCCAGAGAGCTTCTCTGCACATGCTCTGAGTACACGCCCGGGGATGCCATCTGGGCCAGCAGCTTTGCGTGCGTTGATCCGGCTCAGTACAGTGTGGACGTCAGTAGAGGTGAATGTGAGGGACTGGAGATCTGTAGGAGGTCTGATGTTGGTCGCTGTGTCTCTGTTGTCTCTGTCGAAGCGAGCATAAGTCATTTAGCTCGTTCAGGAAGGAGACATCTTCAGTGAACGGGGTGGAGTTGCTGGGCTTGTACTCGCTGATGGCTTGGATACCCTGACACATGTGACGGGGATCATAGTTGGAGAAATGATCCTCTACCTTGAGCTTGTAACGGTACTTGGACTTTTTGATGCCCTTCCTCAGGTTTGCCCTGGATGTGCTATGGGCTTGTGCGTCACCTGATTTGAAGGCAATGTCACGAGCCTTGAGGACAAGACACACTTCCTTGTTCATCCATGGTTTCTGATTTGGGTATGTGGTGATCTATTTCTGAGTGGTAACACTGTCAATGTTGGTCTTTATATAATCCAGCACAGAAGCAGAATGTGTCAATATGCGTGTGAGTGCCATAAGTAGCCTGTGAAGCAAACATTCTCCAGTCTGTGTGATGGAACCTGTCCTGGAGTACAGTCTGTCTCCGGTGGCCACACTTTGATGGTCGTTACTGATGGCTTCACACGTTGGATTAGTGGAAAGTACTTAGAAAGGTGGTCTGACTTTCCCGTGTGGGGGAGGGGAATCAGTAAGTTCCAGCGATATTTGTGTAGACATGATCCAAAGTATTGTTTCCTCTTGTGCTGCAGGAGACATGCTGGTGAATTTTTGGAAGCGCCAACTTCAAGTTTGAGTGATTAAAATCACCAGCAACTATAAACGCAGACTTGGGGTGAGCAGTTTGTTGTTGGCTAATGGCTGTATAACGTTCATTTATAGCCAGCTTGGCATTAGCATCAGGTGGGATATATACTGCTGTTATGATGGTGGAAGTGAATTCCCATGGCAGATAAAAAGGTCTACACTTGATCATGAGAAACTCAAGATCAGCTGAGCAGCCATTTAGCCATGTCTCTGTGAAGATCATGACATTACAGTCCATAAGTCTCTTTCTGTGAGTGATGCGGAGTCGAATCTCATCCATTTTATTCACCAAGGATCGCACATTAGCGAGAAAAATGCGGGGTAGCGAAAGCTGTTGAGGTGTTAGCTTTAGCCTAGGTTTCACTCCTCCACGCTTCCCCCACCTTTGTTTACGATCTCGACGCCAACTGCAGTCACTTCCGCCCAGCTGGGTAGACTGCGTAGCCTCCGGTGTTCTGAGGATTTCTGCCAGGAAGTGTCGATGTCCAATGTCCAAAAGTTCCTGTCGTGCGTAGGATATGAAAGCAAGGCTGTTCTGTACGAGAACTAAAAAAGAGCAGGAAAATACTGCAAAATCGCAAAACCTGATAGAGACGCAAGATCCCACAATGTGCTCGCGCCGCCATCTTGGTCTAATACCTACAACACCTGGCTTTTGACTGTACAAACCCAAATAGCTTTTTTTTACTGTCTAATGTGGCAAAATGCACTTGCTTTTGAGTTTTAGATGGATAGGTAGGTCCTTTATAGTTAGTTCATGGACTCTATCTGGGCCCCAGTTTAAGTAGTAGGGTTTAAGACAAGTCCCATATCATTATTCATGTGCTACAAAATGTGCTGTATCTGGGTTCCATCTGGCTGGGCTAACAGAATTTTATATGGGCAAATCTATATTATTTGTTTGGTGTACTATATATTTGGACTAATAAAACTGACTGTTTTAACTTGGCCCAGCAATGATAGCATCATGATTAACCAAGCAGAATTTATTTGAGCTATGGTGTAAGCCCATATGAGCTGCACAGCTTTCAGACCCAGTTTAAATGTTGACCAAATTCTTTTTTCTTATGACATGCTAAGGACTAACAAACAATCAATGTTTAGTTAAAAAAATATTTTATTTGATCATGAAATCAAATGTTTGGATCTAACTTTGGGGAAATACTGAGTAAATATTACATAAAACATGTAGCTTTGCAAATATATCATATTGGCCTCCCTCTTCACTGCCCAGCAGTAGCCTGCCAGAGGGGATCCGGATCCATAATGACATAAGAATACGCCAAAAAAAACTATGGGTGTTAGAGAAATTCAGAAAACATAATTGTATTCAGCATGAAAAAATACATAATACATAGGTAGGGTTTTTTTGCAGGAAGCAAAATCACTGTTTACCTGTATGAAATATGAAAGCCAAGGTTAAGATAATTCATGTAAGCTAGATAAGTTGCTAATGTTAAATGTTAGACATTTTGTTAAGTTGCTTATATATTTTTGAAATGAAGAAATAGTTTCATTCCAGAATAAGGTTGAGGGAAATCAAGGCACATATTCACAGATTATGGATAATCATGGATCATCAGCTAATGACTGTTCCACTGGCTGAAATCGCCCACGTGATTAATTGCCCATCTTCACAATGATTAAACTGCATTTTCTGATCTCTAAGATTAATTACTCCTTAATCATACATTCGTGCTGGCAGGAAGAAAAGATAGACAAGCGAGGAAGGATGACAGGATAGCTAGATAACATTTCAATGTGCACTGTATTTTATCCCTGTTGTCTACAGCAACAGTCACACCATTGTTCCTGGACATTTGTGATTCCAAAACTTTTGTATGGTGGAGGGGACCCAATAATCACCAGTTCAGTAATAATCACCAGTTTATTACCACACAATCCTACTATTTCCCAAGAAATTAATTTTTTACATTGTAAAACCATCAGTTTTATCAAGATAATGCAATTTAAGCTTTGGCAAAACTGCCAAAGCAGCTCTAGAAAGCAGAGACTGGAATGGGGACTAATAAGAATCAGTCTAGAAAGAAGCATAAAACAGAAACCAGAGGCAACCCACAGTGAAACAGCCAAATAATTGTTAAATAAAGTTTGAATAACATATTTGTGTATTTAATAGGACATTTGAAAGGATAAGATCTGTTACAGGTTATTGATACAAGACTTAAGACAACTTAATAAGACAACTGACGAAACAGCGATCAAGTCAACAAACCCCGTCAAAGACGGGGAAACATACGTGCTTAAATAGATGTAGACTAACAAGACACAGCTGACACACGATTACCAATGAGCAACGAAACAAGACCTACACAAGACAGCACACATGCAGAACACGGAATAACACACACACGACGAGGGGAAGCGTCAAGAGCAGCTACCGTGACACTTGCATACATTTTACATTTTGATACATCAAATATTTCTCTATAATGGTATTTTCATACACTCTAACATCTAGAATTACCCCCACAAAGCACACATTTGAAAAATCTCATGTTGTATAGCACATCCTGGCATTAAGACAACATGCATAGAAAGAACTGATCTACACTCCCTGAACAAACTGAACAACTGAACAAATGTTCGCACTTACAAAATGTATCAAAATAATCATAATACTAGATTCAATATAATTAGTAAACTACTACAGATATCAAACATCCAACAAAGTTTCATTCTATTTAATTTGGCAAGTAATTTCTATGTCCAACATCTTTTGTTCCCAACTTTGCTTTCAAGCCAACTCAAGTAAAGTCTACAAAAAATAACTGAGCATAATTTTCATGCAAGATTTTACATTTGCATACATCCAAAAATCTCTCACCTGTTTTATAATCATCCAAAGCAGCCTTCTTTTGCAGAATTTGAAGTTTCAACATCATTAATTCAATCTAGAAAGAAAATGTCATTCCAGTGATTACTGTTAACCTCCATTCTTTCTTCCACTCTTTTGGGAAGAGACTTTAAAGCACTTTAAATGAGACTGTAATACTCACCTTGGACTTGATACCATTTTCTTCCAGGCAATTTTGCAGACCTTCCTCATATTTCTTCAACAGGTCATTCCAGGTGTGGTCCAAAAAGGATGTGGTACTCTCATAACCAGAGGTCATTGATGAGGCAGAAGTAGAATCCGAAGAATCTACTGAGAAGGAAGAGGTGACCTCTGTGTCCAAGAACCCCAAGTCTGACTCTGGCATGTTGTCTCGGAAGTCAGATGTCACAGACAAACTAACATGCCTTTGCCAAGGCACATTCAGTCCTACTCCAAGAAGCTCAGTGTTCAATAAGCACTTTGGCGACTTCACAGACTGACCAGAAATAGTATCAGAGAAGGGCAGTTGGCCTGATAGAATTCCTGTTCCAATTGCATGAACAGTCATTGAATTATGCAGTGATGGTTCTGTATTTGCATTTATGAAAACATATTGGTTTTCAATAGAAGATTTGTTCCTTGGTTGGTCAGACTCGGATGCTGTTTGTTCAGAGGTTCTAAATACATATTGGCCCTGAAAAGAGTATTCAGATTGTCTATTTTCAGGGAAGGGAGGTTTGTTTATGTTTGTATCCAAAAAATTATTCATGTTCAGTGATTGCTGAATGAAGCTGAAGCTAGAGTTGAAAGTATCGCCTGACTGAATAATTTTAGAATAGTCTACAGCACTGGGAGATCTTTCATCATAGCTGTGCTCTGTCTGACATTTACCACTCTGGAGAGCACCATAGATATTCTGGTAGGCAAGTCCCAGTGTATCTCCCTTAGAAAATTCTTCATGTTGACCTTGATTTCTGGTGAGAGTGTTGTCTTCAACAGTGTGACCAGTGGAAGGACAGGGCACCTGAGCTCCAGAATGTTTGTGAAGATACCCGAGATCCCTGCCAGTCAAGCCCATGTCACAGTTCACCTCTGCCTTCATATACCCAAGCCTCCTGAATGTCCTTATACAAGGGACATGTACCTCTCTTGCCATTACACATCCACCTGTTGAAGAGGAAATTAAGGGTCTTACTTACATCAACAAACTTAATCTCTAGTGGTGCTAGAGGAAAGGATATTGTTCTTAATATTACTTTGTAACTTACATGCATTATATGTGCTTGCTTGATTTGCTTGGTCTTAACCAAAGTTTCTGCAAAAATCCACTCTTGTCAAAATGATCAATGTTAAAATAATCTTAAATGAAACAGAGAGTATGCATAATGTAATATGCTCTCTACCATTTAAAGCTGATCTTTGCATTACAATACTTTTGGGGCACCCAACCCAGTTCAGTTCCAAACTACACATCCACTTTATCACTTTAGTTTTAATAAATATGTTTTAACTAAAGGCAGCTGACAAAGTTTATTCAGATAATTATGAGACAAGTTGCTCATACAGCAAGAATCATTCAGCTGTTATATACAAACAGATGTTTACACTGTTCTATATTAATTTTTAAAAAAGCATTTCCAATTATGTATCTTATTGGTATGTGTCACTCCCTAACACCTCCTCACCTGTTTATTAAACACACCTGTTCCTTCTGTTAACCATTTTTTATCCCAATAAAAGGCCTCCAGGTTCCGCTAGTCATTGCTGCACATTCGCCCAGCACTGATGCATGTAGCCTGCTGTTGCCACTACAGTCTTCTCAAGTGCCTACTTTTGCTTTTGCTAAGCTGTGCTTTACTACTTTGTTTTCTTGCTGGCTTTATCAGTCGCTGCTTTGCTGCAGTGCATCATTACACATTTCTGAACTGTAAATTGTACACTGAAATTTTATTTTTTTACATTAATTATTGGATTATACTGAATACATTCTGTCATGATGCCAGTAATATGCCATAGTATAAAACATTTACACAAATTTGGTGTCAAAATGTTCATAAGAGCCAGCTAGAAGGTTATTATTAAAAAATTTGACATTTGCAAATAACATGACTGTCATACATCAACAACCCAGAGCAGACCTTTATTCAGTTAAACAGTCTTAAATGCTGTTGTTTTTTTAGGACCTTTGGCCAATTATGATCAAAATGTTTGCAAAACAGTGAAACACAGTAATTATCAAAAACAAAACCCTTAAAAGAAGTTCTTATTCATTTAAAAAATATACAATTCAGAAATTCTTGAGTTACTATCATCAACCCTGACAGGTACACTAAAATATTCTTACATATTTTCCAAATAATTGGCACTGCAAAATATAAAAAAACTGTTGGAAAACCAAATATTAGTCATTCCATTGTATATAAATTGGAGCTAAAGCCTTTCTGTCATTCATTTAAAAACAATCTGTAGAACTTCCTTGTAAATATTTACCAAAATATAGGCTGAATTTAAAATGTACAGTGGCTGCCACATAACAATTACTCTACAATGGAAGGGCTTATCATAATCAACTGGCTGCATCTATAATGAAGGTCAGATCATTTCTACAGAAAATGGGTTTTGGGCAGCAGGACATTTCTGCTACTCCAGCATATGCTCAGGTACCAGTCAGAATGCTGGCATACTACTGTTTAAATCTCATTTGTTGTAGAAAAAAGTAAACATATAGACAAGTTCTTCTTGGCTATATTTCATGTAATAAATACTTCTACTTTCCAAAATGATGAAGATTCTTATCAAGTGGTGAAAAACTATTTTAATTATTCATTTTTAGCTGGTTAGCTCCAATTACCCCCACTCATTTTCGACTCTCCCACAGGCATCTCTAGCATCTGCTGAATCCAGAAGACATTACAGAGTGTCAATCCTTTCTATCAAGTCACTGGGCTTTACCTCTACTTGTGTAGAGCAAAGCTCTACATCATTAAGCCAATCCCACCCAAATCATTCTGCAGCTCTGAGCATGGATAGCTAAGAGTGCTAAGAAGATTGTAATGAGCACGGTTTGTTCTGAGCTGAACCATATTCATGGCTTGTTGTGGATTCTCCCTTCTTTAACACACTGTCAAACTATTCTGTGAATTACTATAGAATATTTTGTACCTCAGAAACATGCCTGTTAAAACCATGGTCATGGTAAGCAGTGCTGCTGTAACTGGAAACTGTTTCATTATAGGCTGCCTTGGGAACCGATAAACAATTTTAAGGGTCAGTGTTAGTGGCTCCACATGTCACTAGTACTACATTAACTCATATTAGCTGAGAACCAGTAGAGCTGCTCTGACTCTTTACCATTCTTCACATGTCCAACAATGTTAATAATGTCATCTATATAACTATGCCATCTAAGCCATTACATAGTGCTGTGGAAACTACTTAAAACCTCTTTAGATTTCTTCTGAATGCAACAAAAATGGTGATGAACAATGTATGAAGCAGAAAAGAACCTTTTATCAAACAAACATGGTGTCACGTTGTGCCGGCCACCCAGACCCAGCGCCACTCCACCTTCAACACCACGCCCATCACTCCCGCATTCCCAAACACCAGCTACACCTGTCCCTCATTCCCACTAACCATTCTCCCCCTGTATATAAGTCCTGCCTGTCCATTGCTGCACACTCGCTTGCCTTCGACGGACTGAACCTGCTGCTTGCATCATAGCCAAGCTGCCGCCAGCCTTCACAAGCTTCTCTTTATTTTAGCTAACACTTAATAGTGCTAATCGCAGCCTTACACTGCTTATCACTTATTCTGTTTTGCTCTGTGGCTCGCTGCTCATCTGCAGCCAATAAAGACTACTGCAGCCTTGCCTTCCGCTCCCTCATTGCGGCTGTCACACATGGGGGTATTGTAAGGGCCATCATATTGATAGAATGGGAAAAGTTCAAGAATAGAGAAGAATATAACAGGCAACAAAAGCAACCAATATTATAGAGTTTGAAATCACTAAATGGAATATCGATAAAATTATAGGACACATTATTTAAATGACCTAAAATGCAGCACAAATAAATATAGCCTCTTGATGATTTTGAAAATTCTGTCAGTTATATCCCTGCCCTGAAAGTACTATGAGCATTTACTTTTGACAAATTGGAGGCCCTTTCCAAATGCCCTACAATGCAGTGTTTATGTATCAGAAAAAAGATAGGATCCAAAATATTAAGTCAGAATAGGGGAAGGCTTTAATAATCAAGTTTCACAAGCGTTATCTATGTTTTTTAGACCCACGTCTAAAATTAAATGTCTTTATAATAATAAATTTGGCATATTAAAAACCATGGCCCAATAAGCCTAGTAGTTAATTTTGCACTCACCAAATACATACATTTTTGAAATAATCAAAACACAATTTAAAAAACAGGCCACAATGGAAGAGAGGGGACACAGTAGGAGGAGAGGGATACAATTGGTGTCCTATTTCCAAATCAGCTGTAAGTTTTTGTCTGATCTCCTCTACCCTGCCCTCCGTTTCTACATGAGAAACAAAATTCAGTTCAGTTCCTGCACATCTTTCCATGGCAGTTCCACCAAAGATGAAAACACCCTTCATGTCACAGTCCAAACAAATCAGCCAAAACTTCACTTGCACATAAACTATTCCTTATGCATAAAGTTTGTATGTTAGTTATAAATATGAAAGACTAGGGAGTGTTAAACCTAGGGAAAAGAAATATACGCTGGAAAATCTATGTTATATCTAGCATAAGAACAACACAGTAGTGTATTTTGTATTGGCAAAATACACTATATTGCCAAAAGTATTCGCTCACCCATCCAAATGACTGCACCATTGCACAAAGCAAGGTCCATAAAGACATGGATGGGAGAGTGTGGTATGGATGAACTTGACTGGCCTGCACAGAGTCCTGACCTCAACCCGATAGAACACCTTTGGGCCAGGCCTTCTCGTCCAACATCAGTATGTGATCTCACAAATGCGCTTCTGGAAGAATGGCCAAAAATCCCCATAAACACACTCCGAAACCTTGTGGACAGCCTTCCCAGAAGAGTTGAAGCTGTTCTAGCTGCAAAGGGTGGACCAACGTCATATTGAACCC
>JAOXYF010000009.1:15292841-15304572 GCA_028565775.1 Sternarchorhynchus goeldii
AGTTGAAGCTGTTCTAGCTGCAAAGGGTGGACCAACGTCATATTGAACCCTATGGATTAGGAATGGGATGTCACTTATGAATCTAAGCATATATGTGAGTCAAGGAAGGTGAGCGAATACTTTTGGCAATAGTGTATGTGATACAGCCTATTCTCTGCGCATTCCTGTGATTTGTATACATGCATTCATAGATTCTCTGCCAACAATGCTGAATGTCCAGTATGTGAGTTATGTGGACACTTTGAATCAAGGCATTCATACAGAGCAACAAATGTAAATTATGCTAACAAAAATGCATGTCAAACTTTTAACATTAAAGGATTTTTAACCAGTAAGTTTTTAATCAACTGTAAAATTAACAACCACTCACCTTCTCTGATCGGTGCGTTTCGGCGACATTTAAAATCGCTGTCAGCGATAGGTGTTGAGTTGCCATGCAGTATGACCATTCCAGTGAACATTGTTGTCTTTTTAAAAGAGCAGTGTTAAAATAAAAAAAAAAAACATAGTTCATTCATATTTCATACAATGTTCAGAAATTCCCCCATGACCTCAAAAACAACGGGAACTTCTGTACATTTTCGGAACCATTTTCAGTTTCTTCTATTAGAAAAAAAATAACGTTTTCAAGTGTTGAAGTTAATACAACACCAAAAAGAAACAACATATAAAGTCTGTTTGGTTTTAAAACAAACAAACAAATAAATAAATAAAGCATATTTATTGATCGGTCAAATGTTTAACAGTTATGCTATTTTATTCCACTTCCTCCATGTGAGATGAATCGCAGTGTCGGCGGAAAAACATAGATGTAAAAAACGTCGCTCTGGGTTGTCGACAGCTGAATTCCGGTGCCCAGACGACCGTTACGAACACGAAAAATCAAAATACCAGAACTTTTTTTCTACTGTATTAATAAGCCACGTAGTTAATAAAAACACAAGTATGTTGGCGATAAAAATTGGGAGAGCGAAGAAATAGTCGCACTTTGTTCTGTTTTGCCATGTTGTAGAGTTCCTCTTGCGTGGGACTCCCGATTCCACGAAGCTCTCCTCCACCTAGCGGCAAGTGCTCTAATAGATCGACGAAAACTCAGGTACAGCGCACATAAAATAGTCAGTCGATGTCACTCGAATTTACATTGTCTTATGTCCCAACACACAAGCTTTTAAGAAAATAGATCATTGGTTTTTGTTGTTGTTTTGTTTTTAAAATAGGTCTAACCAAGCCAGTGGGAACTACATAGAGCTTTTTTCTGTTTAAAATCATCTGAACCTTGTCAAAGACAGAAATGGCCTTGACATATCAAGTGGTTTAGTTCTGAATATTTGCTTCTACAGTATTTATGTGAACGTATTAGCAAAATCTACAACTTACTTGCTACAGCCTGTTTCTGTAAAACAAGCCTTTGGTATCAAAAAAAACTCCACGATAATAGCGAGCTCGGTGCTGACAAATGTTGTTTTGAGTAAACCCTGAACACTAGTTAGTCGTGTTTGATGTTTCAAATAACAAACCACAGCTCTATATGAAAGTTCATAAACTTTCAGCATGTACTGCCTTCTAAGTCAGCTAATGTCTTATATTAATAATCATGTCGACGGTCACTGGATATGGTAAAACTCATTTCTAAAAATCAATATTTTTTTTACTAAGCAACACCAACTACACTCATTATGAACAATATAGTAATATATTAACATACTAAACAAAGATTATATATAGTTATTAGGCACCAGTAACTCAGTAACCTATTTGTTTGGAAATAGCTTCAGATAAGCCCATTCTCTCTCATGATAAATTAAGAGTGACAAATTGTTGTTTATAGACAAATCAATTACTTATTAACACAAATACAGATAAGCATACAGGGCAAATACACCATTAGCTCAAAGCTGGTACTTATTTCAATACTGGTGTATTGGTGTGAAAGCACTTGTGCTTTTCGGATGGAAAAACAGCACATTCATTCAAAACCCATCCTTATTGGAGTGCAACACACACTGCATTGGCAAGACAAGCCAAAACCAGGGAACAAAAGATTAACTGATTAACCATGTAAATAAACTCAAGTATTTATGTGGAGTTGGTGCAGATATGTGCTTCACATTAGTTTTGCATGTATTCTGACAACAAAGAGGAACCTTGCGCTTAATTAACCACAATAATACAAGAAAGTGCCAAAAACAACTTCTGTCGTGGTGGTAACAAAGCCATTTTCAAAGCAACAAACTGAACAAAAGGACACAATCCAAGTAAGGTTTATTGCCAAAACTCTTAAGCATAGTGGAACATGTCTTTTGTCAGAGAAAAGCTGCTTCTGTCATTTCTTATGATGCATTTGGAAAAGATGCAAACAAGCTAATCAGAATAACTTTGTTACAGTTAAGGAACTCTAAGTAAACAATGCCTGAAGAAACCTAACACACATTCACACCACACCAAACAAAAGCAAAAAAAATAAAAAATCCATGGGCATCGTTGCAAAACAAAAAGCATTACTGCCTTAACTTCTTTGTCAGTGCCTTAAGCTACTCCCTCATCTTGGTCCATCAGTGCTGTCCTGCTTGAGAAAACATCAGCTAGCATGTGTTTGGGGATCTCTGAACCACGCACTTTCAGTGTATAGCAAGCATCTTCCACCTTGCTAAGACTCTGTCGGAGAGTATGAAGTTTTTTGGAGACTTCATAAGGTCCCGTGTTACCAATATAAGAGAACCCATCATGAATCTCCCGCAGGAAGTTGCTAAGCTCAAAGGGCGTGTCCATATCACCATTTCCAACGCTGCTGATGCACATGCGCATCAGCTCACCCGTCAGATCTGCCACACCCAGCAGGTAGTCAGTGGGTGTGACCTGGAAGGTCAAGACACAGGTGCCTGGCCACAAACCCTCAGCACTTATCTGCATAGAAGTTAAACAAAGAACATCTGAACAATTAAATGCATTACAAAATACACAAAAAAGAGCCACATTTCAAGAGTGAAAGCTGACATACAGACAGAGCACAGGGATATTTCACCTGACCAGTAATTAGGTGAAGCATTTCTAAGCACAGTTTAATTTAAAAAGATGTGTAACATATTTAAGCTATTTTAGCCTTCATACAATTATTTACATTGAATAATGCCAGCAATCATTGTTGACAGCCAGTATAACACTGTAAAATAACAAATGAAGTTTTCACCCATGTAACAGAATCTGGTCTGCCTGGTAAGTGCTCTCTAGAACACAGAGGAAACTGCTTTAAAGTGAATAAAGTACATGATCCATGTTTACATCAAAATATTTTAAAATAAAAAGAGAGCAGCATATTGTTTTATTTAAGTTTTCAAATCATTAGAAAAACTAGTGAGCATTAACATGAAAACATGTAAAATTCTTATTCAGTTCCCTGACAATTTCATATTACACTGTTTCCATCAAAAGTAACCAACCTTTGTGTCTGCCTTCTCATCTCTCATGAACACAAGATGTGCATTGATCTCCTCTAAACTGATCAGTGTGCGATGTTTGATGAAATGATGAAAGGACACAGCCTCTACATACTCCTGAATCCCTTATGGAGAAAGAGAGATTTTTTTGCTTTAGTATGATTCTGCTATAACAATATCATATTCATCTTTTTTTTAATAAGTGAAGAAACATTAACATGCTTTAAGTGTCATTTATGGAAAGATGAGGATAAAACCCTTTGAATTTGTCTTTACATATAAAGTATTTACAGTAAAAGTATCATCATTCTGTCATCTGCACCATATTCTTATGCCATTTTAGGTAGTCTGTGTCTGAAGCGGTTGGATCAGTGAAGAAAAAACCCTAAATTATTTTTAACTTGGAAAAAAATCAGACTTTTAGAGGGTGTACAGTTACATTTTTTCTATAAATGGCAACCTTTCATTTTCTGTTTTACCAATTTAGAGGTACTACCCGATTTATTGTGTGCTTGTCTTTGTTGTACCCTTTAAACCAGTAATGTGTGTGTTGATCATGGTGAGCTGAGTGGAGCCGGGGGGGGTGTATGTCAAAGAGTTGAGCTGTAAACATCCACGCACCACTTCACTGACCGGGCAATTTATTAGGCACACATTTGTAAATTTTATAAGCATTATAGACATGTATTTATGTCACTGCTGAGTTGTGAGTGTTCCGGCAAAGTAATTTCAGAAAATGACTATTAATGAACTTTTTATAAGAGATTATGCATGGGCACAGCAAACCTACAAAACATTTATAATAAATATTTTTTTACAGCGTTTGTGCTTTGCATCATCTCAGTTTTATAGATTTTTTACTCTAACTGGAAATTAACTAAACAGCAAAATCTAAATTGGACAGCAAAGCCATGTTTTAAAAAAATTATAAAACTGTTTTTGGCTGTTTACATTGTTCTACATGACGATATAAAGCATGTTATAAGGTTTTATCACAGACAAATTATTCACAAGGCCATGATTCTACATTATGGTGCTTCTCGGTGTGAAGACTAACCTGATGTGAAGGCTTTGTGGAACTGGTAGAGATCTTCTCCTCTGAGCTCATCAGCTATCTGACCAACCTTCTGCCTCACACCATCCAGTTTGATATCAGCCTCATTCAACACCTCTTCCACACTGGGTACACTGCAATTTGATCCAGTACAAAACATTTGACTGTCATTCACTTACAAACAAATGAATATTTGCTCTCATCCAAGAACATGCTCACAATCATGATTAACCGTATGGATGGGATACATATCAAAATCAGTACTTGAATTATAAAGCAACCAGGAATATAACAAAATCTAACTACATGTATTACCTTGTACATGTTAGTTATATACAGCAATTATGACTAACATGGATATATTACACAGCCATATACAAAAATTTTAGCTGAAGTGTTACATCCAATGTGACAGACAACATTTCAGAAGTAAAGCAATTTCAGCTCATTATTATGGATATAACTATATATTAACATGATTTTCTTATACTGACATCCTTATTCTATTAACTAATTCAATAAGGGAAAGGGAGCCATCTTGACACAGGAGTATTCAATGTGCTTCCCTAATAGCATATCTATATACCATAATCTTACCATGTCCTACCTTGTCACTCTGTGCAACAGAAATATTGTTCTCTTGCTCTCGATCGTGATGTCTCGACTCAGTTTGACCAGGCGCTCATATTTATCATGTTTAGTGTCGAGTTCTTGTTGAAACACTAACAGCAAAAAGAGAACAGTAAATTAAATAACAAGATCCCTGCAGTACTGTGTGATACAGCTTCTTACTTACATTGTCATCTCACTGGTAGGGACAAGCTGACCAGGCCAGGCTGACCTAGAGAAGGTACATTTAGCACTTCTACATTTCACATATAGGAACTAAATGATTACAGAGGAACTAAATGATTACCGATTCAGATACCATAATATTAAAACACATATTACAATCACAGTAAAATTTTACATATTTACTGTATGAAATATGTAATATATTTTTAGCATATTTATTTCTATTTCTAGCAGTGCACAAACGTTTACACAGATGAGCACCAAGTGTATATTAATTGTACACAATATATGCATTTTCACTTTTTCTATATTAGTCAGAACAGAAAGCTTACGGACGGTAACGAGGCGAGCGGAAAATAAAACTTGGCCGTAGGACAATTAGGAACTTCTGTGTATTTATTCATGTCTGGAAACTCTGGGGTGTAGCTACACATTCCACTTCTACGTAACCACACATGGATTGTGGTAGATATCACATAACAGCTGACGATAGCGTCCCAGACCAACGCTACTGTTTCACGTTAGATTTGATAGACTTGCTAATGTACTCATCCTAGCTATCTTTCAAACACGGCTTGAGCTTTACCTTTGAATGCTGCGAGCAGAAGAGAAGACGTATTTGCAGAATAATCTGTTTTCTGTACTGACTCTGTTTTCCGTTTTCTGCCACCCCCGTCACCTGAAAGAAATAGCTACCAACTGATCATTTTATTTCAACACATGATTAAGCTATAGTCTCAACCTCAACCTAGGAACCATGCTAGCTAGGGTTAGCTATACAAATGATCGAAAAATAAAAATGTTACCTTCTTTTTTACTCATTTCTGTAGGAAAAATATTTTGCAATCAATCTTTAAGTCGAGGGTTCAAAATTTGTGCCTTTCTCTTATACACCAACGATTTAGGAAACAATGTAGCTAGTTATGCTGTTTAGCTTCACCGAAAAAATAAATGGCTAGCTAACTATCTGGCTAGGTGATAAATGTTCAAGAAAACTCGATTCAGGTACGAAACTATCTGTTACAAACATGTGCTAGCGTAATAGCTGCATCAATTTAGACATTAATACTTCTATATTCTGAATGAACAGCATTTGCAAAAGTATGATGAATGGTGGAAGGAAATTGTTTTTCTTTGCTTCATAAGCTCGTAATGCATACGATGAATTTAACCAAAGGCCGGTCTCATTCGTCCATTCTTGGCTAGTTACACACTTTGGTGACGTTTTCTGACGTGGAACGTTCAGAGAGCATAAGATATTTGTATATAGGTTAACGCTTGCGGTTTGTGGTTTTGCTCAAGATCGCAGTTTGTAAAATTTCATTGCACTAAATACAGTTTTTTAAAAGCACTTGCTATTATTATTACTGATGCATAACATTATAACATTGCCTTATAGACATGGAATGTTTCGCAGTTTTAATGCTTACATCTACGCTATTTAGCGGAAGGATAGATGGGGCAAGTCAAACACTGCCTAAAACGTAAATAAAGTCATAGTTTTTTGCTAAGAAAGACAACAAGAAGTTATTTTTATATTGAAAATTCCCTTGACATTCGTGGTTCTGTTTTCGAGTTCTTAGGAAATATGACATCTTACATTTTTTTGTTATTATTATTTTTCATGAAGATACAGAGAACAATCTACACTAGAATATATTTGGTCTCCCACTACATTTCGCTAATGAGACATAAAAATATGCTGATAAAAGGGTCAAGCTTTTTAAGGGCTCTCTGAAAAGTGCAAGCGTCAGACAACTTTATATGCAATATTTTCCACGTAATTAATTAAAGGATAGTGCAACCACAAATAATACGATACATATTTTAGATACATATTTTAAGCACAGTAATTTCTGTTGTTAAAGGAGGAATGCCAGTTTTCCAATGTTTCTTCTTAATCCCAATATACTGCCTGAATATTATACTGACTCCTAGTGGCCTGGAGTTTTCAGAGATTCTGTATTATATTATTTTAAACATGGCTGCCTACATGCGGGGTGTTTTCACTATGATATAATATGGTTCATTTGAAACCGCAGTTTCATTCTTTATCTCATGTGAACGGAACTTTATAGAAAAAATTTAAATAAATAAACAATTACTGAGTGTTGTTTGCTCATTTTTGATACACAACATTTTTTGCTCCTTTTATTTCTAGAATGATGGCATATTACTGGTATATAAAATGGTATATTAAATTATACACATACACAACATAGCAATATATAGTACAGTGCAAAAGTTTTCATCTAGAATGATGGTATATTAAATTATACACATACACAACATAGCAATATATAGTGCAAAAGTTTTAGGCATCTATAATTATTTAAATTAATTTCTTATCAGTAATTATGTGCTTGTATAATATTAACTATTATTACCATAAAAATAAAACTATAATAAAAATCTTATTTATTTATTTATTTATTTTGGTTGTAGTAGTTCACATATGAAGAAGTTTTTTCCTTGGTTTGTATAGATTTGTTAAATCATCAGCACTCTGGATTTAACATAATGAAGTATTGATTAACCAGATCAATGGATAGGATAATATTGATATTGGATGATAATTACAAATCAGTCTGTACTCCTATGAAGAGCAATTTGGAAAGGCACACTCACATTCAAACACATTCACATACAGAAATATCACTACATGTTACATTAATATTAGTTAATAATAAATAAATGCTTACTGTCCAGTTTCTCAGGTATTTACAGATTCAGATTTCTGCACATACATAACATTGCCATATGAAACTTACCTGTGGCTCATTCCAGAATAAAACAGTTATGTTAAATGCATCTCACAACAGGAGCAAGCCTGGACACAAAGTAATGTCAACATCAACACAGTCAGTAGTCATACTTATTTCCAGAAATTAATTATATATGGACCTTGCCATAACATTTGGATGTAGTCCTCAATCATGCCTGAATCTATAACAATATGTATCATTTCACAAATTTCATCAAATATGCTTGACATAGTGTTACGTTATTCCCGTTCCCTAACACTAATGTAATAATGTGTCAAGATTAACATTAAGTGCACCAAGCTTTCTATGAGTAGAGGAGACACCAACTCTCTAACTGGGGGTCCCCAAGGACATCATAAGCAAAATGAACTGAATGTAGCCTGTAAAGAGTAAAAAGTAGGATGTTCCAGGAAGGGAAAAAACAGTTACAGTAGTCCTGAAAGCAGTATAGCCAATCTGATATCCAATGTATATAGACATTCCTAGTACACCAAGGGGGATAAATAATAAATAGGCCCTGAGTCTAGCAAGAGGATGTTATGTCACATAGGAGAAGATCTGTGGAATTTGAGATCATTTGCAAAAAATATGCAGACTTGATTCCATACTTCAAGAGTGTCACAGTCCCTTAGTCCTCCCTTGGTTTTGCTGTATTTCACTCCATTCCGGGTTTTGTTTCTCTCCCTCATTTCCCTAATTCAGGTCCCTATTTATAGTTCCTTAGTTTGGTTTGTTATTGTTGGTTCTTCTTGTGTGCTACTCCTACTCAGGTTGTCTCTATATTGGTCTGGGCTTCCCTTTGCTCAGGGAGATTTCTAGCCTTTAGCTTTTCTAGTTTGTTTAGCTTTGTCTTTATGGGTGTCTTTTGTTTCCTTCTCACTTGTGTCTCTTTGCCTAATGATCTGGTCCCTTTGGTTTAATACTAGTGTTCCCCTTTGCTTTGTTTGTAGGTTTTGTTATTGTGGTGTTCCGCTTTTTTGTCTCTCTAGTGTCTAGTTTGGTTGAACTTGAGTTAGTAGTTATGTTCATGGTGCTTTGTTAAATGTCCCAGTTTTTGATTTTTGTCTTTATTTAGTTTGTATACCTACTGTTTCTTAGTGTTCCCTCCTTCATTCCATGCCTGTTGTAGTTTTCAGGTTTGTATCAGCCTCTGTTTTGTTAAGCCGTTTGTGTCAGAGTTCCCTGTGTTTTGGTTCATGTTCTGGTGTATCCCTTCATGTTGTCTGACTGGTTTCCCTTGTCTTGTGTTGCTTTAGTATTGTAAACTAGGTGACAGAATGTGTTGTAGCAAAGGCAATCTCAGGCAAATTACTAAAACAATTTATTAGTGTGATCATGAAGTGACAGTTTTGGTGTGCATTGTCAAGTGATGTCAGTGGCCAGTTCGTCCCAACTGACATGTAAGTGCAGAGGGTTTTAGTCACTAGATTTACATACCCTTACTCTACATAGCTGCAACCAATGCCAGAAATGGGAGCAAGCAACAGTTTAATGTGTGTAAAACTGATTAATTTGATCTGACTCCAAGTTATAATTATAAATGTGTTAAATAGAACAGATTTTATTGCGTATCCCTACATTAAATCATGAGAATATGCATAACCAGTTTTACAAAGTTCCTTAAGGCTAAAACAGCCTGCTTTGTCAGAGGTTTACCATTTGACTAGCCTAATTTATAGTTTGATGTAGTAAACGAGTGTAGCAGATTAGATATTCTACATGGAATTGGTATCAGCAATCTCTTGAACTGCATCACTCTAGTTTGTGTGTTCTTAAGCATTTACATTTTATGATGCAGGACGACGAATTTAGCTTCATGCAAGTTTTACGTTAACAGGGTTTATTCAAATATAACAAGCCAGTTAGTTACACATTTCAATTGGTTAGACATTGCAATGAGGCAATACACGTTAAGAATAACAGATGTAGCATAAAAAATATTATCTGATTATTACCTAATAAATAGATAGAGCAAGAGAGAGAGGAAGAGCAGGGCCCAGGCAGAAATTTCTCCAAACCTGACTTCTCCAGCTTCACTGTCCGCCAAAATTCTCTTTGCCCAAAGTCTTCCCCAAAAACTCTCTCCCCTAGCCAGAACAAGAACCGGATTTACTACAACTGTCCAATCAAACGTAACTGTTAGGTTTTTAGACTCTGTTCAGTCTGACTGACACAGAGTACCTTCAAGGTTCAACCAGAAATTAGTTCAACCCTCATTATGCCTCGTTACAGGATCCTGGAGAACAAATTCACAACACACAGGTGTCAGGAAGATGCTCTGAAGTTTATTAACAATATAGAAGTTTAAACATAAGAAAGAGATGATGTGGAAGAAGAGAGTGATGGTGTGGGGTGACATGATTGGTCTAAGGTGGAATCAACAACTAGATGATTGGTCTTAAGGATGGGGTGAGAAACACCAAGAAGTGGCCTCCACTAAGACACTAAGGTGTTTGGATTACGTTTGGATCTGGGACAGACCGACTGTCAGATAGGAAAGGTGTTGTGTATATGCCGAAGGACAGTCTAAAAGATAGTTTAGACATCAGTAGGCCTGGGGTCAGCCAACTACCAACTAGTCTACCTAGAGAGAGACATTTAATTCAGAATGTAACATGGATCATTAAATTCCCTTACAGTAACCACCTACTAGCATCCCCCACCATAGAAAACAAACACAGAGTCTGACAGCTGGTAGTAACACACTCATTTACAGAAACTACTAATTTGTGGTGGGGCAGGGCCCAAGTGACCACTGTGACTTTACCACCCTCATCTCTGTGAGAGATCAAAGGTATACATAGCAGTGGGGGTAGATGAGAAGAGACCAGTGTTTGGCCCATTGTCACATGCTCTGGTATTTTATCTTCAAAATAAAACACCAGAGTCCAAATTCCAAATTTGAAGTAAAATTTTTGCTATTAACTTATAAGGGTAGTTCATTTTCAATTTGGAAAGGGGGTTCACACATTCCCAAAATCAACATTTAAATGATCTTCATACTGCAAAGATAAGAATGAGTAGGGTTTGTTCTATGTGTGTTTCTTCTATGGGTCAACAAGGTGTTTGCCAGTATTCGCATGCAAGTGACACACACATAGTAACACTACTGTGCATAGTAGTGTTCCTATGTGTGTGTCACTTACATGTGAATAGCATGCTCTAGCAAGAGACAATGTAAGAAATTAAGGCTTAGCCATTTGTGATGCAAATTGAGGACATCTTTGTGTTAACCCAGGGAGCCAGCATAATGTAAGGTAGTGGTTGTGAACTGGCTCACTATAATGTCCTCTTTGCTTTGTAGGGGCATGATGAAATAAATCCAAAGGTGTGGCACCCCTGAATGCTGCTGAGAGAAACTTTTATTTGGTTAATTGATTTTGCTCCTTAGTGTGAATTGAGTGGTGTTATATGGGCACACTTCACCACCAGGAGGCATGGAAATGTTTAACATAACTAACATACAGTTTAAATCTACAAGATCAGTTTTACTGCAGCTTCTGCCTCAAAGAAAAGAGTCCTGGACACATTTATAGCTTCTTGCTTAAATGTTACATTGCCATACATCTGGCCCTTTGTGACAGCCATCACAGCACTGAAACTGCGCTGACTAAAGTACTAAATGATCTCTTAATATCCTCTGATAAAGGACACATTTCTTTTCTTATACTGTTAGACCTTAG
>JAOXYF010000009.1:15304672-15330461 GCA_028565775.1 Sternarchorhynchus goeldii
ACTTTGTTTTAACGCAACTGGTAACACTGTTTGAAATAAACACCCAGTATGTTCCCAGTCGCGTCTGCTCCTGCTCTTTCACACTCGCCGTCACACGAAGTGAAGTCTGTTTATTTCTAAGCACGCAAAGTACAATCTGCTGAAGAAGAAAACCTTAAGACAAAAGATTTTACATTGTTAGTTTTAGAATTACACCATTGGAAGGGGCAACATACAGTCTCCTGAGTTTTTAAATGATGTCCAAGATGAGGGAATAAATTTCTCTAATTTCACATAAATCACAAAAATGTTGATGTCTCCTGCATTTTTACAGTCCTGCAATGTGACCTGAATGCAACATCTGTTTTGAATGTGCACACACAGCCACTGCAGACACAGGGCCAGTGAGCTTCTCTTCTGTGTCGTAGTTGATGGTGCCTCAGTAGACTTTCTTGACTCAAACTGACAAAACTGCACAACCTGTACTTCATAAAAAACTGCAGAGAGAATGGGAATTACAGAAAATAAAACAATAAATATATAAATACACTGCTTACTTCAGATCTCTTCAGAACAACATATAAACAGCTAAAAACACTATTTTGCACTGCCACACCGTCTAGACAGCATTACAGGTGTTCCAAGAACTTGTCCTACACTCCCATAAATCTTACCTAGAAATACTGTGTGGTGTATTTTGTAGCGATGCAGTAACGATTCTGATGAAGAAGACTCTGCTGACACCGTCTTGTTTGTGCATAAGATGTTTATTACACAGTAGACCAGTATCTTATCAAGCACCTAGGTCTGCTTGAGAGAGGCTTCGGGCCGATATGAAATCCTCTGAAGCCTCCACCAAACCTCCCACAATATATACATGTTAACCCAAGTTCCATACAAGGAAACTCTTTGCCTGTTTAAAATAGGACCACAATACATAGTTTGTGTCAATCAAAGTCCCATACAAGGAAACCCTTTGCTGGTTTAAAATCTATTGGAAAGGTTATCTGTCAACGTCTATTGACATATAGGCAAGCCAGCTGTTCCCTAGATCTCCTTTTTCTCTATTATAGTCTTCTCTATGCTTCTTAATCTATTCATTTCAGCATTGGTTATATGGAGCATATTTAAACGATCTATATAGAACATACAAAAAGATGTCATATGTAAGCCTAGAAACTAAGAAAACTAAGGAGACTAAGGAGGTTATTGTCGATTTCAGGAGGCACAGCACTGACCTAACCCCACTTCACATAAATGGTGCATGTGTAGAGAGGGTCCACATGTTCAGGTTCCTTGGCGTCCTTATCTCTGCTGACATATCCTGGACAGAGAACACTACAGTGATCATTAAGAAGGTTCAGCAGAGACTACACTTCTCTCTACCTTAGAGAACTACCTTAGGAAGCACAACCTGGACTCCAACTTGCTGCTGACCTTTTACCGCTCGTCCATCGAGAGCCTGCTCACATACTGTATCACAGTCTGGTATGGTAGCTGCACTCTGGCTGACAAGGAGAGGAAACAGTTAAGACAGCGGAGAAGATCATCGGCTGCCCTCTCCCCTCCCTGATGAACATTTACACCTCACAGTGCCTGAGCAGAGCGGTATATATCACTAAGGACAGTTCCCACCCTGCCTTCGAACTGTTTGACTTGTTGCCATCTGGTAAGCGCTATAGGATTGCCAAAGCAAGAATAAACAGGCTCAAGAACAGTTTTTTCCCATAAGTTCTCTGAACTCAGACATGCACTGATTCAGACTCTTACTCCTAACATCACAATACCCCCTGGACAAGTTACCCATCTACTGTGAGATACAAATACACTGACCTTCACTGTAAAATATATTTATATGGTTAATGCAAAATATTTCCATACACTTATCCTCTACACTGCAATATACTTTTGTGCAATATATTTATACAAATACACTTAATGTGCAATACATACTTAAGGTGCAATATATCTAGAACTGTACATATCTGGACAACTGATTCTTCTTTATATTTCTGTTTTTATATTATTATAATTTTCCTTGTGTTTTTGCACTGTGAAGGAGTGGCTTTTAATCTCATTGTACATGTATAATGATAATAAAGGCATTCTATTCTAAATATCACTTACTTGATGGTCTTACGTTAATACACTACAACTGCATGTGCCAAAATTTTGCATGCTGTTAGCTTTCAAATATTAAAAGTAAAAATATCCTTTAAAGTCCCACGGTTTCTAAGATCTGCTGAATGTTTACTTGCAGTCACAGCATTAGCTAGCTAGCTAATGATACTTTCACTGTTCGAATTTAAGTAGGATTTTAAACAATAATACAATCGCTGGCCTCTCATTTCATATGAAAATGTGAGTGTTTGAAATGTAACAATATGCTTGCCAATTAATGTTAACGTTAGCACTAACGGCTGCTGTCTAGCCAAACTAGCAAGCTAACTAACTAATGCTAGCTCAAATGCTAGACAAATGATACATCCACAACTATGGAAGCCCATTTCCACAGCATGAAGAAAAGATAACTCCATACAGTATCTTATAATTATGACTTACTTTCTCATAATTATGACTTAGTATCTCAATGACTTACTATCTCATAATTATCAGATACTAAGTCATAATTATAGTACGTCATAATTGAACTAAGATATTTAATCACAAAGCCAAAAGAGATACCCATCAAATGTATCAAGAATATTTTAAAAATGGCTTTACAAATGATGAAATCCTAACTTTACTGAATTGCATTGGATTTTTCTTAGCAAATGCACCCTTGAAAGGATTTTAAGCAAGAAAAAGCTTTGGCATAGGAAGAACAAAACTATGAGATGTAGCTGAGATGGCAGCATTCATTCAACAGCAACAACAAACCTCTCGTCAGTGTCATGGATATAGGTGGATGCACCAGAAGTGTTGGCTCAATGGTATTGTAACTGATAAGGAAACAGTTCGAGTTTTGCTGCAGTTGCTAGATGGTGAAGGAGTGGACCTGAGGTCAAGAAATTGATTATGGAGGCGAGTTTATCATAGTCCTAATTACAATTGGCATACTAATGGTTATGACAAGCTTAAGCTATTCGGAATTGGAATAAGTTGATGTATTGATAGCTTTTCCATATGGCTTGAAGCATATAAAACAAACAAATGATCCAAGATCATTGCTGGTTACTTTATGGATGCTGTAATTAAAACTGGGGGTTGTTCTGCAAGACTGTGATTAGATTTAGGTACAGAAAATGTTCATGTGGCCGAGATGCAAACATTTTGACGTATTGAGGGAAAAATACCCTTTACCTAGTGGGTCCGCCATACCTAAATTAAAGTGAGAAACTAGCCAGAACCCTCGTGAGTATGTAGCTAAATGCACAGAGGACTGGATCAACTATACAGTACATCAAGAATGCGGTGTCAGAAGGAGTGTCGGAGGAAGTAAAAGATGCCATGATGAGCAACGCAGATTTACCCGGCAGCAATTTACAAGGGCAAGGGTTTGTCCCCAAAGCCACCCCCACCAGTCGGTTGGAGGACATGGCAGAGGAAGAGACTTCTATGGACCCAACCAGAGAGCAGCCCCTGATGGGTTATATCCCATGACAGAGTGCGACCACAGCCAAGGCAAGACCTATTGACAAAACCCCGAGAATCATATACATCCACGAAGGAATCAACATGGCGGATGGGAGAAGGAGAACCTCATCAGTGTAAAAAACGAATCAGAAAATAAGAAATAGTGAGACCTGACCTAGAGGCAGAGGCCATCCCAGGAGCCTGCAATTATTACACAGACACATGTGGGTTCAGAGATAAGACAGGAGACCTGGTAGCAGGATACGCAGTGGTAGAAGAGAGAGAAGGAATATTCCACATGGTGGCAGCAGAGAGGCTCATGGGATTCCAATCAGCCCAGAGTGATATCAGTTAGCGTAGCAGTCAGGCTAGGAGTAGGAAAGGAGATTAACATCTACACAGATGCACATGTGGAGCTAGGCCAATGGCTGAGAGCAGGCTGAGATCAGCTGACAGCTGGAAACAAGCCAAGCAAGCATGAGTTTGAAATGAGGGAACTAGCAGAAGCTCTCCAGGGACCGAAAAGGGTTGCCATTAAGTGCAAAGGACGTGATGAATGAGACACACAGGTGGCACGAGTGAATCGTGCAGCAGACGAGGCCGCTAAGGTGCGCGGAGGTAGAGATGGAGCCGATTCCAAAAGGAAGACAGCTAAGAGAAGTGCAAGAGCAGGCTGCGGCGGAAGAGAAAACAGCATAGTGACAAATGGGGGCGAAGGTAGAAGGGGGAATATGGTGAGGCCCCGGAGGCAAATTGGTGCTTCCCGCCGGGAGTTTCTCCCCAGGTCATGGAAGAGGCCCGTGAGATGGGCCATGTGGGAATCCAGCAAATGATGAGGAATCTCAGCAATTGGTGGCATCCATATCTTAGAGATTATGGTGTCACATTGGGTAGGAACTTGTCAGGTTTGTCAACAGTACAATCCAAAATCCACAATCAAGCCTTTACCAGGTAAAGCACTTACCCCAGGAGCAGAGATAGTCATAGACTATACGGACATGGTGGACACTGCCCAAGGGTACAGTTATGTATTGATGTGTGTAGACAGCTACCCTTGGTTAACCAAAAAGGGAAGACAGATCATCAGTCATCAAGTTCTTGGTAAACCATTACATTCCCTGCCATTGGTTCCCAAGAAAGGTAAAATCTGACAATGGAATGCACTTCAAAGCCCAAGACCTTCAACAGGTGGAGCAAATGCTGGGACTCAAACATGTGTTCGGAACAGTGTACTTTCCCCAGTCCCAGGGTAAGGTAGAGAGGATGGATCTCAATGTAAAGAACAAATTGGTCAAAATCTGTGCACAGACCAAATTGAATTGAGTAGATGCATTACCACTGACATTAATGTCCATCAGGAGTTCTGTAAATGCGGAAACTGGCTTTACTCCTTTTGAATTGCAGACAGGGTCATCAAGCAAAAGTGAACCAAGCCTAGGTGGACCGGCCCCTTGTAGGTGATGGAGAGAACCAGCCATGCCGTTCGGCTGAAGGTGTGGTTTCACTGGAGTCAGTGCACCACCGCTGAGCCTTCACAGAGAAACCTACGAGAAACAGCGAAAGACATCGCTCAGGCAACATCTGCATTGACCTCACCTGATTCGGTCAAAATGTTTCCAGAGGTTTGGGGGAACAGAACTAAATTACACCAGGGGAACAGATATGACGTATTCATTTGACATATGTGACATCATCAACTGCAGGGACAACCTCATCCTCATGGCGAGGTTACGACGTTTATCTGTGCTCCTCAGGGGGACTGCAACGTATGTGCATCGACAGAACGACAGAAGGGACCAGGGAGTGTCAGTATGTGATGGTTGGAATGAGGTAGCAAAATGGACAGGGCCTAAGTGGACTCCGTATGGACCTAGGTTAGATAAAACATGGTGGGGAAATGTTTCATTCTATAGGGACACCCTGAACACAGCCACAGGATCATAACCCTTTAAGATTGACTATAGGAGGGTTTCATAGCCTGCCCAGATTATGGAATCAGGACCAAGGGAATACATATTACCGGTCATTAGGAGTGGATGCGTCAGGAACAGACCCCTGCGGTATAATTAAGGTTAATTTCGTAGATCCAACTGAGCCAGCCAACATTACCCTATCAGTAAATACAGAAAAGGAAGTGGTAGACATGTCCAAACCTGATCCTCCCAGGATAGCGGCAGTAGATTATAGTCAACTAAAACCTGAAGATGTTATAGAACTGGCCACGGGATATAAAGAGGCAAACATGGGTAGATTGGTTGGTCTAACAGGCTATGGATCAGAGGGTAGGAGACTGTGAAGCATGCGCAACGGCTCATTACCACCCCTGCACAACTATTCTCAGACACAGATCCATAAGGGTATCAATGCATGCTTAACAAAAGAAGGAGCCCTTAAAAACTGCACCACACTGAGTTCTGTTTTCCCTCCCATCAGTAACAAAACTAGGACAGGACTCTTCTCACCTACAAAGGGAGAAGGAAACTACACGTTTCACATGTAATGACAGTACACCTGAGGTATCCTTAGGACACATTTCAGGTGACTGGTGTAACCGTATCATCACAGATAATAACACAGTGGGTTCATGGGCCAGAGCAGGGTTATATTATTATTGTAGGGAAAGAATCCCTGATCGCAGTTCAGAACCGAATAGCGTTAGATATGCTACTGGCAGAGAAAGGTGGAGTCTGCACGAGGTTTGCAGACGTGTTGCACTTTTATACCCAACAACACTGCCCCGGATGGTTCGGTAAGTAGAGCACTGGAAGGGTTGAGAACTCTGAGGAGATGCACGAGCACTCTGGTATAGAAAATCCTCTGGAATCCTGGATAGTTAACATGTTTTGTCAATGGAAGGGTGTGATCATGTCATAATGATGTCAATGGCTACTTTTGCAGGGATTGCTTTAACATGTGGGTGTTCTTTTATTCCATGTTTTCGAGATTTCATGGTAAGATTGATATCAGCTATGGTAGAGAAAAAGGATGTGCATGACCGCACGGCCATGATGCCATTACTTTTAGCCTATCCCTCGGCTGAGGAGGTGGAAGTACTAAGGGAAGTCACGGTGGCCGTGGCCGCCTCCCCCGTCTCGTGTCTGTGTGGGCATGTCTGTGTGGAGATGTGTTCTGTTATCATGTTGTATGAATGAGTGTATGTGTATGTTCGAGAGGGGGTGTGGCGTGTGAATGAGCTTGTTGTGTTTGTCATACGTTGCACCTGTATCTCGTCAGGGTGAGTGTTTAAAAGTGTGTATGTATCACAGTGTGGTGTGGGTTTTTGAAGTCGTTGATGTCAGTGTCGCTGTTTCTGTTCGAACGTCTACCACAACGAAACTGATAAAACGGTTTTCACATATATCACAACACGAGTCCTGTCAGCTTCTTGCTACCCTCCGGGGCTCATGCGTGACACCCAGAAACGGGACAAAGATGGTGATCTCTTTTCAAGAGATCAAAACACTGTTTAGCTTTGACATATACTCATATATTACTTAGAATGCTTTGCAAGGGTAACGTTCATATTAAGAGAACATTTACTCGTTTAGTTGCAGCTGTGAGAGAAAGACATGAAGACTCCCTGACACTGATAAGTGCAGAGACAGCAAGTATGTGCCAAAAACAGAAAAACGTCCTTGAGCAGTTAGAAAAAGTACAGCTTAGAATAGGGAAGGGTTTTTTTTAAATACATGAGTGTGTGTAAATGTTGTATGCTCAGATCTCACTCGCACTGCGATGTGACATCTCCAGAGATCTTTGTGGCAATAAACAATTATCTGGTCTAGTCTATGCATCAAACGATTACACTTGTGACACAAAAAAGTTGACTTATTTCATCAATTCCATTCAAAAAGTGAAACTTGTATATTCATTCATTACACACAGACTCATACATTTCAAATGTTTATTTCTTTTAATTATAACTAATGAAAATCCCAAATTCAGTATCTTAGAAAATTAGAATATTACTTAAGACTAATACAAAAAAGGATTTTTAGAAATGTTGGCCAACTGAAAAGTATGAACATGTACAGCACTCAACATTTAGTCAGCCAATTGTTACGTTCCCACCGGGCTGTAGTCTAGGCGGAGGTGTGGGAAGAACATGGGAGGAAAAGAGGACGATTTAAACGAAAAAGTGAGGGAACCAGTTGTAGGTAATCCAAAATGAATAAAGTTTATTTTTGAAAATCAGCGCTTTTACTGTGCTCATCCAGCAATCCAACACAACCACTAACACCATAGACATAAACAAACAAACAAACGTTTTGGCGAGTGTTAATAACCAACCTGGGAGAGACCGTGGACGGCACACAAAGAAAAGAACACATCACATCACAAGGACCTACTCTACGCTAATCGTTAAAGAATGACCTCTAGCTACCAAGATATGTATAAACACAAACTACTACCGTATGCTAAACTATAACAAAAACACAGCCGGAGGTACCCGTCCCTAACCTAAGGTTTCCAGACAGAGTAAATGCCTTCGTGAGTGCAAATGTAGGTGCACGCACATACTAAACTGGTCATATACCCAGGCAGAAGTTAACACAAAAACAAAACGGGGATACTAGCAAGCACTAACGATACCCCGTTAAAACCTTTCTGGAACTGTTAGCGCGAAGGGCGTACTTAATGCCATACAAATGCAACATGAACCAGACAAAACCCAAATAGCTGTGGACTCCGCAATAATGTGCAGTTCCGCCTTTACGGTATCCAACTCTCTCCGATTCGTCGGATCGTAACGAGCCTACTCCACCTATAAGAGGACCGAAGAGAAAGAACGAGAGAGAGAGAGAGAGAGAGAGCTCCCACATACCCACTTCAGGTCTTTACACGTAACACCAATATTTAGTAATCCTGTGGCCTGGATTACTGCAGCAATGTGGCGTGGCATGGAGTCAATCAGTCTGTGGCACTACTCAGGTATGAGAGCCCAGGTTGCTCTAATAGTGGCCTTCAGCTCTTCTGAATTGTTGGGTCTGGCATATCACATATTTCTCTTCACAATACCTTAACCCCATTTTCTATGGGGTTAAGGTCAGGCGAGTTTACTGGTTTTACTGGATACCATGGTCCTTAAATGAGGTACTGGTAGCTTTGGCACTGTGTGCAGGTGCCAAATCCTGTTGGAAAATAAAATCTGCATCTCCATAAAGTTGGTCAGCAGCAGGAAGCATGAAGTGCTCTAAAACTTCCTGGTAGACATCTGCGTTGACCTTGGACCTCAGAAATCACAACGGACCAACACTAGTAGATAGTCCTTTACACTGGACCTCAAGCAATGTGGATTCTGTGCCTCTCCTCTCTTCCTCCAGACTTTGGGACCATGATTTCCAAAGGAAATGCTAAATTTACTTTCATCAGAGAACATAACTTTGGACCACTCAGCAGCAGTCCAGTTCTTTTTGTCTTTAGCCCAGGTAAGATGCTTCTGATGCTGTCTCTTGTTCAAGAGTGGCTTGACACAAGGAATGCGACAGCTGAAACCCATGTCTTGCATACATCTGTGTGTGGTGGTTCTTGAAGCACTGACTGAATCTCCCCAACATTTTTTAATGGGATTTGTTTCACAATCCTTTCCAGGATGCGGTTATCCCTATCGCTTGTACACTTTTTTCTACCACATCTTTTCCTTCCCTTCGCCTCTCTATTAATGTCTTGGACACAGAGCTCTGTGAACAGCCAGCCTCTTTTGCAATAACCCTCCTTGTGCAAGGTGTCAATGGTGGGCTTCTGGACAACTGCCAAGTCAGCAGTCTTCCCAATGATTGTGTAGCCTACAGAACTAGACTGAGAGACCATTTAAAGGCCTTTGCAGATGTTTTGAGTTAATTAGCTGATTAGAGTGTGGCACCAGGTGTCTTCAATATTGAACCTTTTCACAATATTTAAATTTTCTGAGATACTGAATTTGGTATTTTCATTAGCTGTGAGTTATAATTATTAAAATTAAAAGAAATAAACATTTGAAATATATCAGTCTGTGTGTAATGAATGAATATAATATACAAGTTTCATATTTTGAATGGAATTACTGAAATAAATAAATTTTTTCATGATATTCTAATTTTATGACCAGCACCTGTATGACATCAACCATATGAGTTTCATCAGCCTTTGACAGAGGTGTGCTTGGACCGGTATAAGTGGAGTATGCATCTTCCATGTTTTTAGCTTCTTGTATAACTGCTCTGCTATTGTTCTTTGGCTGTGTATCACTGCTGTTGTCCTTCTTTTGGGTTGCTGAATAAAAACGCAAGAGAGGCAACTTCATCTGTTCTCCGACTGTAGTCTGGTCATCAAATGAATGCTCCTGAAAATCAGTTAGATCAACCACAAAATCTGATACTATCCTCTGGACTTTTCTGATAAGGAAAAACAAATCCAAAGCCTTTACAATCAACTCATCTATTCCACAGTCCTTTGACACAGTGATTTTTCTTGTACCCCCATCTTTTTTGGTTCTTACTTGCAAAAATCTTCCTTTACGAAAATGCATCCATCCAATCAAAATTTTTCGTACATTCTTCTGAGCATTCCTAGGTAGTTCTGTCTCAGCATCAGATCTTAAAACCTACTGCAGCTTGTTTTCGATTCTCAACGCTGAAACGTGTTTTCATTGACCCTGGCGTCTCATTAAGTCATCTTTTCAAACTGAAGTTACAAAAGCTAGCTAATGTGGGTGCTAGCTAGTTAGATTACATTTAACAGATAAGCAGCACGCTGACCCTGCGCTCAATGGTCAAGTGAAAGCTAAACAGACACACTGGCTCTCTTACAAAGAAACAGGGTTTTAATGACGTGTAGATGTGTAAAATAATGCTTACCTTACTTTATGAACATTGGGTGGATGGAAAAGCATGTGTGCACGCTGTACTGTACATCCAGAAGGAACCCATGCCGCCGCAGTATCTCAATTATGATTTAGTATCTCAATTATGACTTTGAATTGAGATACTAAATCATAATCATAATTACTAAATCAATTGAGATACTAAGTCATTATGAGATGCTAAGTCATAACTGAGATAGTAAGTCAATTATGAAGAAGTAAGTTATAATGAGATGATACTGTATGGACTTATTTTTTCTTCAAGCGGCAGAAATGGGCTTCCGTACACAACTGATTAACTAAAATGTAAACATAAAATTACGACAAATAAAGAACTGTTATAAACAAATAACATTCTACCCAAAAACTCACCTTATGGTCGTCTAGTTTCACTTGAGAAGTAGTGAAGAAATTGCTTGGTGTAAGGAAAATCAGTGTCTCTAAATGGCAGACGAAATACCCTGCAGAAATGCACTGTAGACCCCGTTCAACTCTAGAGTCGAAATGAGCATGCGCACAGTAGTTGGCTGGGCTTCAACTAATGTTCGACTACAATTTGTATATTTTGTCAACACAGGTGACATAGTGATGTCAACTTTTAACAAAAAACAAAGTTGGTTCAGAAAATTATCTAAAAATTGATATAGTTTATGGTGCAATTAAGTAGTTTGTTTAACTGATTTAAAAATCAAATTAAGTCGAGCAGTTTCAAGTTCAGGTTTTTACAGTGGAAAGTGAATTCACCAAACTTTGATATTACTCAAATTCACAATTTAAGAGCAGTTGCATTCACTTAAGAAATTGACTGTGAAAACAACTACAAGTAACTAAATCAAGTAAAAGCAATTAATATAGTAAAAGATAGCATTCTGTAAAAGCCAATATGTCCGTTTTTTAAGATTTGACTAATACGTTTATAAAGGTTTTAGTATTTTATTAATTTATATAATGAACATTACTGGCAACACAGCCTCATTCTTCCCACTGATATTAAGTGAAATCTAACGATGAACAAAAAAATAGCTCCCTTTGAAAAAGTCTCTTCAAATCTGTGCTTTAAAACAAATGTCTTATAGAATATAACAGAGAGAGAAAGCAGTCATGCATTTTTGTTTGGTCACAACATGCATGCATTAAATAAGATAGATTAATTAACAATAGCAAAAATAAACAACTTACAATTCTAAACATATACTCAAACAATGTCTGCACCACACAGCTATTGTTTTATGTGAAACAAAAAGGGAGAAAGTCAAACAAGGAACAGGTATGCTGCATTAGTAATTGCAGGTCATAGAGAATGAGGGCATGGTTTGGTGCGTGTGCGTGTATGTGTGTGCGTCTCCCCCTAGCTGTGGAGCCGGCGTCCTGTGAAAATGTAAAGATTTGATTATATACCCACTCTCAAAAACACAATTATATTAAACTTCGCAGCCTACAAAGTGAAAGGAACTTTGATTTCCGAGTGTTGATGGTAAAATACAATATTTCAGCTACTAAGCGTACTAATGTTTGAGTAAAGACAGCCTCAGGGTTTAGACTGCAGAATGATGGAAATGCGTTTTCAAATCGATAGAGAAACACTTGCTAAGAAATACTTCAAGTGAAAAAATTTTTTGCAGCTGAAAATAAGTTTATTTACAAACAGTTAAGTGCAACTGTCTTCATTTTCATTTAGATGTGCTCAGAAAGTCTTCAAAATTGAGGAGGCAGATCAAACATCCTACATAAGATGAAGTGGCACTGATGAGCTATTTTCTGTTTTGGTGTAGAGGAGCTGTGTGCGAGCTTCTGTTTTGTGTAAACTGAGGAGCTTAAACACTGCTGACTATTTCCACTTTGCCTCCTTTGATGTATTGAAGAGAGTGACCACCCTTCTGCAGCTCCATGTATTCTGATATTTGTTGGCTCATCGCTGTCTGTGATGAGACATAGGATGGTCTTGTCATCATCAAACTTCATGATGTTAACTGCATGTTAGGTTACACAATCATATGTAATCAGACAGTACTTGAGGGGGCTGAGCACACAATCCTGGGGAGGCTCAGAGTCAGTGTGGAAGAGAAGCTGCTTGTCAGGATGTCATGCATCCATAGGTGGGTATTCAGACCTAGCCTGTCAGCTTATGGATGAGTTTGTGTAAAATGCTAATCTATGAAAAGCATTCTTACATAATAAGAATTGTAAATTATTACACTAGTTTTACTGCAGTAGCCTTATTATTATTATGATTATTATTAAGTGTATGTATTTAATTTGGCCAAACAACCTTTTTTACTTTACTCACCATTCTCACAATTGTGTTGTCAGGTAATTGTCATGTCTCAGCCGGCTACCAACTCCCAAACAACGCCCACATTACCTCGCTCCCAGTCTCCTGTATATTGAGCGCACCTGGCGCTAATCAAGCCAAGGACTACTTAAAGCCCTCGTGCAGCACTATCGGTGCCACCCTGAACTGCTATCAGCCTCTGCGCCGCGCGCTGCTGTACGGTCATTTGCTGCTTCCTGCATTTGTAAAGACTGACTCTCCGGTAATCCGATATCGCATTCTTCGTTGTTTGTCTGCTTTTACATTTCGCCGCTACTTTGTTTTACGCAACTGGTAATGCTGTATTAAATAAACATCCAGTATGTTCCCAGTTGCGTCTGCTCCTGCTCTCACACTCACCGTCACAGTAATGGCACTTGTTTCAACAAATCTACAATTGTTTGTTTGTTTTATTTAAACTTATTCCACCAAATCAGCTGCACATCTTGATCAACACTTGAAAGTTTTTTTAGCTTTCACTAAGGTCCACAACACATAGAGATGCTGCAGTTGCATTCTGTTGTGCAGTTTTAGTTTTATGGATAATGGTAATGGTAGAAAGCAATCAAATTTGCTATCTTTTGTTTTCAAAAGACAAAATTTTCATGGAAGTTACAATTGAAGCTCCTGTTGCATATTTCCATGTTTCGTTTTGTATTGATCTTGCAGATGGCTACAGTTTGAGAAATATGCCAGTTTGTGAACTGAACTGAATTGTCTATTCATTATAAATATTTTGTTTTTAAGCATTGGCCATTTGTGTGTAAGTACAACTTACATCCACTGTGTCCACAAAGTGAGCTGGTAGTTAGACTGTGGGCCTCCTGGGGACCCTGCTTTAAGTACACAACAGTGGATACTATCAGTACCAGGTGCCTTGAATTAACTGCATTGAAGGGTCCAGATCTACTGGGAGAGCAGTGAACAGCAACCAAAAAGTTTCAGAGATTTAAATTTAAGCAAAGACGTATTTTATGTGCTTAAGCAGTAAGCAGTGTAGTTTAGGGCACATGAAGGTGTAAAGCAAGAATAAATAACATTATTAAAATATGTTGAATAATCCAGAATTACTTTAGAAAACTGTAAAGAGACTGGGGAAATAAAAATTGAGAAAACAAATACTGACACTTTTAAATTGATCATTTTTTGCTTTATTTGAGATGACAACTGACAGTTCCAATAAATCTGAGCAAATCTGTAGCTCATAAACAGAGAAACTTTAAAAACTGAAGTAGAAAAACACAAGAAAAAAATGGGACATGCGATAACTCTTCTCTACTGCTATTTACGTTTATTGTGCATGCAAGGATTCAGGTTGATTAATCAGCTTTATACTATCATTTATATGAATTATAAATTTGGAAATTTACATACAAAGCATACATGATTTGATTAATAGATTACTTGCTACCACCTGTTAAACATTGTCCACTGAGAAAAACAAATGCATCAAAGTGCTTTTTAAAGAAATACATGTTTATTATTAGTTTGTAGAGTTCAGAGCTCCTCACTTTCTGGTGTACAGTCTTCTTGGGCGGTGGAGAATATCATGATGTGGTTATTAGATTTGGGAAACACTGGCTTAATATCTGGACTTTCACCAGTTAGTGGTGCATAGTTATTTACAGTAGATGATGCTTTCCTAATTGGTGACTGGAACTGCTGATGCCATTGTGCTGCAAAGAAAACAAGGTAGTGACATACATGAGATTGTAAATATAGAAGACTATAAAGCTGCTTTGCAGAAAGTGGTATCATTTTAGGAATTAAGTAAATAAACCAACTTTTGTTTTAAAGGTTCAAATGAAAAAAGGCTACACTTGGATTTCAACATATTTTGAGGCAGTAACTGCAGAGATGCAATTAGTAACAAACATTTGAATGAAACAGAACAAGTATAATCAAGCAAAACCCTATTGTATTTTGGAGCTTAAATTATTGAGCCTAATGCTGATTAAAATTTCACTCACATTTTATGTTCTTAATTCTTATGTTCTTAGTTCTTTTTTATCTATCAAAATCCTCAAATAAGGAATCAGTTGTATGTCAAAAGGTCCAAAGGACTCATCTATCTCAACCATGTTATTCTTTCTTCTCCATTAATTCTGACACAGAAATCTAACACTGCCAGTGTTTATTTTCTTTTTCTTCTTTTGAATCTTCCTTGGAAAACCACTGATTTGGCAGCAGTTCTTATTAATAGAACCCTACCATGCTGGAATTGTTAAGGTGGGTCAGTTGAATGTGATATAAAGGGTCAAATGACGACACATCTGATTGTTTTACTGTCTAAGTAAGCTTAGTTCCTTTGCTCCTGGAATGGGTTTTGGCTAGCCAACTTAATGATGATGGACTCACCATAGATGTCTAGTCTGGCAGTGCTTGAAATTATACCAGCCTCATTTTTTGCAGACACTGTATACCAGCCAGCATCCTCTTTCGTGCTTGGTTGAATTAGGAGGCAAACATATCCCATGGGGTCTTGGTGAAGGCTAGGTTGAAAGCATTACACACTATAATAAGCTTTTGGTATACAAAACTACAGAGAAGGGATTTATGTATACACTGATGTGCCAAAAGTCACTACGTTTTGTAGTAGTGAAGTACAACACCTTGAAGTGGCATTTGGAGGCATGCTGAACCATGGCATCTGGATAGCCACCCACAGCTCTGTGGTATTTGTAAGTACAAGATCTTGGTCACTGCACTGTCCACTGTGGGTGTCAATGTCTTCTATGATGTACTGCTCAATTAGGCTTATGTTGTGTGAATGTGCAGTCCACATCATTTGTCAGAACTCTCCAGAATGCATCTCGAAGCAGTTCTGGACAACTTGGGTGCACCTTGCATTATCTTGCTGAAATATCCCACTGTTATGGAGGTACATAAAGTCCATTAAGTGGTCACCAAGCAGTGAAATGTAGTGGGCACTGGTCAATGACATGTTTAGGTGGACTATTGGATCCAACTCATGCCATGAGAACACACCCTGTACTAGTATGGAACCACCAGCAGCCTGCATAGTGCCTTGTTGACAACTGGGGCCCATGGCTTCTTGGTGTCTGTGCCACACTTAGACCTATCATCGCACCATCAATTAGTACTGTCCTCTAGGGTCCAGTTAGCAACCTCACAAGCCTAGATGAGGCATTGTGTCCGGTGTCATGGTCTTAATAGAGGCATACTTGTGGCTAAAGAATGCTGCACTGACTTGCAAAATATGTGAGTGGGGGCTCCTGCATTGAATATAGTGGATATGATTTCTGCCAGTGTCGCTTGTCTGTTCACACAAACAGCTCTAACCAGATGCTGCCGATCAAGATCATTAAGCATCCATGGGTGTCCACTGCGCTGTCCACTATTGATGATAAATGCCTTCTATGATGTATTCCTAGTACACATGTAACACTGTGGGTCAAACAATGTTAAATGTCTGCATAACTTCATAAATAGAATGAGCCATCTGTCTGGCATCCATATCATGACTTGTTCAAAAATTCACGTCGCCTTGCCATGAGCATGCTTGCCAATGTTTATCCTCATTCAGATGGATTCAAGATAACACTTATACAGCAACTTATACAGATGCAGCCATTCCCTGAGGTAACACCACTTACTGCTACCCCATGACTTTAGCACATCAGTGTACATATGTGTATTATAACATATAACACACAAACACACACACATACATATATATATACAGTATCTCACATTTATACACTCCTCACATTTTTGTAAATATTTTATTATAACTGTTCATGGGACAACACTGAAGATATGTTTATCAGCTTGTATAACAGTGTAAATGCACTGTATCCTCATAATAACTCAACATACAGCCATTAATGTCTATACTGACTACACCCCTAAGTGAAAATGGCCCAATTTGTGCCCAAAGTGTCAATATTTTGTATGGCTACCATTATTTTCCAGCGCTGCCTTTACTCTCTTGGGCATGGAGTTCACTAGAGCTTCACAAGTTGCCACTGAAATCCTCTTCTACTCCTCCATAACAACATCATGGAGCTGGTAGATGTAAGAGACTTTGCACTCCTCCATCTTCCATTTGAGGATGTCCCACAGATGCTCAATAGAGTTTAAATGTGGAGACATATTTGGCCAGTCCAGCACCTTTACCCTCAGTTTCTTTAACAAGGCAGTGGTCGTCTTGGCACCATCTGAACCAAATAAATTTATCTTAGTCCAGTTCCAGTAATCCATGTCCTTAGTCTACTTGTCTTCAGCGAACTGTTTTCGGGCTTTCTTGTGCATCATCTTTAGAAGAGGCTTCCTTCTGGGATGACAGCCTTGTAGACCAATTTGCTACAGTGTGCAGCGTATTGTCTGAGCACTGACAGGCTGACCCCCCACCCCTTTAACCTCAGCAGTAATTCTGGCAGCACTCACATGTGGTGGCCATTTTCACTTGTGTACTCAATTTTGTTGCCAGTATTTTAGATATTAATGGCTGTGTGGTGAGTTATTCTGAGGGCACAGTAAATTTACACTGTTATACACTGACATATGAAAATGAAAAGATATAATATTTACACAATTCTGAGGGGTGTACACACCTTTGTGAGATACTGTATATATAAATAAGTAAATCTGATGATATTCCACATGAGTAACTGCAGTGTAGGATAGTAGAGATATTTAAAAATGTAGTCCAGAAGCACTTTGTTTGCACAGCAGATGAAGAACCTCTGGTCAAAACGTCTTGTTTCTTTGGAAACCCTGTGTAAATTTTTAAATCTCTCTATCTCTGTGTCTCTTTCTTTCTCTCTCTCTCTCTCTCTCTCTCTCTCTCTCTCTCTCTCTCTCTCTCTATACATATATATTACACACAGGTAAATGAAAATGGAAATGGAAATGCAAATCCCTGTGTACCAATTAATCAATTAATGTTAGAAATAATGTCTAATATATACCTAGCTACAAATAATACTACTGTTACCAATAATAACAAAATTCTTTGCAAATAAAGCCTGCACATTTTTAGTGTATTTGTTTTTCTCATTTGCCAACTTCCTATACAGAAAAAGCAGACTTGACTTGCCTATATCTCTCTCTGGATTCAGAGATGGTGTCATTATCTTTCTTCCAGTAAATGACAGGTGCTGGCATCCCAACCACCCGACATTCTAAACGAACTGGAAGACCTTCTGCAATGCCTCTGTTCTGCAACTTTTCCAAAAACTTGGGGGCTTGTTTAGTCTTTTTCTCTGAAAAAAAGTTTTGTTCTGATAAAGCATACATTGATGTTCATGAAGTTTTTGTCACAATTGCTGACTAATTTTAGCAAAATCTTGTTAATTTGTATAATTTGCAATCAAGAAAGGATAGAAATACAATCAGAACTAATAATAAAATGCAATTATATTTATGAACTTTATCTGTGTTTATTTATAGTGACAGAGGCTGGGGTTAATATAGTATTGAGAGTATTGTACATATCTTAATAAATATCTTAAATATAAATATCTTAATTGCATTTTTGTATCATACATCATATGCGTACTATATATGCTATCTTAAACAGTAGGCAGGGTAGAACACAAATATTATCTAAGCCATCATGATCACTGACGAGCACCTATTCTGAATCTGGAAAATTGCATAATTTCTATCTTACCAAGAACACTTAGCTCAAGGCAGAACGAACTCTGTCCAGCTTTGTTTGATGCGATGCATGTGTAGGTGCCAGCATCACCTTTCGTGAGAGGGTCAATTACTAGAGAGTGAATCCCATTCTCTCTCACTAACACACGATGAGTCAAATCTGGATATATTGGTTTTCCATTGAGAAGCCAGATCATCTCTGGATATGGTAGTCCACTCACCTAAATAAGGAAAGAGGTTTGGTGATATCTTTCATTCAAATCTTGTGACCGAAATTGATTTGCTGAAGTTTATAGAGACTGACTGCAATATATTTTGTACCTTGTAGTCTAACCTACAGATCTTGCCCTCATGACACAGCATGTCACCTGGAGCCTGCAAAAAATGAGGGCGGAAAAAATTGTCCTGACTAGGCTCTCCTTCCTCCACCTGCTTTACACGGGTTCTTACCCTATGATGAATATAAGAAACACACATAATAAAATACTTATTACATTCTAAAATATAATTATTACATCCTAAACATTAAACCCAGAACATAGAACAACAGGCCTAGGTCTATTTTTGAGGCAATTATGAAGTCTTTGTAGATTATGAAGTGTTTGTAGATATTACAGTGAAACTTGGTTACTCATATTCTTCCAAGCATTTTTGTATGTACATCTTTTTCAAATATTACATTTTTGTGACAGTGGCGAAGAGAGATCAAGATACAAGTGCAAAATAGTGCGGCAATCCTGGGTTCAAGCACGGTCTGGGCTCTTGAGGACAAAGGGCACCAAAAGGCATAAATGTGCATGCATGCATGTGTTTGTGTGGTTTTGAGTGCATCTGTGCATGGTTGTGCTTGTGTGTGTGTCGTATACGTGTGCCTATCTGTCTGGCTCTGTGCATGCATGTGTATGCTTTTGTGTCTATGTGGATATGTCTTCGTGTGTGTATATGTGTGGTATATGTGTGTGGTTGTGTATATCTGTGTACACCTGTATATCTCTGTACGCCTTTGAGATAATGGGGCACAAAAAGGCCCACAAGACATTTGAGGCAAAACATTGAGACCAAAACCACATAAATATCATAATCACATACAAACCTATGGGCTACTGGTCTGCTCTTATTTTGCTTATACAGAACATAATTGGTGGGGTGAGAGTGTCTCAAGAAGACTCCTTATGTCATGATAGATGAGAATAAATGTTTTACAAGGGTATTTGTAAAGTTTTTTACAGACTGACCTTTTGACCTTTACACAACATGCAGTCTTTTGGAAAAAACAACTCTAAATACTGGACAGACAGTGCAAATTTTGACATGAGATGTAACTGCAAAGAACTGGATCTCAAAGAACTGAATCACATGATATCCATTACTTATGTGTAGTATGCACAAAATGATAATTATAGCACTTTTAATGATTTTTCACATCTTTGTGCGCTTGGCACACCTCACCAGAACCTCATCTATTCAAGGTACTCAAAGGAGTAGAAAATCCCTTGCATGGTTCATGAGTTATAGAAATATAGGCCATATGTGGAAAGGCCGCAAGGATTTATGGGAAAATCTACCCCATGGAGAATCAAAATTTTAAACATTTTTTGATAATTATTTGCCTAGAGATGTCATAGATTAACACAGTACCAGTATTTCACTGATTGGGTCAAACTGTATGTACGTGCCATCCTGATTGGTCAATGTTAAGCCTGTCAAATGGCTGCTTTTCACTGATTGGCCAATGGTGGTCACAGGTGTTAACGTATCAGTTATCCCTTAATGGAGCTCATATATTGTAGATTAAGGATGCAGACCTCAAAGGTACAGTTGAATCGCATGTCAGGATGCTGAGATGTAGATTTCTAGCACTTACACACTTATTGACTTTCGCCCCCTCTAGAGTACCTTAGAGGCATGAGAGTAACACTCTGAAAAAAACTCTGAAGTTACGTCACAATTGGATAAAATGTTCACGAGTTATATGTTCACAAAATATGCCTACTTCCTGAAGAGCTAATTTGCATATGGTGGCCATACTGTTTGGAAATGTCAATGTTTTTGGTCATTATTGAGGTTCAGACTCTTGTGAATGTTTTGACACCAAGATTGTGGGGATGGGATGAAAAACCTAGGACTATTTCCATAAATTCGCATATTATACAAATTAGCAAAAAATCTAAGTGGGAGGAGTTTAATAGTTCTTGAGGCTTTTTGTTGACCTTTAGCCAAAGAATGCACTGAAAGTGGAATTTTGGCTCTAGGACTTACGGTGTGGCAGATATGGACCAAAACGTTAAATGCTGCACTATAGCGCCACCATCAGGCCAGTGAGTGTCCCCATTGAGTGTCCCTTTGTTTGCCCGAGTCATTTCACACCTGCTGCACCTTTCTGCCAAGTGTGGTATTTGTGGACTGTATGGTTTTGGCTGCACATTGCGTTTTAGCCAGGAAAAATAATAATAAGAAGAATAAGACAAAACCTAACAATTACAATAGCTAAATATAGCCGCAAGCAGCAATAATTATAATAATAATAATAATAAGAAGAAGTGACAATTACAGACTCCAAGCATGCCCAGCATGACTGGTATGACTGGCCCTCTATGCAAAGTAATGATTGTGTGTATGGAAACTATGACTGAGAGACATACATGGGCATGTGTGTGTATGAGAAAAAAGAAATGAAATATGTGTCACAGAGATATGGCTGGGTAAGGCTAGGGCAGTGGCTATGTAACTCCTGTAGGGAGGCCTGTCTGTGTCTATGTGTGTGTGTATAACAGAGACCATGTTTAGTTAAGTCACAGAGCTGTGAGAGAGAGAGTGTGTGTGTGTCTATGCGTGTGTGCATGTGAGAGAGAAGCTTGTATTAGATGAGTTTTAGAAGACTTTGTTTGAGGAGATAGTATGAGAATCCTAGTAGTAGGAAAAGTGCTGTTTTCAGACAAATAATGATTGTAATTAAACTGCATTTTTGACAAGGAATGCAATTGGAAAGTTGTTAGAACTACTGCAAGAATTCAAACTGTATGCGGCCAAGCGGAATTATGTAGGGGATATACCAATTGCCATGTGACTCCAGTATGTCATAGAGGGAGTGCACATGACTGTACAAATGAAATGTCGTGTGGATTGACCAATGGTAAGCCTGTCAAATGTGTGCCGATCGCTGATTGGCTGATGGTATGGTGTCGCGGCTTTATGACCCATTACCCTGATGCACATAGATGATGTGTACCACTTTTCATGTCAGTTGGACAATCTGTGCCAAGGCAAATTTCTGGATGTTATAGCACCCCCTAGTAGGGCAGGTATGGGACACTATGTCATCTGCCCCAGACCCTCTTGGAGCACATGTATGTGAAGTACGGTCACATTGTGTGCAAGCGTTCATGTGTTAGAGCTGTATATGTGGAGAATATACCACGGAGTCTCCGCCCCTTGATTTATTTGGCTTGTGGTAACCAGACAGTATAGAAATCTGCATATTTTTTCAATAATTATCAAAGTTCATATTCTTGTGAACATATGGATACCACATATGTGTACGTATGTGAAAAATCCAGGAACTAGTAATGTGTGCACATTATTCTAATTAGCTCCAAATCAAAGTTGAAGAAGATAGCTCATCGCTCAACTGCCCTCTACATAACCCTTACACACCTGGACACAAAAGACTCCTATGTCAAAATATTCTCAACTCTCTCGTAATGTCAACAAGACGAAGAAGATTGTTGTAGATTCAGGAAGACATGCACACAGCAGCACCAAGTTCCTGGGAGTGCACGTCTTGGAAGACCTGTGCTGGAGCAGCAACACAGCATCACTGGCCTGGAAGCCTCACCAGCGCCTCTACTTCCTCCGCAAGCTGAGAAGAGCTGGAGCCCCAACCCCCATCATGCACACCTTCTACAGAGGTGCCATCGAAGCCATTCTGACAAACTGTATCACTGTCTGGTACGGCGCCTGCACTGCATCCTGCCACAAGACCCTCCAGCGCATCATGAGAGCAGCTGAGAAGATCGCCGGCACCTCTTTCTCCTCTCTCCACAAAATGCACAGCACCCAGAAAGCCCCCTGCATGGCGGGTGATCCTACCCACCCACTACACACCTTCTTCAGCCTGTTGCTATCTGGGAGGAGATTGCAAAGTCTCCGGGCTAGAACCAGCAAACTGAGGGAAAGCTCTGTCCATCAGGCCATAAGGATGCTCAACTCTCTCCCTGATCTGCCCCCCTCCCCCTTTTGCCCCCTGGACACACAAGCCCTGGATCCTGCATTATTTTACTTTTACTTTACTAATGGTTAGTGTCGTCTGCTGCACTGGGGGTCAGAGAGTAACACAATTTCAATCCTCTCAATGTCCTGTACATACTGCAGTACTGACAATGAACGGACACTTTTTCTTATTTTAGGCTAGAAATGACAGTATTGCAGTATGGAACACTGATGGTCTGATCATGTAATGAAATATTTGGCTAGAGTCATCAAGATGAGCAGAATCAGCATGTGACCATGCAATTTCAAACTCATTTACATTTATGGCATTTAGCAAATGGCAAATGCTTTCAAATATGACTTACATATATATCTGTATTATGGGATTTGTGCTCCCTGGGAACTGAACACAACCTTTGTGGTTGTCTTTCCTTATCTGTAAGCTATTTTAGGTTAATTCTTCATCAAATTACAGAGAATTATTAACTAATGAAAAACCTGTCAGGTTTACAGTTTATGTATCATGATATGGGAGATGTCACTGCTATGTTCTTGAAATTCTCAGGGAAAGGCAAAGAGTGTTTAAGTGCAAGGAAACAACAGCACTGGCACACTTTTGTTAGTTTACGGTTGACTTATTTAGGTGTAAAAAAGTTAGGTAAACATAAAAAAATATGGAAAATAACTCACCTCTGAGAATGAACTGTAGGCCTAGTTCGTACAATACCTGATTGCACTATCAAATGACATGTGCAACTGATTCGTCCCTATAAACATTTACAGAAGATTATATTCAAATATTACAAAATTTCAGAGATAGTCATCAATATTGGCAGTCAAACTGGAAGTAGTTACCTGAGGATTTGCTGCCATGACAGTATAATTTCCATCATCATCGTTAGTGGCAGCCTCAATATGTAAAGAACATGTTCCGTCACCACTTCTTATTCTGTTATAGTGTTCATTTTTCTTCAAAATCTGTTTCCCATCCTTAAACCAGTATACCTGAGGGGGAAGTACAAGTTATAGAATTTAATGTTTCAGTGTAAAAAAAAAACACATGGGCCAATACATTCATTACTATTCAGGCTTTTATTTCTATAACTTAGGCTCCATCTGAGAACATCTAAGACAGAAGAAAATATAAAACAAATAAACAAACAAAAAAACATATGTTATTTTATAAATTTGCAATGTGTGGCTATAGTGCAACAGGGGTCTATTGTTTGACATATTGCCTGCCCTCACTCAGTAGGTGATCATATGTTTTCATCTGATGGAGTACTATTGGCTTTAAAAAGTGTCAGTCAATTCTGGGATGACGGCTAAACGTTGTGAACCAATTTGATAGAACACCTTCGAACACAAGCATGAGCCAATGCTCATGCCACAGGTGCTAATGACCATCACTCAAAGAAAATAGTTATTTATGGCCCAATAATAACCATGGAATCTTTAGCTTTGTATTCACTTACAACTCTACATGAATATTTTGTACTGCTGGTCAATAACAGCTCAAATGTTCCGTTTTAGTTACAATGGAAATAAATGCATGTTTTGCATAAAGATGTGAGCAAGTAAATAAAGAACTAGTAGTTATGTTCATGGTGCTTTGTTAGGTTTTCCAGGTTTGAATTATTGTCTTTGACTTTACTTACTTTGCTTACCTACTGTTTCTTAGTGTTCCTTCCTTCCTTCCATGCCCATTCTAGTTTTTGGGTTAGTTTCAGACTGTTTGTGTTCAGAGTTCCCTGTGTTTTGGTTCTTGTTCTGGTGTATCCCTTAGTGCTGTCTGATTTGTCTGCCTAATCTTGTATTGGTTTAATATTGTAATTCTAATTTTAGTATTCTTGTTCTATGTTTGTTGCCCTGTTTGGTTTAGTTCATGGATTAGCTGGATGTCCTCTTTGTATTTTTGTCCTTAGCTTATGAGTTGTATGTGTTTTTGTGTTTGCCGTTTTTCTATCCATAAAGTTCTTTTAGCTCCTCACACCTTTTGACTCCGGTTTGTGCTTTCACGTGTTTTACCCCATTCACCCAAAACGTCACAGGTATCAAGTAAGCCATTAGAAGGAGACACTAAATGTTTGTCATGAGAGGAGAAAAGAGAGAATACAATACTGAACAAATACTAAACATACCCAGTACAACTGTAGCCAAGGTAGACTACATGTTTTTCTGATGTCTCTTTTTGACCCACTGGACATAAACCAGGACCAGGGCTCACAACTCTAACAGCCATAAAACTTCCAGGACTTGTCACTCTGCTGAACTATGACTTTCTGCCCCTTTCCAGGATAACCTAGGCATTGTAAATCCACAGATTGGAATGCAGGAACCACTTACGAGGCTGTAACCTTAACTCTAGTAATTCCACTGGACTTTCTCTGTTCAAAAAGGGGGAAAAAACACTTTCTACACAGACTTAGCTACAAGAGTTTTCAAAATGCACCATGAACATTTGTTTTTATTTCATTCTCTTCATTACTTGTTTATTTTGATTAGTCATTACTCACCATAGTTATCTTCACACCTTATTTACTTTATATTTATCAAATCAAATCAAATCAAATTTTATTTATATAGCGCTTTTTACAACACATGTTGTCACAAAGCAGCTTTACAATTGTACAGGTCCAGATCCCTAATGAGCAAGCCGGAGGTGACAGTGGCAAGGAAAAACTCCCTATGATTGTGGGGTTTAGGATATTTTAGTAATTTTATATGATATTTTATATGATAAAATTACTACTAATTAGATTACTACTAATTGGATCACTAGAAATCTTGAGTTAACTGAACTGAGTACTGTCACGATGTCTGCCCTAGCCTCCTCCCTTGTGGTGTGTTCATAGAAAACCTTTGGAGGGAGTTGAAAGTCCGTGTTGCTCGCCGACAGCCCCAAAACATCATTGCTCTAGAGGATATCTGCATGGAGGAATGGGCCAACATACCAGCAATGGTGTGTGCCAACCTTGTGAAGACTTACAGAAAATGTTTGACCTCTGTCATTGTCAACAAAGGATATAAAACAAAGTATTGAGATGAACTTTTGTTATTGACCAAATACTTATTTTCCAACATTATTTGCAAATAAATTCTTTAAAAATCAGACAATGTGATTTTCTTAATTTTTTTTTTCTCATTTTGTCTCTCATAGTTGAGGTCTAGCTATGATGTCAATTACAGGCCTCTCATCTTTTTAAGTGGGAGAACTTGCACAATTGGTGACTGACTAAATACTTTTT
>JAOXYF010000009.1:15346174-15376612 GCA_028565775.1 Sternarchorhynchus goeldii
TAACGTAACAAAATGTGGAAAAAGTGAAGCGCTGTGAATACTTTCCGGATGCACTGTATATATATATATATATATATTTAAGATAGCATTATTAAATATCTTTCAGAGGGATGAACTACTGATTATGGTAGACATAATACAATGGAAATATTGAAATATTGACATAATACAATGGAAAACACAATGCAGTATTGCTATGTTTATGAGAACACTTAGAATGGCTAGTATAATTCCAACCATAGGCTTTTATTTTTATAACCTTATATTTGTGTTTAGTCCAACATTTTTGTCAAACTTTAAAGTGAATTGTGTTCATTTACATACACATTAATCCTGGGGAGAGATGATATTTGATTTCCCAGTATTTGTATTAGGCAATGTACATGCATAGAACAATTAGACATACTCTTTTGCAGAATCCTGAAATCGGGAGAATCCTGAATGAGTGTCCCCTCCCGGTACCAGACAACTCTTGGTGAGGGGACTCCTTTAACACAACATTCCAGGACCACTAGTTGACCCTGAATAGCAAGAAGGTCTTGAAGATTCTGAGTTAAAAAAAACAAACAAAAAAACAATGCCATTTAAAATGTTTCAAAATGCACTGTGGGATTTGGTGCAAAACTCTTCTGGTTTAATCTTGGTTATTGTAACATGTCAAACAGAGTGACAGACTCTATATATCCTTTTCAACATCGAGATGATCAGCAAATAGAAAAATATTAGGCCAAAAAACTGTGTTCTCAAATGACTGGAATACTGTAATGACCAGAATCTAATTATATTAAAACAACACAAACAAACAAGACAACACTTTTCCAAAAAAACCCCAAAAACATAAAATACCTGTTTTATAGATCCCAAATTACAAAACACATATTTCATGAAAATTTATAGATGTATAGAGTTGAAGTTATAAACCTCAACCTCAGACCAAGAATGAATCCCTGACCATAACCATAAAGAAAATCCAAAATGTTACAAAATGTTGTCAACAGTATGTCAACAGCTTGCTGAGTATGCTAAGATGGTATGTATTATATTTGTCACATGTTCAGTGACTTCCGAGGTTGACATCTACAGATATGAACCTGGGCACACAAAGTGAAAAGCAACTGCATTAATCAGATTATAAACAAATGTTATTTACACAGCTAAGTCGTTTGATAAATGTACTGAATATTCAGATGCTTCACTACTTCTGAATGTTTTATTTAATCTAATAAGAACTACTACAACTCCATGGGACTGTCATGCATATTGGAATCTGATAAAAAAGGGCATCTTTGGTGTGCAAATGACACCAAAGGTTTTTGCTTCAGCATATGATGAGTTAGAAATGAGAATGAGTTAGCATTTGACAGACTCAGTAGAGTAGATATTTTAAAAGGGGGTTTGAGAGCAAATAATGATTTTACTTCTCTTTAGGTATTTAATATTAATACAGTGGGTACGGAAAGTATTCAGACCCCTTTAAATTGTTCACTCTTTGTTTCATTGCAGCCATTTGCTAAGATCAAAAAAGTTTTATTTCTCATTAATGTACACTCAGCACCCCATCTTGACAGAAAAAACAGAAATGTAGAAATTTTTGCAAATTTATTAAAAAAGAAAAACAGAAATATCACGTGTACTTATCACGGGTACTTTCCGTACCTACTGTATATTAGAAGATGTATGTGATGCCTCAATGCAGTTAGTAGACGATTCGTTTATTTATTTTTGTCTGATTCCTGGCCTGTAGTATTTGGTTGGACTTTGTGACAGTGTCCCTCTTTTACACTTTTCTGGCAAGTATGTGCCTGGTTTACATTTGTCACAGACCAAATGATAATTTTAGGTGTCTATCTTTGTTCCTCTGGTTCCATTACAAAAATGTGGGCAAAATACTAAATGTTAAATTATTATTACTTTCATAATATCATTATTTACCTTTGTAAAAACAGGTGCAGCCATTATTGGTCTTCCCTCTAAGCCTTGTGGATAACCATGATCTTTTTGGTTCTAAAACAAATGAAAGAAAAAACAAAAGAATAAATAAAGTTGCAACAAACTAAAAAAAAACACAACAAATGACCACATAATAAAAAAACATAAAGATAAAAATTATACATTGCAAATGTTTCAGACTCAGCTATTATTTTTTTATTTGTATTTTTTTGCAACTAGTTCATATGACACATGGCTCTGTATCTGAAAGTTCTGCTTCTGGATGTCAAATAACGTGGTCTCTGTCCATGAAAAGACCAATTAAGCTGCAATTTGAATTATATTACATGTAAAACAATGCATTACTCACCCCCCCCCCCCCACACTGTTGTGGTTTCCTTGACAACTCTCTTCCATTTAATTCCTGTTTGGGTTTTGTTTATTGATTTTCATTGGTTTACTTTGGTATTTAGTCCTCCTCTTTTTCATTTCAGATTTATTGTCTCTGCCTATTTCTTTTATTCTTATCCTGGCTTCTGATACATTTTCTGCATATTTTCTCCTGCCTGGTTTCCATTTGCCTTCCGTGTTTTGTTTAGTTTTGTGATCATCCATTCCTCTGTTTATTAAACCTTGGGTTGTTTTACTGACTCTAATTTCAGGTTAGCCCTAAATAAATATAGCTCTTCTCAGCGTTTGCGTCTGTGTCTTGCTCGCTCCACTTCACATACCCAAAGAAAATACAATATACTGTATTTGGAATGTTTATTGTAGAATCAACTCCCTTTGAAATTGTTTCTGTACTGCACTGGGTTTACACTTCATGTCACTTATTTTGCCAAAGATAATAAATTGCTTGTCTGCTGCACACATTCACTATGACAGCAACAATAAATACACTTTTTAACTGAAACTGAAAATGCACTTATGTTTTACCTCAGTAAAATTTTGTTGAGATGTAGACAAAAGATTAGAGGTTTCTTGGCCATTGGCAGGTACTGACGTGTTGACTAATTGGGCAGTGGACGTTGAAGAAATCACGTGAGATGGTGTAGTTGCTGGTTCCGTGACTCTTATTTGAGAACTGTTTACTTGAACAGGTTTTGTATCTACTTCTGATATCACAGAAGAGGCTAGCTGATTGGACGGAATTGGTGAGGTTTCAAATGGAACTGGTTGTTCAAGACAGCAGAATGTCAGAGTTGACCTGGATTCTTCAGTCTTCAGAGATGTGTGGGATGCAGGTAGTATAGTAAGAACAGACTGTGGAACTTTCTTGTGTAGTCTGAAAAAAAGTTTAAATGAATGCTGGTGACTGATACATGTATCTGAGCCTGTATGTATTTTTTGTATTTTTTACATACTCTTATAAACCATATAAGTCTACTTAAGACTATATAATGACTGATTTTACACAATCGCAGTAGTATGATGCAAAATGGTAGGCATAAATCTTGCCTTATTTTTTAGCTGTTAATTCTCATAACATCTGTTTAAAACTAAATAAGCAAAATGTAGATACAAAACAGAGTCACTGCCTGTCTTTTGAAGGGGGAAAAGTAATGCTAAATATTTAATTAACATTAAATGTTCAACATGTTATTAAATGTAATAATTGTTATCATCTGTTAAGACTCACTGTGTTTCAAAATGCTGTTCTATGTCAGAATCAGAAGATGAGGCACCTACAAAAAGTTAACATACTGATTAGAAGTTGCAGTTTGAATGTTTCTAGACATACATACAGGTCTGATATTTATGTTTAAGATGCAATACATTACTTACCTTCTGTAATAATGCAATACATTACTTACTGCAATACATTACTTACCTTCAATATAGATTTCTGCTGATGTTGAGTCTGTTCCACAAAAGTTGGAGGCAAAACAAGAGTATCGCCCTGTATCTTCTTCAAATGCCTCTGCAATAATCAGTGAGTGCAGCTCACCGTTATTTATAATCTGAATGTCAGGGCTGGTTTCCAACTCTTTACCCTCACAAAACCACCTGAAAAACATCATCAAAGGCACAAATGAGATAAAGAACCTATAATGTAAAATGATGTAAAATCCTATGTACAGGTTTTGTTCAGAATTATTGACACTTTTTGTTAAAGATAAGAAAAAAGAAAATAACAAAATATCTTTATGATTCAATAGTTTGGTACTGTACTGAAAATAATACAAAATAACATTGTACATTACAAAAAACAGAAATTCTATAACAGCAGCTGAACTACATAAACCAGTTTTTGTAGTAAATGATGTATGAAAACATGCCTACTTATTTTGCATAAATAATGCATAAATCATAAGGTTATGTTTTTTTGTTGTTTTTTTTTTAATAAACTCTACAGAGTCATAATTTAAAGGTTTAACGTTGTGTAAAATTGTGTAACAAGCTCAATGTTTGTCCTTAAAACTCCCTGTTATTTCAGACCTGTGCAGTAGCTTGTAGAGACTACTAGACATTACCCAGAATGCAGTGCAACACAAACTAGTCTTGCTGCTCAGTGGAGTGAACTGTACACTTATGGAGGATATTCGAGACAGTGGGTTTAACAAACCTTAAGCTTAATCTGTCATATTCAGAGTTCTTGGTCTCAGAACAGATAAGAATTTAGTTAATCCAAATCAGTGAATTCTGAGTAGGTTGACCCTAGTAGAAGTGTGTTCAGGTTAGCTATAAAAAGCTGTTCTCAATGGCATGCTAGTCAAAGGATTCACTATGGATGTGAATGAGAAAAAGTATAGAGCGTGGTATTTCACACCTCTGGAGCTTGAAATATTGATTTCTGTATGTGACATTTTGAGCATATATTTATACACAGAAGTAATACAACAGTATCTTCAAAGGAATGGGAGTCAGCATGGTAAAAACATGCTGCCCAATTGCTGTGTGTGTCAAAATTAAATTACAGAAATTTCAGAAACTTCTTTAGTAGAAGGATATGTGTCACGTTGTGGAGGCCCCCTACTGATGTTCTTTGGTAGTAGCAGCAACAAGCACATGGACTGATTGTTATTGTCTTTCTCATTTAATTATGTTGTCCATGCTTTCCTTAGGTGGTGGGTATTTTCCACTAATTTATCTGTTTGTTAACTGTTACATAATCCCCATTTTGTACACAGACCTCATCGGTCTTTTGTTATAGTTATGTGTGCTTTTGTGTTTGGTTTCATTCTCATTATGTTTAAACTTTTCAGTTGGAGGCCTGTATGAAGCTTCCTTTTTTTGTCTGCATGTTCTTCACCTGTGACAATATGACAATAATATTAATGTTTAATACAGTTTAATAAGTCAATTATATTTGTCTTGGTTCCACACGTTTCGACATGATTTCCACACTCAATCTAGTGTAATCCAAGTGGGCTCAATTGCATAAGGCAGCAAATAAAATTGAAACATAAGAACATAGCACAAAGTTGTGATGACTTTGTACATCACTACTTAATGTTCTTAATTGTGGCCTAGCTACACATGGTTTATAGTTGATTCTGGCTCTGTAGCTAATAATAAGAAAAATGGCACCATCATAGAACAGTGGATAGTCTGTAACTGATGGAAACCCTGTAGGAGCCTCATCAGAGCCAACAACCCATCAGGAGAAAAGTCCTGCCTAAGTTCAAGGCAGATTCATTACACTTAGTTTACAGTCTGAACACTTTCTGCAATGAAATCTCTCCACAGTGATTGTGTTGTTGCAGTAACCGAGCCTCCAGCAATTGTAAGTTATCACTGAAGGACCCTAGATCGTACCGGATTACAGGATGATGCTGGAAGGCCTACAGGTGTGTATGTTGAATATAAGAGTAATGATATAAGTACTTGATATAAGCATGATATAAGCAAAAGAAGTGAGGCAGGATGCTGGGCTTAAAGTTGTTTATTTTTAGTCTTATGACAACATGCAACAGTGACCACATCCAGCGTTCACAAAGACTGACAAACAAGGGGTGACATACACTATATTACCAAAAGTATTCGCTCACCTTTCTTGACTCACATATGAGCTTAAGTGACATCCCATTTGTGAGGTCACATACTGATGTTGGACGAGAAGGCCTGGCTCTTAGTCTCCACTCTAATTCATCCCAAAGGTGTTCTATTGCGTTAAGGTCAGGATTCTGTGCAGGCCAGTCAAGTTCATCCGTACCAGACTCTGCCATCTCTGTCTTTATGGACCTTGCTTTTTGCACTGGTTCACAGTCATTTGGATGGGTGAACAAATACTTTTGGCAATATTGTGTACATGCGCTTGTATACACGCAGGCTAGACAAGACACAGGTGAAATTATAAACGATAACAAGATACACATTTAGATGACATGTCAAGTCAAATGTATCGATATTCCACCAGAGGAACATCTCAACCTGGAGTGGGCTCATCGCTCCCTGGACAGGCAGCCCCCCACTGGAGCTCAACCAAGGTCCATCCTCGTGAAATTCCTTAGTTACAGAATGAAGGAAACAATCCTCCGCCTAGCGTGGCAAAAGAAAGGCTTCATATGGAAGGGTAAACAGATTAATCTGGACAACGACTATGCTCCGCAGATACTTGAAAAGCGGAAAGCATACTCAGAAGCTCGAAAAGTCTTGAAAGAGAAAGAAATTCGATTTCAAACGCTATACCTGGCTGGGATGGGATAAAGACATATGACATGGCAGAGGAGGCAACGGATGACATGTCAAAGAGAGGTCTACCTGTAAAAGTTATTAAACCACCGGAGATGTTGATGGAACAGCTGAAACAGCTTGCTTGGCACAAAGTGGGGGTCTCTGGAGAGTGTGCAGGGCTTAGGTGCAAAGTAAACTTCAAGGAAAAACTACAGCTCTTCAGTCGAGAACGGGGGGAAATAAAAGACGTGGGGAAATAAAAGAACAGCACTATGCTGCACTAAAGTTCCGATATGCCTATCCACAATAAGTGTCTACACTGCCTAGTAAATCGGACTCACCAACCACCAAAGTAAATGGTGGTTGGTGAGTCCGATACGTCCCGCCTTTATAATTAAAAATGTGAACAGCGAATTTCTATATTGACCTAGTGGACTGTATTTCACATATGATTAAGGTATCAAAGGTTTGGATTGAATTTCCAGATATTGCCATGATTAAGGACCCTCCTAATCGTTACAGAGAGAGGGGTTTTCCCTTGGAGCCACTTTTCAGCTCTAACAAGGTCATAGAAACAACCTCAGTAATGGAACTCACTCAAGTTTGTTGTTCAGTGTTTGTTTTACTTGTTTATACTACCTACACTGTAAGTGAACTACAATGTGTTTATGTATCTGTTTTGGTTGTAAAGGTACGGGGGTTGATTATACATGGCAACCAAAAAAACTAATGGAAACTATAAGAATAATCTCACTTAATGTGAATGGAGTACTTAATCCTATTAAGAGAGGAAAGATTACATCTAAATTAAAGAAAGAAAATATCCAAATAGCACTATTGCAAGAGACACATCTCAGTAGCACAGAGCATGCTAAACTAGCAAGAGGAGGTTTTAAGCAGGTATATAGGAGGGGAGTGGCAATACTGCTACACAAAACGTTGAACTATGAACATGTATCAGAGGTTCGAGATAGAGAAGGAAGATATGTGATGATTACTGGGAAAGTAGATGGGGCATTGATGAGCATTTTGAATGTGTATGCCCCGCCGCACAGTGCCTGGAATTTCTATAGAGAGGTATTTGATTTAACGGTTACAAAGACAGGGGGGTTCTAATCTTGAGGACAGTGAGTTGAAGTACATTATTAAAGACTAATTTTTAACAAAGTTTATAATGGTCACTGCTTGTACATTAATGCAATGTAGGGAATTTCTGTTCACATAATTCCCTTCATTTTCTGAAGCTGCTGTGATGGTGTCACAATTCAGCCGGGTTCCAACCAATCCTTTGCCTCTACGCGTAACGGAGAAGAACATGCAGACAAAGAAAAAGAAAGGGATAATCCATGCAGGTCTCCAACTGATATGTTTAATGAATGTAACTATAACGATACTGAACTGAAAAGACCCAATTTTTGTTATATAACTATAACAAAAGAGTCTCAGTGAGGCCCGACAAGGTCTTAACAAACATAACACATAACATAATGATTCTCAGGTGGTGAGCTAATTAGTGGATAATGCCCACCACCTGAGGGAAGCATGGATAACATAAAATAACTGAATGAAAACAATAACAAAGCGGTCCACTTTGTTGCTGCCACTACCAGTGAACACCAGTAGGGAGGTCTCTGCATCATGACACTTACACTCCCTTCCCACCGACAAATCTGCTCTCACTCACTGAAGTGGTTCAACTGTCTTCCTCCCATACTTCCCTTCCTATTCTCCCAATGCCTACCACTCTTTGTGAAGTATTGTCTCGACTATGTGCCTTACTATTTCAGTGAGAAACTGGCTCAGCAAGACCACTATCACTGAGCTACGTGAAGCCATTCAGAGTCTCTCCTGCAAAAAACATGCTGAAGGGGCGGCTTCCTTTTCCCCTGCTCCTATAGCCTCTGCCACCTGTGTTCCCGTGGCTGTGCCTGAAAGGTATGACGGATCCCCGGACTGATTTTGATACAGTGCTCCATTTATTTTGCATATGACACACAAAAAAAATTGAAACAGAGAACCAATGTACACTTCACATTGTTATTATCATTATTAACCGGTGAAGCAGAAGCGTGGGGAATGAAGCGTGGAGAATTCTGCGATACTTTCAGAAATGCAGTTCTATTGTTTATTAAATCCGTGCTTGACCATCCCACAACTGGAAAGGATCCAGGAACACTAGTGTGCGAAATACGCCAGGGAAGATGTATTTGGTTGCTGCGGGCAAGTTTATCGATGTTGAGCTAGCCACTTTAATGGGTCTTCCCATGATCCTTCTTGACCCCTCTCACTCAGAGTACAGTCGCTCAATGGACAACCCATCGGAGAGGGGGTAGTAAAGCACTAAACTGTTATTGTCACCCTGAAAGGAATTACAATGTGGCAACTCCTCGCTATCAGACTAGCTTTGGAACATTGGAGACATTACTTGGAAGGAGCTGAGCACCCCTTCTTAGTATACACCGATCATAAGAACCTGGAGTACCTCAAGGTGGCTAAGAGGACCTCAACTACAAGATGATCCTAGCACCAAAGAATGTCTGACACAAAAACAGTACGCACCTGCTTGTTTTTGGGGGACCCTGATGCAATGGGCACACTACTCTTTGCATCTGGCCATAACACGCACAACTCATCTCCTCAACAAGAAATTCTGGTGGCCCTCCATGAGAGTCTTGTGTAGTCTGATCCCAAGCCTGCACCCCACACACTCTACCTACTGGAGAGCTTCACCCACTCCCTGTTCCACACTGGTCTTGGACCCATTTGGGAGTAGACTTCATCACCAATCTACCCCTCTCCAATGGACAAATGGTCATCAAGTTTGTAGTCAACATATTTTCCAAGATGTGAATTTTCCAAAATTTGTGTCTGATCACATTTCCCAGTTTACCTATCACCATGGAGACTGCCGAAGGAGAGTACCCAGGGAACACTAAAATTGTGCACAAAGTATTTTAATGCCAGACATACATTGTACATTGTGCAAAAAACATACAGTGGCAAACAACAACAAAAAAAGGAGAGTGATGCTGTTGAGAAGTTTGGGAATGTTGTTTAGATAGATAATTGACATCAGTGAAAAACATTAATGTTCAAGGAGAGTACAGATTTATTGTTTGGAAACACAGAAGAGGCCCCATTCATCTGGACCGCTTGACCTAGGAAAAGTGTCAGATGCCAAAAGAACAATGCTTGGTGTGATCAGAGGAATGTACACTTCATTGAGTCTTTTTGCTCCCCAGACCTGGAATATGTTATCTCATGCAGACTGCTATGGCTGCTGAGAGAGATTTCTGGGGTTACTGTTACATAAATGAATGTTTGATTTATATAGCACCTTTCTTGACACTCAAGGATGCTTTACAATACACACACAACTTCCAGACATACAGTGGCAGTCAATTGTGCACAGTGTGAAAGAATTTGTGCTTTGAGTGTTTCTATGTAATCATATAATCATGTGATTGTACTCTGTGAACTGTCCAGAGGAGCTTCTTATCGCACACACACACACCTGCCTTGCTGCTTACGTGACTTGAAAGTCACTGCACCTAGCAACCGCACATAGTATCAGCTGGTTCTCAAAATATTCACCTAGTACCTAGTATAAATGTACAGAACTCTCTGACTGCGTTCAGAGCTCATGCAAAGGCATACTTTCATTTTATTATTTTAATTCTCATCTTATTTCTTATTTCTTCTAAATAAATACCTGCTTTTTATGACAGACTTGTCTCACGAGTATTGAAATTCCACTACAACAGCATACTCTCAATCAGAATCCATAGCCCCTGGGAAACTACATTGGGTGTGGAAGGGGAGAGAGGACAACACCCAGGACAGAGCAACATCCAGCACTGGGCAAACAGTCACTCAGTACACACAAACACCAGAGCAACTTATTTTAAAACCAGAGACCCCGGGCGAAACTCACATAGACACAGGGAAAACAAACTCCACTCAGATGGGGAGCCCAAAATCCAAGACATGCTAACCACCAAGCCAACATGCTTGTTTATTCATATACATGCTCCCTCTGCTAAAGCTATTGGTCATTAGTATGGTATTGCTAGTTCCTAGCTAGTCCTGCTTAGCTAGATAAGAAGTTTGTAGTCAGTTGTTTCAGTTTGTAGCCTATTGTTTATTTTTAGTACTAACCAATGTTTGTTTCTACTACTATTGTACTACATTTTGGGAAGAGTTAGTTGTATTACAATTAGGATAACACTGAATATGTTTACACTATATACACTGCTCAAAAAATAAAGGGAACACTTAAACAACACAATGTAACTCAGTCACACTTCTGTGAAATCAACCTGTCCAGTTAGGAAGTAACATGAATTGTGAATCAATTTCACCTGCTGTTGTGCAAATGTAACAGACAACAAGTAGAAATGAGAGGCAATTATCAAGACATCCCCTATAAAGAAGTGGCATGAGGCGGTGTCTACAACCCACAGAAGTTACTCAGGTAGTGCAGGTCATCCAGGATGGCACATCAATGCGAGCTGTGGCAAGAAGGCTTGCTGTGTCTGTTAGCACAGTGTCCAGAGCATCGAGGAGATACCAGGAGACAGGTCAGTACACCAGGAGACGTGGAGGGGGCTGTAGGAGGGCATCAACCCAGCAGCAGGACCACTACCTCATTTTTTGTGCAAGGAGGAACAGGAGGAGCAGTGCCAGAGCCCTGCAAAATGACCTCCAGCAGGCCACCAATATCCATGTTTCTGCTCAAACTGTCAGAAACAGACTCCGTGAGGGTGGTGTGAGGGCCAAACGTCCACAACAGCCCTGCTTAGAGCCCAACATCTCAAGCACAATCAAGGGTGATTGGCATTTGCCAGAGAACACCAAGATTGGCAGAGTCACCATTGGTGCCGTGCTCTTCATGGATGAGAGCAGGTTCACAATGAGCACATATGACAGAGTCTGGAGATGCTGTGGAGAACAATCTGCTGCGTGCAACAACCTCCAGCATGACCGGTTTGGCAGTGGGTCAGTAATGGTGTGGGGAGGCATTTCTTTGGAGGGCCGCACAGACCTCCATGTGCTAGCTAGAGGTAACCTAACTACCATTAGGTACCAAGATGAAATCCTCAGACCCATTGTGAGACCATATGCTGATGCAGTGGGCCCTGGGTTCCTTTTGATGCATGACAATGCTAGGCCTATTGTGGCTGAAGTGTGCCAGCACTGATGCTATGGACTGGCCTGCTCGTTCCCCAGACCTGGATCCAATTGAGCACATCTGAGACATCATGTCTCGTTTCATCCACCAATGCCACATATTACACCACAGACTGTCCAGGTTATGACTGATGCTTTCATCCAGGTCTGGGAGGAGATCCCTCAGGAGAACATACCCCACCTCATCAGGAGCATGCCCAGGCACTGTAGTGAGGTCATACAGTCATGTGGAGGCCACAAAGACTGCTGCGCCGCATTTTAACTTGTCTTGAGGAATTTACACTGAAGTTGGATCAACCTGTAATTTGATTTTCCACTTTTATTTTGAGTATGATTCCAAATCCAGATAATAATTTTGATTTACATTGATTATTTTTGTTATTTTGTTCTCAATGCATTCCACTATGTAACAAATAAAGATTTTCAATTGGAATATTTAATTCATTCATTCATTCATCTAGGATGTGTTATTTTAGTGTTCCTTTTAATTTTTTGAGCAGTGTAACATGCGTATAGAGTGCTATCTGTTTGGAAATCCCTTATATTCCCATGTCATGGGAGCACCCCAGGGCGGTAAAAGAAAAGAGGCAGGCATTGACAAAGACGACAAGCACCTTGTGACAGACACACGCTTGTACACACACACATTAGACTCAGGTGCGACGGATAATGTTAATGATAACAAGACACTAACAAGACAAACATTCAAAACCACACCCCCTTCACATACAGAGACACATATATGACCACATCTTAAAAGCAACAATGGACACCCCTCACACAGACACACCCACACAACCATGAGACAATGGAGGAAGCAATGGCAGCCACCTTGTAATCCCATATATTTCTTTGTGCCTTAAAATCACATGTTATTTGAATGGGTGTGAGGAAACTTACTACACTATCCAGATTACTTTCTTGAAGATTCTCAATAAAATAATTTGTACCTGTATTTTTTCCTGTTCTGTTTACAGAAACCACATCTCAAGCACACAAACACCTAAAAACTCAATGCCCATCTTTGTATGACCATCCACTTCTAATGGTGATAATTAAATATTTTGACTACTTCCATCTTGGGTTCAGTGATCACATGCACAGAAGATTAAACAATGTGATTGGCATCACATGCACAGAAGATTAAACAATGTGATTGCAAATTAATTAAAACACTGATTGAGAATTAGTTTGACTTGTTTTTTTTCCGAATGAAAACAATGTTTGCAAGTGAAAATAAGTTATCTAATAACATTTGTAATGATTCAAAAACATTCTTTTGCCTCTAGAAGCACCCAGAGAGCCTTAATAATGCTGGAACTGCTTTTCTGACCAGAATGTAGTCAGTGATAGAGGAAAACTTTCTAAGACTTATTTCAAGTAAAAGCAGTGCAAAAAATTGGGAAAAAAAGTGAAAATAAGTTGTATAATAAAATTTGAAATTATTTACAAACAGTTAAGTGCAACCGTCTCATGTTGCATTTAGACATGCTCACAGCATTCAGAACATTGGGAAGTTCAGAAGACAGAATATTTCTGACCAGTATGTAGACAGTGACAGTGGCACACTTTTCATATTTCAAGTGTTTGCAAGTTAAAATAACCTGTTTTACAACATTTGCAATTATTTACAACCAGACTTGCAGTGCATTCTGGCTAATGTAATTTCTACAAACTACAGTACAGACTGGTAGACAACTGACCTCTCTGAAATAAACAGGGCATTTTCAACAGTCAACAACTCAATACAATTGGTCTTTGTTTCTTTAATTTTAGAAAATTATACATTGTGTTTTTTTTATTAATATCTGCTTACATGCTTATTACATACATACATCACCTTAAAAGACTCTCTGGCCAAACCATCTTTGGAAATTCAATCTACTGAACAGCTGGGTTATTTCGGTGTTTGTTGACTCCACAATAGGATAGTAAATCTAGCATTCTTGGTTCATTACACATTTTTATATTGATTTTAATTTTATTATAGCTTTTTCTTTAATTCAATACATATGATATCTCATTTTATAATTTCAGTGTATAATCTTACCTGTTGTTGCTGATTAAAAATTAAATCAGTGGTAAACCTTGCAGTCTGTAGGTGTTGTGTCTAATTTTAGTAAAGGCTTTAATGACCATGTTAAAGAACCTCTGACTTATGAGTTGAGACTGAATTAATATCTGTTAACCTATAAATGAATTAATTTGTAATTAACATTTCTCTGGAATCATGAATGGTGCGCAATTAAGTATTAAAATAATTAATTAAAATAACGTAATTGCTAATTTAATCTTAAAATAATTTAATTAAATAATAACACCATTACAATTAACCAAAAATGAACAAATACAGGTATAGGATAGGCTTAAGTTGTGATATGCAATATTTTGGTTGTTAGGCGAAAATTATTTTTAAATCATGCTTTGAAATGTGGTTTGGTACTTGCAAGATTATATATGTTAAATCAAGATAGAGCAAGCCAAATCAATATGGTGAAAAGTGAATGTGTAGAGAAGAGAATTACCACTCTATTATGTGTCTTCCAGGTTTGTCATATGCTAAAAGGAGCTCCTGGGTGAGTCCAAAATGAATCAGATAATATACAATAAACATCTGAAAAAAAATACACAACACTATTGAATGTTTACTGCTCAGCTTTTCAACTTGCTACAAAACTTTGCAAAAATGGTGATATATGAGTGTGAAATACATCTTAGATACAGCTGAGATTTTTCAAAGCTAGCAGAAGCACATCAGGATTCTTGATAAAGAAGTTGCTGTTAGTTTTAGCTTTACAATTATTTTGTCAAATGAATTTTCAGAAGCTTGCTTTGTTAGAAATAGTACAATAGAGGTATTTTAGAAGCAGGTATGTGACGTGATGTTATTCCACATGAAAATTATACAAATAGTTTTCTCAAGAAAGCTAATAGATGTATTGGTGCTAGAGCAGTGTTTATGTCATTCACATATAGGCAGTATTTTTACATAAAGGTAACATTAGTTTAAATAGCACACTAGCTTAGGTAAAATTAGCATAAACAGCATGCTAATGGTGTTAATAACAATGTGTTGGCATTCCTTGTGTAGCATGTACTATTGAACATTGAGGCATGTTTTATTGAACACATAGAAAAGGCTGAAAGGGAACTACGTAACTAATGAAAGTCACTCTGCTCTCCCATGACCTATTCCCTAAAGTCTAGAGCATCAAACTGTAAAACATTATCTATAGTCTAGCTATAAAATAAAATAAAAAAGCTTGAGTTACACTTTTACACTTTTACTTATAGTATATTAATTTTCAAATATGGCTTTGAGGTATTTTGCAGGCTTACTCTTATAGCCAACAAGACCAAGTTTGGTTTATCATTTGTATTTGTTTGCTTTCTTGATAAAGACTGTCTCATGGCTTGTGCCTGTAGTTGCTTTTTTGTCTTGCTTCATCACACCATCACAAAATAACCAACCACACAAGAGAATGCGGTAGACCCAACCCTAGCAAGTCATCCTAAACTCCTTTCTGTGGTTTGACATCTTCAGCAGACCATCCAGGACTAACTGCACAAGCTCCTGCCTGGACTCCAACTGAAGAGTAGGCTTGAGCGGCTTGTGGAGGAACGTTATGCCTCACTCAGCAGGCATGTTATAACCCAGAGCTCACCAGGGAGGTCAGCCCAGCACCTGATCAAAGTTAAAACTTTCCTTGCACTCCTAAACAATGCTACAAGAAGAGACACCAGCTAGAGCCCATGCCTCCAGCAGCCCATGCCTGGATGATGGTGGAAGGATCACAAAGGAGGGAAGCTCTATAGGGGTTGTGCCTAGGTGGTCTAGGTGGTAACTGAATGGTCCTTGCCTGACTGCATGTGGGTCATTGGTGTCTTTTTTTTGGTACTACTCCATCTTCATGTTCCTGTGTAATAGTTTCATAAGCCAGACTTAGATCCATAACTGTGATGTGCTGTTCACTGTCACATTCTTTACATTTCATGGTAACTTTGCAGTCTTTGTCAAAGTGAGAAGCACCACGGCACCTGAAGCATATGGCACTCTCCTTTGCATTCCTGAATGGACTTGGTGCTAAAGGCCTGGCATTTTGAAAGAGGATGTGGTTTATTGTGGATATGGCAGTACTTATTAGATTTTCCTATCTCTGTTATCACAATGGAGTTGCTTTCAAGCTCTGTTAATTTTGTGTACAACTATAGGAACTTTTAAATATGCATATTTTGATGCAGGCCTTTCATTTCTCATTGGATTATTATAGTTACTTTACAGGATGAAACTAGGATCGTTTCTCACATTGACTTCAGAGCTAACAAATTCCACAAAGAAAGAGAAGGCGGAAAAAACACTTTGTGTTTGCTTTTGAACTTTGCCTCTCTTGACATTGACTTCTCTTGTAAACTGTTAGACAGTTTTTTCTACAGTTGTATGAATACCATGTATAGTACCAAAATAAGAAACACCTAATAAGAATCCATCATCTTGGGCAGAATTCAGTACAATGAGAAGATTCCCTAGGTCTCTGAACTTAATGTTGTCTCTGCTTGATATTCAGAAGTCGTCTAGCTTTTGAGAGTTTTTTCAATAATTTCTGTGGCATGTCTGTTCCAGGCCATTTCAAGGGTTGTTGATATGAATGGATCAGATTCTCTGAACATGTTCTAAGACTTCTTTCCCTAGCTATTTCCCTAGCTGTAGAGAAAGTCTTCACTAACTGAATTATACAAGTCATTAATGACATTCAAAAAAGATGACTGCCATCATCTATATGTTTCAGGTCTGGCATCAGACTTATTGAGCACAGTAGTCACAAGCTTGAAATGTGCTAAAACTTTTCAGTTCTAAAGTATGTCCATTTAACAAGAGACTTGGACAAAGACTATGGGTACAGATTTCTTCATGTTCTAAGTCTTCCGCTGCTTCAAGTACTTTAGCCTGGGTAGAGCTGCAGCTGCTTTTTCTCTAAATGAAGAGCTTCCAATGTGGTCTCTCATATTGCTTTCTCAGTTTCTAACTGCTTCAAACTGCTTCTGCTTTTGCTTGTGTATGAGCAGCCACATTGGCTGATGATCTGGAATATAGTGAACTGAGCACAGATAACTACTTAGGGGTTTGTGTTTCTCCATATTCGGGGTGCTGAAGTACAGATTTGTCTGCAAATGGTAGCTGAGGTATTTACTGATTCAACAGATGTCACTATACTGCCCTTCCTGTGTGTGTATTGACGCAATCTAACAATCTTCTATCGCTCCAGTTTCAGTTTTTATTCTTGAAAACATGGTGAAAATATTAAAATATATACATATATAAATAAGGACAAACACAAATTTAAAGGTTTGTTACTAAATTAAATATATTAATTTAAACTTTTATATATGTAATTACATACCCTCATATCATCACTAAAAACATCTAGATAGCTATTGATTATTAAGAGAACTATATAGAGCTTAACCAGCAACCTTCTGATTACTATTTGATATATATGTCACGTTCAGGCACGAAGTTGCTGCAGAAATGGGCAGGAGGCGTAGCACAGTCTTTTTAACGGTTTTATTAGAGTTCTATAAACACAAGCACAGTGGCACTGACAACAGACGCATAGGCGGTCAGACAAAGACCGACAAAGACGTAGGGAACAGGCAGGGGCGGCCACTGTCACAATATATATAATTAGATATAGAATTTAAGAGTGAGTCACTGGAACACATTTGAGAGATTTTTTTTAAAAAGTGCACTTTTATTGAAGAATATGTGATATACAAAATTCCACAAGCCACATGTGTTCTGTCTATTGCATGTAAATAATTCCACTAAAAGGTACATAGATGCTAATAGTGTTGCCACACACCCAAGGACCCTCTTTCCTACATTTGCGACAGGTGCACCTGTTGCATTATACACACCACTCTCTGCTATGGTTCTCAGAGACATAATAAGGGTTGGGACTTTGGGGGTTTAAGACCCAAATAATTTTTTCCATCTGTCTTGTTAAAAAAGTGTGATGTAGCACTACTGCCACTATATAATGCTTGTAGGGCTGAGCCCAGAATCTTTCAATACCCAGTCAATGCCATTTTTGGTTCCTATTACAATGAAGGAGCATCTGACACTTTCTTTTCAGGGGCAAGTAGAGGTCTTGGAACAGAAGCTTTTTTAACCCACTTTTCCTGTAAAAAAACAAGGGATGATGTTCCTCTGCAAGGCAAACTAAGAACACTCCTCTGTTCTCCTTGTACCCTGCTACCCTGATGAATACACAAAATGTGTATACACAAAATGTGTATTCATCACTGATAGGTTAAATATGCTATAGAACATGGCAACTGGCTGCTGGCATGTTCCTGTTCGCACCATGTAAGCACACACCTTCTGTTCTGTAATATAAATGCCACATTGAAAAAAAACTAAAGAAATGTATGTTACATGTCAGAAAACCTTATGGAATGAATATTATGCATTTAACATTATGCATTTTCACGTCTTCATTTAGTTGCAGTTTTTGACAGTGCTTGGGTTTTTTTTATTTTTCAGTCTTTGCTAATCTCTATATTTTAGTGCATGGTACTCAGAACACAAACAAGCTTCTTTTTTGGCATGGCATTGCTAGACTAAACTAAACACTTGTGTGGAGAATTTCTTGCTTCCCGAAGTGTCTTTAGAGGTGGAAGTTATATCTTGTTCATGGTGCCAATCAGGCTCCTGTTGCATTACAGCAGTTTATTACCCACTGACAGAGATGTGAACCTTGTCCAGAAATAAGTGCAGAATCTTTGACATTCTCCCATGGGGAAACTGTGATCTTCAGAGGAGCAGCAATGAAAGGACAACAGCCTTTGGTTGCAAGGAGTTTGGTTGGAAATATGTTGTCTTGGGTTGTAATTCAAAACAGTTACAGACAAAACATTATCCAAGATTGCAGTAAATCTTTCAGTTTTTAAATGTTGTGCACTGGTGTTGCTGATTGACACCAGTTTTTGTAAAAAGAATAGTTATAAATGTCATAAGCTTGTAGAGAGAAAGGCTCCAACTGGGATCTGATCTGAAGCCTTCATGGACTCTGCTGGTCATCAGTATCCCTATACTGACAAGACACAGAAAATGTTGCTGTATGCTTGTGATTTTATACTTTAGGAAGACAATTAAAATGTTCAAAAAATTAAAAATGCTGTTCATATAAAAACAACACACAAAGAATATAATACCTTAGCATGCTTTGTTGGCTCTGCTGTCTGAAGGAAATGTATGTAGATGCATTTCCAAACTGCCATCTTTTGCCATCAGTACAGCTGCATTATTCTTTTGTGTTAACACACATTTTTGAAGGGACAGTTGTGGTTCTCTTTATCCAATGTACCACCTTCATCATTGTCTTCTGACAGTGCAGACTGCACCTCTATATCAGATTCTTCATCACCTTTTATAGTAAAAGTTCTTTTCCACCATCTGAATTGCAGTCAGTCATTTTGCTTCTGTGTACTGTTTATTTGTCATTGCAATGTATGTTCACTCCACAGGATACAAAGCAGAAATCAGTTGATTCATTTGCACTTCTGCCTGGTATTATCAGAACCCACCCACCGTCATTTATGTACTTATAACGGCACAATTTCTTCCATATCCTCTGTATATATCCTTCTCCTACCATTTATTTAATCATAAATCTACATAAGTTGTCAAAGACATAGAACCCACATCAAACGTAGATATTTCAAATTATGATATATGAATGGATGTATTAATTATATATATATTCAAGTATAAATGTAGCATTTTTCAAGACATAATGTTAGCATCATGCAGTGGGCTTCCTCACTACCAGGCTGATAGAGGTTCCTTCCTTAAATTTTTTTAAGAATACTAGTGATTTTTCCACATATCCTGTGCTATCACTCAGTCAACTCACTTTAATTAATGGCTAGAGAAAGTATACATAATTAAATCCTTAATAAATGGTGATGGTGGATTAAGGAGGAATCTTTCAAAGGCCAAAGACTCAAAAGGAAATCCAAAGTAGTGCATATATATATTAAACAAGTGTTTTAGCAACAGCCTCACTTGGCAAACTGTGTCATATCAGCATTATATGAAACAAAAGCTGAGCAGAAAAGTCAGTTGGCCTAATAAGCTGTGATTTCACCTTACAAACTGATATGACACATCCTAATGTCACCATAATTCCTGACATAAAAAGTTGACAAAAGCAGTTTTTATTATAACTTATACTTGTTGGAATTAGCATTCATATAAATGTGTATGTAAGTTTAAGTCAGCAATCATGAAGATCTTATGTTGGTATCATGTAGCTTTTCCCTTGTTTCCCATACCATGTGCCCTTCAGTAAATTGTTACCTTTTAAAAAAAGTCTTCATTTTCTTAAAAGTGTTTATCTAGCTATACTTTTTCCACCATGCTTGATAAATATATCTGTGATTAAAGAGGCATATATTGTTTAGCCACAAATGCAAAAAGAAGCCTTGTGTTTTTTTCTTCAAAGATTTGATTTAAATGTTCAAATATATTTATAAGTATAATGTTTAGTAAACTAACTGAATTACATATTATTTTATAAACAGTTTATTAGCAAGACTTAAAGTGTTACCAAATTACATTACCTATCTATTATTATTGTGTTAACTGTGTTCAAAACATCTTCACTTGCACCCAATAAAGATAACACAAACTCACCGAACTTCTGGGACAGGGAATCCTCTGACAATGCAATCCAGTTGAACCTTGCTGCCCTCTGCCACCTCTCTGCTTTTGAGTTTTTGTATAAAATGTGGGGGTTCATACATATGCTCTGATATTTCAGGCTCCATCATGGCTGGAGCCTCACATTCCATCACCCATTCTGACTCCTCTTGTGTTGTACTGTATGGCACCTCTTTAACCTGGTTATTCTTGTCATGGTATTTCAGTGGTTCATTATGGAGAACAGGCCTTTCCCTATTTTGTGCATCATGGATGAATGGAGCTGTGTCAACCTGTTTGCTCTGGTTTCGGTTCCTATGAGTTCTGCAGGCCCTAGGCCGAATCCGCTTCGAGTTGTTGGCCTTGAAGAGGGAGGAAAGCTCCTCTATGAAGTCGGCTGCCTTGTTGAGGAACTCTTTTTTGGACTGGGTCTCTAGGCCATATGGAGTGTTCCTTATGGGTCTCTTAAAGTCTGGTGGGAACTCCTTTGGAGTTCTTATGTTCCTAATTTTGTTGCTCAAGACAGGGGCTTGGAGCACTTCTCCTTCATCTATTCTTTCCAATGTGGGTTTTATGGTAGTGGCAGTGTAAGAAATGATTTGTAGATTGCCATCTATCCTTTCCTCTTGCTCATGTTGTTCATGGCCAATAGACTTGCGGGCAAGGTCAACACTTTTATCCAGTTCCTCTTGGCTCAAGAAAGCAGACAGATCAGAAAATTGGTGTTCTTCTTGAGTCCCATGAGCCTCAACTTTTTCTCTCAAAGACTCACAGCCTTCACTGCATCTATGATGAAGCTTAGCCTCAGCCAGGTAGCTCTGTTGCAATAACTGTGGTAATGACGTTGGAGGATCCACGTCATGCTCCTGCATGCTGCTGACAAAAAGACAAACAGGTAAGAATGTGAATATTATATATATATATATATATATAATTTATACCAATCATCAATTAAATCAATTAATTGTTGTAAAAAAATAAACATAAAATCTAATTTCTGCTGCCGTAATATCTCAATCTGACAGCAAATTCATTAGTGAACCTTGTAGACGCTTGTAATAAATTAATATGTAAATTCCATAATAAAGTTACATAGATTTGTACACCTTACAGATTTGTTACTTGTTCAGTTATATTTGTTGTTGTTCTTTGTCCAGTATTAGATATCATGGCACACCTGACATACTGCTCTGTAAATGTTACCAAATATTACATGTCTGAACAAGGCCCATGATGTTGCTAAGCCTCTAGCAGAGTTAAATACAGTTTTTGCCCACTCATAAGCAGTGTGACAATTTTTGGATGGTGAGAGCTTATTCATGCAGATTCTACATGTGACACACCACTAATGGTTTGCCCTATGAATTTGTTTAGTATCGTCCATGTAATGCCCACATGTAACACAGTATAACTGTTGATCCTGCTTGGATATAAAGGGAGGTTGATGAAAAGAATCCAGTTTTATCAGCCTATCTGATTTAGATGCTGAGCAGACAGAACCATGGGCATAAAGTCTAGGTTTGTTCACAGGACAATCCCAGTGCCAACAAGTTTAATCTGACATCTGTTGGCATGTACAGATAAATCCCCCAACATAAATGACTGATTACAATACTGATTGCCAGCATTACAATAGTCTTTAATTACAACCATTTGAGGTTCCCCTATATGCTAAGGTCAAAAGGAGCGTAGGGTTAGGTGGAGTGCTTCCCAACTGCTAATAGATGGAGCACTGCTGTCTCTCTACTGGATAGTCAGAGATACACTGTTACTTGGATGATCTTGTATCCATCTCTCATGAGATGGAGCCCATGATAAATGGCTGATTTATGATACAAAGTACTTTTACTTTTGCATAAAACATAAAGTAATTTTGCTTATGCAAACAGTACAGGAATTATGTACAATAAATGTTGAAGAAATCACTTTCATTGTATAATTTCCATTAGCACTTTTTCTATGTACTGCAAGGGTGCTGTGGAGTTTGCCACTGTTCATCGTTTGCCATTTGTTTGCAGATGTACTGCATCATCCATTGAAGTGCAACTGTTCCGCTACTGGCACTTGTGGCCTGCCTCTTTCTTTTACTGCTCACAGCATCTGTGACGGCAGCAGCGAGGGAACGGAAGGCGAGGCTGCAGCAAACATAGTCCTTATTAAGGTTTGCCAACAAGTAGCGAACCAAAGAGCTCAGGAACAGGAAGCTCACGAACAGGAAGTTAGCAAGAGAATAAAGTTAGCTAGCTGGTTAGCAGTTAGGCTAAGCAGCTATAAACAAAGGCAAAGCTTGCAAAGGCTGGACTGGCTTGTCTTTAAGCAGAGGCTGTAGGCTCAGTTCGGCTATAATTATACGGGTTACATGAGAAATGTTTGATACTAAATTCAGGAATAAGTCTCATTCCTGTATACATAGGCATATACGGGAATGAGATTTATTATATATATATAGGTATATGTGGGCATACAGGAACAACTCACTTACATGTTGATAGGGCTGCAAAAAGCACAGACCAAACTATCTCAGTTCTACCAAGTGCAGCAGAGTCTTAAACAAACGAACCAAAAAAATTGTGGTAATGTTTGAAACTTTTCAAAGAAGCAAATAAATAAATAAATAAATACAGCTACTAAATAAATAAACCAACTGGTTTCTTGATGGCCAGCAAGCAAAATGAAAGCACATTAAACATGTCATGTCTGGCTACACTTTGTAAAAGTGCATCAGCACAGATTACAATGCAATAATTTTAAGACAGCAGCTGCCAAAAATGGCTGTAGCAAACATAGATTACTCCTTATTCTTCTGATTATAAAATTGATTTTCTGTACACAGACAGGAACCAGAACCCCTGTGGTTCAAGATCAGCGGTGGATGTTACAAAGGCCCCCTACTGGTGTTCTCCAGTAGTGGCAGCAGCAAGCATATCACTTGTTATTGTTTTCCTTGTTTAATTATGTTGTCCATGCTTTTTTATAGTTTTTCTGTTCTGTTTTGTTTTCGTCACATTCATTAAACACTCCAATTGGAGACCTGTGTGAAGCTTCCCTTTTCCTTTGTCTACACATTCTTTGCCCATGACTGAAAGAGCAACCACCAAGGAAGCTGCTGTCTCCTGTTTGTTCCTTTTCCTCCTTTTGGTTTTGTTTGTTCTGTTTGTTCTTTTTCTCTCCTTCTTTTTTGTCCTGTTTGTTCTTTTTCTCTCCCTCTGGACTCAGTGGTGAGTTGAGGTGGTTTGTTGTATTGCGTACTCACTATGTGTATACAAGCTCTTGTTTGCGTGATTTTGTTACTTCCCCATGCCAGCAAGGAAACCGGAGGGGCAGGCAGAGAGGAGGAGTTAGGGACATCCGCCAGAGGGAGTTTTGAGGGATGCTGGACATGACATGCTGAGCGTCACCACCCACTCACCTATTAGAATGCAGCCTGTTCTACCAGCATGTAATACTTCTTGAACTAAATTCCATCAGACTTACCAGGACAATCAAAATTTGTTGTGCATATCCCAAGACACTTCCACATGAACATATTTGTAATAGCTCAGAATATGTACAATAAATCTATTTGTCTTTCATAAGTCTATAGTGTCACATGGTGTTTTACAAAGTAATATCTAAAAAGTTTAACTCTGAAACAGTTTAGCTCCTAGCTAAAGTTATGGTTTTTGTCAGTGTGGTTATTTTAATACATTTGGATTCAGCTAATGTTAGCTAGCTTCCTTTTAGCAAACATATTGACATACTGTATTAATACATTATTTACAATATTAATCTCCATGTTAATCCATGGATTTCATAAATGAGCCATATACACTATTTCACAGCTTTGACTGAGCTAGTGCCTGTTCTCAAGATAACATTTTTCTCCAGATAACAGTCTTTCCACTTTCCTGCTAGTAAGAGCACTAACAACAAGTGTCAAGTCTGACACAAGTGTGAAAACTGTACCACAGACTAAATGAATAGGCGGTATTTGTCCGTTTTGTGAAGCTACAAAGATGGCTGAAACAAGAGCTGCCATCTTGTATGCACTTGTGCAGTAGACCAAAATTGGAGCCTGACCATGTGCAATAAAGATTGTAGGCAAATTTGTAGACCATACTCCCTCTCTCTTAAAGCCAGAAGCAAACACTACAAAACAAAGAATATGTTCATACATTAGCTAGTATGTATACGTGATCACCCATAATCAATCAATATGTTGCTTTATTTCCATCATTTAATTTCTGTAGTCTTTTCATAGGTCTTAGCAACTTATATAGCAAAATATCTGATATTTAAAGTTAGCTTGACAAATAAACTTAGATCAGGGGTGCCCAACATGTCAATTGCTATCCACCTGTGCACATTGTTGATCATGACTCAAATTATACAAAAAATGCTTCTGGTGGTGGGCAGGTCACCGCTACTGACTGATGTGAAAAATGACCGATGTCATGCTGCTCTTCAATATTTGTTACCATAGTTACTCCACAACCTCCAAAAGTGCAACAGTGAGTTAGCCTATCTTTCGTTTATCCATTCTTCATTTTGCGAAAATTTGTGAAATTGTGAGTTTTTCCATTTATGTGACTAAGAAGATGAGCATGAGACCTAGCACCAAGAAACTGAAAATGTAACATTTCTATGCAGAGTGGGAAGAGGATATTTTTTATGCTATCAAATTCCAAATTAATCTGCTTAATTTGCCATGTAGCAATACAGAAAATTTGCCATGACACCCCATCGCATTACTGCTTCATGATAATACTACTCACTTCCTTTTACTAAATTCTGATAAGACAGAAGTACTTGTACTCGGACCATAGGCTGATAGAATGAATCTTTCCAATAACAAAATAACTGTGGATGCTTCAGTTAGTCCCAAATGCATCAGCTAGAGTCTTTACTAGAATAGCAGAAGATATGAACATATCACGCATATCTTATCCTCACTGCACTGGCTCCCAGCTCCCACTGATTACAAAATACTACTACTGACCTATAGTACTACAAAGGAGTGTCACTCTATAGTACCTGACATACTTTGATGAAAAGGTACTGGCTCTCTGTAGGTACTTTGGATTACGAAGACTTGAACAGAACTTTCTCTTATAGTCATAGAATAAACCTCCAACTAGTTTTCAGGACTAGAGTTTCAGTCTAGATTTTTGTAGTTGAAGGCACAGAACTGGAGGTTTTATGGTCATAGTTAAGGCAATCAAGTAGTAACCAGAAGGTTGCCAGCTCAAACTGCACCTCTGCTTACTATTGGGCCCCTCTGAAAGGCCTTTAACACTCAGTCACTCAAGATGTATTCAACTACAACTGGGTTTGAACTGGCAACTTTCAGATTGCTACTTGAGTACCTTAACCACTCAGCTACCACTGCCTGTAGCACAGTGGTTAAGGCACTCTTTTTCAGCTTAGAGTTACACCAACTGAACATCAGTTGAGAATGACACTGGGGTCTTGGACTCGTATATCCGTGAAGCTGATTTGTGACAATAGTTGTTGTAAAAAGCACTATATAAATACATTTGACTTGACTTGTGCTTTATTCTACAATTTGCCAAGTCAACAGACATGCAGTTCATTAGAATGAACATCTAAATTTTGAATCACTGTTACAATTTCTTCCCGTAGTGTAGGGAAGATAGCAAACAAATGAAAGGAGAAACAAAAAAATTAAGTTAAGCAAAAGCTATAATTTTTCTACATACTTGAATGTTATTTCTGAAACTCAAAACAAAAAAAATCAGTAGTTGGCTTCTGCCTATAGGACTGCTGCTGACTGGATATTTTTTTTAACTGAAGTATAAAAACTGTCTGTTACTTTCTCATGAGCCCAACATCCACTACTACACACTACAATGTCTGCAAATGTTCTGCCACTTTTATAATATTCAGTAAGTAAGTAGTAAGCATGTCATCATTTAGGGCAAAAGGCCATTTAACTTTTAGTATAGACTATTTTTAAGAAGGCCACACAAGGCACGAAACACACAAACCCACAACTAGAGAATATATCAGTTTGGTTTCAAACTACCTTAACCTAATAATGTTAATCTCACATTAGTTAAAATAGGTTGCTATGCTAGACGTAGTTTCATATAACAAGTATTTCTTTATATCAGAAATTCTTTGGTTGCTAGAGTTTACACCAACAGTGCTTCAACTAAAGCAATAAACTAGCTTCTAGCTAAAACAATAAACAGCAGTATGCCAAAGTGAATGCTAGAAAAACTTGGTTGTTGCAGGTGTTGGTTGCGGTGATTGGTTAAGCTTCCAATTTATTACTGATCCTTTATCAGTTGATTCAGGTTTATATCAAACCTGCTCAGGTATCCATTCATCTGCTGGTCACTAAAAATCTAAATGCATAAGCTAGTCTATTGTGTTGGCTATATGTGCATTCAATTTGGTAAGAAGGCCTTCCAGCTGTACTGGCCTTAAGATTTGCAAAACATTTTGCAGAGCTATGGCAAAAAAAGGGCATTGGCAGCAATCACCATATGGACATTGCCAAAAAGGTATACCATGGTGACAAATGTTTACTTGATGTAAATAGAGCCCTCCCTATTCATGATAAAATTTCTTCCAGTATGCTCACATCGTTTAATGTATATTTGAGTACATGTCTTGCTACTGATTAAAAAATGAAACAAAAATACCTCTGGCATCCTCTAGTGGCTAGCTGTAGAACGTTTTACCCATTGCCAAAGAGTACAAAATAAACAAATGTTTCGCCCAATTGATTTATAAGACAATTGTATTTTGTCAGTTCTGTGAGCTCCCTTTGCATCTTCCCTAATATTTTTCTTTATGATAAATGGGTTTTATAGAATGGCTTTTCATTTCTTAGGCATAGGCATATTGTTAAAAAGCTTTACAGTTTGGACATTTGGACACAAAAGCTTTAAAGCATTGATCTAGTGATCTTGTTCAAAAAATGTTTACATTTTTTTAACAGACTGCAGTGGAATGTTACTAGCTTTTTTAAGTTACTCATTTTCTTATCTAGTAGAAAACTGACACCTTGAAGAAATTCTCTTTAACTTGACACCTTGATTAACTAGATGTTCTGCAGGCCACTGTAGGAGATCTAATATTTATTTCGCGTAAGTATGAACATATTGATAGGCATTAGGGGAACACAGATGCTGATTTGGGTGGAAAACAACAGCTCAGTGAACCCTTATGACTGTGGTCACCTCCAGGATCTCCCTTTAGTTGTGCTCCTATAGATAAGCCTGCCGGAGCCACATGCTGATCACTGGCATGTGTACTGTATATATATATGGATGTTTAATTTGATGTTTACATATTTAACCTGCATTTTGTATCCTGCTTACATGTTTCTATAAAGACAATGCCATAAAGCACCTAGAAAATGCTCTGGTTTACCATGGTACGCACCGCTGCCACCAGGGGACATGCTGATGCTTCCACCTACCCGAGGTCCAATATCCCCTTTGGAAGGACTGCTCAGTCTATAAATTGTACTATAAATATGCACTGCTGCTAGCTGGGCTCCCAGTGGAAGATAGTTTCCTTCTGAGTCTTGGTCCTCCCAAGGTTTCTTCCTAATCCCAGACTAAGGAAATTTTCCTTGCCACTGTCACCCATGGCTTGCACATTAGGGACTTGGACCCATGCGTTTGTAAAGCTGCTTTGTGACAACATTTGTTGTAAAAAAACGCTATATAAATAATTGAATAATTTGAATTTGACTTTATTTGTTCTTATTCACTCATCCCATGGCCCACTTAAAAAAGATAGAAAATAAAAAATGCAATGGTTTGCATTTGGGGATATTATTGTCACCCTCTTGCCACCATCGTCCGAATACTAATCACAGCGCACCCCCTAATTATGGACACCTGCCACCTATTCATATTTCCCTATTAATACCCTCAGCTTACCCATCTTCATTGCAAAATATTGCCACTACTAACTAGTTCAGTGTACCAAGCCTTCTTTCCTGTATTCTGCCTTTGTGTTTATGGATCTGCCTGTGCTTCTCAGTCTTTGCCTTTTGCCTTGCCCTTTTGCACCTTTGCCAGCACCTTGCTTCATTCTCCTGGTTTTGACCCTGTTTCTGGTTTGCTGACCTGTCTACTACCTTGCTCCTATTAAACTCGTTTGCTCATGGAGTCATCCTCTGAGTCCTCTTTGTCACAATTATATACATTTCAACGTTAAAACTAGAGGCATTCAAAATGTACTAGTGCCACACTGATGTATCCATATATGGGGAAACACTACAAACACATAAAACTGCTTCTTAATAATCAGTAGTGACAAAATACTGCAAGCCTTGATGACTTGAACTAACTGAGGATCACTCCAGAGAGTCTTACCAGTTTTCCAACCTGTCTGAAAATATTTTATGGTTGACAGTGTTGAAGGCACTACTGAGACCAAGTAGTACCAGTACTGATGTTTCCTGTGAATCATATTTTCAGTGTTGCATTTTAATTACCAAAGGGAAAAAGTGGTTTTCACTGAAGAACACAGCAGGCTTTGCAAATCCTGTAAACAATTACAGGCCTGTATTATGACTTATGGGGAAGATTAAGGTATTACAAAACAATGTACAAAACTGTGCACTCAGTTGTGTTTTCTTATTAAAAAGTCATTACATCAAGGCTTAAATATTAAGGAACTGTGCTGAAAATTACTTCCATTTGACCATTTTTTTGAAAACCAAAAGCAGTGGGAGTCCAACTGTATTCATGTAGTCAGTTCATTTTTGAATGTATGTTTTATCTACTGCAGACAATATCCAAGAGCAATTTCAATTTAACAGGCTTCTTGGTATATCTAAGAATGACATTATTCCAACATGGTTAATTCATTAATTAATATGCTATAAGTAAAAGGCTTTCAACATTTAAACCTTTCCTTCACTTTGGTGCTGTCACGGTGGCCGCCCTGGCCGCCTCCCCTGTCTTGTTTGTGTGTGGGTGTGTCCATGTGGGGGTGTGTCTGTGTCGCATGAGCGAGAGTAAGTCTGTGTGGTGTTGGTTTCGTGGAAGTTCGTCAGTGTTCGTGAATGTCTGTCGATGTTACTCGTGAATGTTCGTTAGTGTTACTCGTTTCACCTGTGTCTCGTTAGGGTGAGTGTGTATAAGCGTGTGCATGTCACTGGGTCTTTGTCGGTCTTTGGTTCGCTGTCGTCAAGGTTTGTCTTGGGTAAGCGTTTTGTTGTCTATTCGCCAAATGCAAAAATAAACGGTTTTATGTTAATGTTCGTGGGAGTCTGGCTTCGTCTATTTCAGCTCTCCGGGACTCAAATGTGACAGAAAGACCAACCGATACTGAAAATGCCGCATAAAAGACACGGCAAAAAGGGGAAGAGAAGGACCAGGCATCCCCACTCCCCGGAGGTTTGTGTCCTCCCTAGGACCCTCTTCAGGGAGCCCTGTCTCCCCACGGAGGAAGAGGGAGGTGCAGAGTCCCTACCTTCCTTGAGAGAGTCCCTTATCTCAGTTGCCTGTCTCTCAGAGACCCTCCCCTCCGAGGATGAGAGGAACCTGCGAGCCTACCTAGCGCGGTGGATTCCTGTCCACGAGGCGCCGGCCAGCCAGCCAGCGGAGGCGCCAGCCAGCCAGCCAGCGGAGGCGGAGGCCTGCTATGGAGGAGGTATCTTCGCTCCGAGGAGCTCCATCTGTCGGGAGACCCGACCGGTGATTGGCGCCCTGGGCACAGAGGAAGCGGGGGATGTTACGGAAGAGGAGTCTCCTGACACTGAGGAGGACCCGATGGAGATAGAGGAGGGGTTCCCTCCGGAACACCATCCAGGAGGCCCCTCCTCCTGCTTGGAGTCCGAGATGGAGACCGAGGAGGAGGAACCAGAGCCCCCTCCCCAGGCAAGGAAAACTAGGGGAAGGAAGCAGAAGGGGCACGACAGGGCCCGGAGGGAAGCGGCCAGGGTCCCCTACCCACAAGAGCCTCAGCCCTGGTGGAGGTACCCAGCAGCCCCCTCTTCCGGCTCGGAGTCTGTACGGAAGACCAGA
>JAOXYF010000009.1:15380375-15397689 GCA_028565775.1 Sternarchorhynchus goeldii
AGGTTTGTCTTGGGTAAGCGTTTTGTTGTCTATTCGCCAAATCCAAAAATAAACGGTTTTATGTTAATGTTCGTGGGCGTCCGGCTTCGTCTATTTCAGCTCTCCGGGACTCAAACGTGACAGGTGCAGGAGTACCTGTTCAAAATTCACATAATTCAGCCCACCTAAATTGGGTATCTGGAAATAGAAATCTCTATCCATTAATAAAATGTAACATTTGTAAGGCTAATCTAAAAACCTTGAATAATGACCTCATGAAATAAAGAAATTTTGGCTTTGAACTTCCAGTTTAGTGTCAACCACTGAGTTACACAGTGTGATGAAGCAAGACCTAACATGCTAGGTAGTGAAAGTTAGTTACGCATATGTAGTATAAGGTTTTACTTTTTTAGGTTTAAAGAGAACAATCATGGATAGCTAACATTATGCTAAGCTGTTTTTCTCTCTCTCCCATAGCTAACGAATGTTAGCTACCTTCCCCAAAACTCTGTTTTCCCCCCAGTCCCTCGGATTCTGTAATTTACTGTATTTGCAACATTCTGCAATAGTAAATGGTGCATCTCCAAGCTGTTGTTTTTAAAATAATAGATCAATGTTCCCACATTGATTCCATTGGGCAAAGCACTGCCAAGAAGTGACAGATTCAGCTCCTTAAAATGGGTGAAGCTGAATAAGAGAAATTAAGAGAACTGATTCAATGATATGACTTAGTGTGTGTGTGTGTGTGTGTGTGTGTGTGTATATGCATATGTCTCTATCAAAAGCTATTTTATCCAGTGCACATATTGCAAAAAGCTTTCACCAGTGACACTGTTGTTACTGAAACCAGAAATGAGATAGGCGTGCAGATGGTACTGACACTCAAATAAGAGCAATTATTAGAGGGAGTAATGCCCTTCCACCCGACCTGTGTAAGCAGCTGCTGTGTACACAAGTCCTTTCCAAACACTCTTCTAGCACCCCACGCCTGCCTCCGTCATTCCTAATTATAGTAAAGGATTATTTTTGTCCTTAAAAGCAAGGAAAATGAAACCACATCTTGATATTTGGACAAAAAATCATAATTAACAAATAACTCAAAGTCAGCAAGTTTATGCTGTTTCAGGTTTCACTACATATTCTTTTTGGTAGGTAATATAGTCTAGGTAACTGAAGACAAAATACCAGTTTGACAAATTGAGGGCCAATTTACTTCAACTTATTTTCTATATAATGTCATACTGATGAAAGTATTTGTTTCAAATGCACAAGCGCAATGGATCTGTGTACTTAAAATATACATATGATGCATGCAACGCATAATAAAATGTATTGAATTGTCACCCATTAGTAGCAAGGCCTACCTTCAATTTCACCTTGTGCTGGTCCTACAGCAAACAGATCTTGTTTGGTATTTGAAAAAAGAGGAAATTCCAGTTATCCAGAAATGACAAGTAAAATCCTGATTACAGACAGCTGTTAAGATCACTTTCTGCTTAGTTCTCAGTTAACTATGGAGTTTACTAAAAGAATATGGATATGTGCGCAGTAGGAGTAAGCAACCTGTCATCAGTAAAACATTTGTCTGTTCAGTAGGGTCAGGTTATTTTTGGGGTAGCATGGACCATGTGTCAAGGAAACAGCGTACCTCATTGGACAGGGTGAATACTATGCAACAACTACAGTCCAGATAAAACAGTGCAGTAATCAGTGAAAAACATATGCAGAGCTCAATTTTATTATCATCAGTTTATGGACTAAACTAAAAAAAAAAACAAACAAAAAAACAAAACAAACAAAAAAACAAGAACTAATAAAGCAGTAATATGCTAAGTAAAGCTTAGTAACCTATTCTCATTCACAACTCATATGTTTAAGCAGAACACTTTGGTATTATATATAGGCTTTATACTACCTACATATTTCATATAACCCAATTCCCCTCTATTTATTATATATATTTATTATATAAGTAAATGGGGGAGTATTTTGTGACAGTGTCAGGATTTTTTACTTATCAAAAATTAATTTTGTGTTGGAATGTCAACTGGTGATGTGTAAACTGTATCATGCCTTTCTCATGTGAGTGCAACAAAAAAAAAGTCAACCGATCATGATGAACAATCTGAGACCTCTCGGCACAGGTTGCAGGCAGTCGGTTTAGACTGTATATCTGCTGTCTGGCCTCAGCTTTTGTTAGTCAGTCCCCATTAACTGCCCCATTAAACCCTAGCAGCGATGCTGGCAGATAAGAGAGCAGCACCCTCGCATGAGGAATGGATGCCATCTTGCTTCAAAATGCCAGGCCTGCCTTCAAAATTCAGTTAACAATAAAACCCACATCGTTTTCTGATAAATACTTAGACATTCAACATTTCAGTGTTCATAACATACTTCAAGTTTCAGGGCCAGACCATTCATCATCTCTGCTAACTCACAAAGCTTTTTCACATCATTCTTTGTAAACTCCAACTGCCTTAACCCCACATAATTACTGCTGATGTGTATAACTATCTTAGAAAATTTACGTTAGAGATTTGGCATGATGTCACACACTCATCATAGATACTGTATTGCATTTATTCATGGCCTCTGGTGTCTCTGGGGCATTGAGAAGTTCACGTACCAAACCTGAGAGACTCTTATAACCAGAGCTCATTCAACACACTGCTCAGCTGGTGTTCCCCTGACATTGTAACTGTTGAGGAGTGAGTACTACATATGTGTGTGACGACGGCAATGAGGGAGTGGAAGGCAAGGCTGCAGGGAAGTTTAAGTTCATTTATTTTTATAGCGCTTTTAACAACAGACGTTGTCTCAAAGCAGCTTTACAAATGTCCGAGTCCAAGCCCCCAGTGAGCAAGCCAAGGGTGACAGTGGCAAGGAAAAACTCCCTAAGGCATGAGGGAACATTATAGTTTAATGGGAACTGCAGACAAACAGCAAACCACAGAGCAGTCAAACATAACATAGCAACAGGCTGTAGCTAGCTAACTAGCTAGAGTTTGGTCAAGCCAAACTCTAGAATTAAACATAAAGTAAACTTGCAACTGCTTTTAACAAAGGCTGGGCTTCAGGGCAGTCTGCAGGCTCAGTAGTCCTCAGGCAAGCGAATGTACAGCAATGGGTTAGCGAGACCTGTGGACTTATATGCAGAGGTGAGATGATTAGTGGAGACTGCAGTCAGCTGTAGGTGATAAACGGGTGATTGGGACCGAGGCAATGAACGAAGGGAAGTGGAGGTGGGCGTGACAATGTGAACATGTGTAACAATAAGACCACCTCAAATAATATTTCATTACCAAATATTAATTCAATCTCAACTCTCAAAAGTTGCAAATTCTGCAAAGTAGTCATTTTTGATCATTTACCAAAAATTGGAACCACCACCCATAAGCCACATTTAAAACTTAATAAGCTTTAAATGTGATTAATAAGTAAATAGAAAGGTTGATTAAATTGATTAATAAGTAAATAGAAAGGTGATAGATTGAGGGGGAAAAGGAACCAAGGTTAATAATAAACAGAGGTATTGAATTCACTAAATATGTGATGGGAGCGGCATAGAAGGAGCATGAGGCAGGGAGTCAAGACAAGACTCTTTATTCTCCGCCACAACTTGGTATTGGTACAAGCCACCAGTAAAATAAACATAAAGAAAGCCATAGATGCTGGTTCAGAGCAGAGCAAGAAGCCAAGTCTTTCTTACAGGAAGCTCAAGACAATGTGCAGCATCGACAGCAAGGACCTATGGGCTTAAATACCAAAATAAAAACAAAAAAGAGGTTCAAGGAATAAACTAATAATCAGGGGAGAATGTGAATGGGGGGATGGGGGTTCACCCTCTAGCTGGGAGGATCAGCCTCCCATGTTTGTGTATGTATGGGGGGTGGGGGTTCACCTTCTGGCTAGGAGGAACAGCCTCCCATGACAAAATAGAGCTGTAACAAACAATATAAAACGATCAAGATTCATAGTGAGTGACAAATTAAGAGTGCTTTAAACAAAAAAGTAAAACAATTAAAGCAACCTGTAGGGATTAGGGGGAGTTAATCAAATCAAATTTATTTATATAGTGCTTTTTACAACAGTTGTTGTCTCAAAGCAGCTTTCTGATGCATAAGGATTACAGTGACTTTACCAGTGCTAACTTGTATGGATATACAAATCTTACCCAAGACCTTAAGATTCAATGTCAGAACCAGCTAATCTAGTAGTGGAGCTCCATAGGGTGGCTCTGCTGCTTTATGGGCCTGTGGGCACAATGTGATGATGAAGTGCACCCAACACAATCCTGATCTGATCCTTGATCCCTGGACTAATATTGCAGAGGCAGCTCAAAGAACCACTTACTTGTACTGAATGATAGGCCCTGTGGTCTGATGACAATGTAGTAATCCACAGATAACGTAGATAATCCACAGAATTGGTGCCAGTTGGTTTCTCATTTTATTTCTGTCTTTACTGAAGATTCTGGAAGTGATCACTGGCCACATGACATTCTTGTGAAAAAAAATTCTATATCAATAACAAACAGGTGTGCTTAATCAAAGATGTGTGACAATTTTTATGTAGTCATGTGAAAAAATTAGGATACTATTAAATATTCGGTTCTTTATTGAGAAATATGACCAAATCAGTATGTCATCTTCCTGCAAGCAACCTCCCACGAGGTTTCCTCCTTGCACACCTCCCATGAAAATCAAACTTGTGCAGTCTCTTTCTGATGGTAGATGCATGCACTTTGGCATCAATTGTGGCAAGAGCTACCTGTTTGTCTTGTGATGATATTTTAGAATTACTAGAGACATTGTACATCTTACAGTTTGCACTTGGGCTGAAGTAGCTAGGATGGCCTGCCCTGGCCATATTCACACTTGTTTTAAATGTTCTCCACATATTTTCTGGACAGTGGAATGGCTGATTTCAATTTTTTTAGATCTTTTTAAATCCCTTCTCAGACTCATGTGCATCTACAGCTTTCTTTCTGAAGGCCTCATAGAGCTCTTTAGATTTTGCAGTGGTGATACCACTGAAATCAACAGTCCAGCAAGTCAAATTAATGTCCTCTCTAACGGTCAAAATCATTTGCAGCTGATGTGGTGCACCTGATTCTAATTATAGGCATTTTAAGTAGTAATAATTGTGAAGGTATCCTAACTTTTTCATCACAAGAAAACTGCATTCCTACTTATTACATTTTACAAATTATTTACAAACATATTTACTCAGTTTTGTTTAGCTATATTACCTCCATCTATCAATATTGATAAAATGAAGGTCAAATGTTCACATGTTTAAATATGTTTAAAAAAAAAACAAGTATGCTTGTTGGCAAATGTTAGATGTTTGTTGTGGCAATGGTATAAATTAACATGTCTCTTTTGTATCAATTCTGGATATTAGTACACCACCAGAAATTTGTATGCAGTAAAAAAAAAATAATAAAAAAAAATCAGTAAAGACAGCTCCTATAGGGCAAGTATTTTGTGTGACCTCCTTTTACAAAATAGTGTTTTTTTGTTGTTGTTTTTTGTAATTTGTGTACATATATTCTTTACATAGATTGTAAAACCAAACAGACCAACCTGTGTACTGCCTGGATTGACTACATGAATGCTTATGATTCAATGCCCACACATGGATCCTGAAATGCTTAAGGATATATAACATTAACAGGACTATAAAGGACATTCATCCAGAACTCAGTGGGCCTGCAGAGAAAGGCAAGAACTCAGAACAAGACAGACTAACAAGGGCAAACAATAATAGAGAAAAAAACAGGCAAACTAAATATAAACAATGGAAATCAGACATAGAGAGAGAGACTAGAATAGGCCACATCATCACAGCATTACTAAGGCAGTAAATTACCTTTTAACATTCTCTGATAAAGTATACATTCTATCTTGTCCAGAAAGATGTTGTTGATGGTAACATTCATTGGCATTAGACGACAAGCACTCTCATGATTCAGATCATATCAGATCACTATCAATTTATCCATGTGCATAATGAATTAGTGAATTAATGAATTGAGGGCAGTAAGCCCTCAAAAGTAAAATATGATGTCCCACAAGAGTCAGCACTTGGTCCCATATTATTCTCATTATATATAGACCCACTAAAACAATTATTCATAAACATGGTATTAGCTTCCATTGCAATGTGGATGCAATTATGTATTATATATATATATATATTATATACATCTGCTAATCCTGATGATATCCAGACAATTAACAAAATTGAGGACTGTGTAAAGGAAGTAAAAAACTGCTTGTAAATAAAAGATAAACTATTTATCTTTTATTATACCAAATCTTGATGGGTTTTCAGTAACAGAAAACTGTTGTAAAAATCTTTGGTGTTATTATTACTTCTGATCCATCATTTGACACACACATACATTACTAAAACAACCTTTTATAATTTACATAACATTGCTAATTTGAGACATATAGTTTTCTCATAAAATGAAGAGAAATTGATTCAGAATTTTATCTGCCCAAAACTGGATTGACTGTAAATGTCATCTAGTTGGATGCTCTAAAAAGTCATAAAATAAATTCCAACTCAAACAGAATGTGGCAGCCAGAGTCCTAACCTGGACCAGGAAATTTTACCATATTACTCCTTTTCTTTCAACTTTGCAATGGCTCTCATTTAAATTCCAGAACAATTTTAAAATTCTCTTATTGATAAATAAAGTGCTAAATGGTCTGGCTCCACAATAACAAAGTGAACCCTAGAGTCAAAGGTGCAACTACGTCTCCACATCTTCAATGAAGGGACGAAATAACAATATGTCTGACAAGTTAATAGTTGGGCCAGCCAATGGAGGATGAGAACCCTCCTTAGTCTTGGTCCTCTCAAGGTTTCTTCCTTATTTCCACCCATGGAGTTATTCCTTGACACTGCTACTTTCAGCTTGCTCATCAGAATCTGGACCCACACATTTGTAAAGCTGCACAATATTAGTATATTTGACTTAACACAGCGCACTACAATGGGACAATGAACCCTTTTTTTTCCTATGGGCTGGGGCATAGCAAGGAATACAAATGAAATCTTTGGAGCACTTGATTAACGTTTTTAAAGCTATAGGATAACTTGTTTGCCCAGTTTCGCTGAGTCTATGAAGTACTTCCAGCAGATAAATATGATTCAGACAATGGCAGTTAAAATGCTTTACCCTCCTTGAAAGCCTTTTCATAAACAAGAATGTCAACAATCGAGTATTTGTGTATTTACTGAGTCTAATGTGTTGAAATGAAACAGGGTCCAATGGGAGTTCGGGGTGGCTTCATTTTAATTCATTTTAACAAATAATTCAAGCAATGAATATACAAGCGGAGAAGTCTAAACATCAGCCTATATGTGTATAGTTGTTAAGATAGGCTCAAATGTGAAAAACCTGCCTTTTTTAATAAACTATGCAAAAGAATTATGACAACTTTCTAGTGAAACTACAAACCAGGGAAACAAATAATGAAGAAAAGCAACTTTAAAAATTGTTACTTCTATAATCCATATTCAATCTATTGTTTTTGTTTTTATGTAAACATGTTTATCTCTGAGTACATCAGTTCATTATGAAGAAAATGCAATGGACATTTAGCTTATTTGGCCTGTTCTAGTAGTTACTCAATGACAGTTACAAAATGACAGTATTGTCACACAAAATTTAAAAGAAAAAGACATACAGGACCCTTGCTGAATGTGGCATTTGGAAGAAAATGTAATTACTATGAAAAAAACAGTGGAAAAAATGAAGAAAAAAAAACCTAAAACATTTCTGGTCTTTTTCAATGGTTCAGTAGTATTTAGGATCTTTTTCAGTGGTTCAATAGTATTTTGGATCTCAATATTAACAACGGAAGTAGATGAAGTATCTTCTTTTTGTCAAGATTCTTCACTTGCTCTCTTACGTGACTGGTCACCCCTGGGGGGAAAAATGCTGCTCAAAGTTGATCATTATTAAAAAGACAAAGGTTTGACACTGCTCTTTTTGACGTTTTGTCCTACAAGTGATTTACAAAAATGCAGAGAAAATATTTGACACAATCCAACATATTGAAGTAAATACATATTGTACACAGTATGTTAAAAAATTGCAACATTTCATCTTAGTGTACTTTAAAGTTTCCGATATCAGAGGCAGAAATAACAAAACAAGCTTTTAACTAGCTGTTGTGGGGTAGAATTCTCTTCTGCATTTCAGAAGACCATTATCTGATCTCCCAATGCAATTTACAAAACCAACAATAAAACTAAAAGAGATACAATATTTGAAATTATTCACTGCTCAGAGCATATATTAGCTTTCTGCTGATTAGATATTAGATATTTCTTGGTTTATATATATTCTGCATTTGTAAGTATAAATCAGAACAGCAATCAAGGACCACCATTCAATTTAGATGAAATGACTGGATGGGCGTTTTAAAAAAAAATATTTACATTCATACAGCTGCCAGTTTTTTTTGTGTTATTTTTTACCATCAGAGCATTTGATTTACTATTAGATGTAAAGTGTATTTAAAAAAGCACAAAAAGTGCTTCTAGAATAAATAACCTTTTCTACCATTAACTTTGGTAGTTAACTGCACAGCAGCTAACAGTGTGTGATGTGATCACAGGCATTCAGGAACACTATCTGCTTAAAGATCTAATCAATTACCACTTTTTCTAAGTATAAATTTTAATACTTTAAAGTTTTCACAGTTGGCAACGCTGTCTGAAAACAAATTTGTTGTTTTAGTGAATCACGAATCATCAATTTAGTGAATCGTGAGTTATTTTTCCTTGTTCAGTTTTTTTTCTGGTTTTAAATTATGTAGAGACAAAAAAGCAAACAAAAATAAAAAAGCTAATGAAACTATATGCTGGAATATACTGTGGACAAAAGATAGGCTTCTTTCATAATATGGTTTTGGTGTTGTAGCTTACATACATTCTATATACACTGCAGTTTATCACAGTTTCAGTCAATTTTTTCAGATTATGCATTTTTTTCAGATTACATTTATTATGGAATTTATTCAGTTTCATTTTCTAAAATTGTGTCAGATTTTATCACATTACCTGTTTAGCAAATGTTTATTATTTCTGCCTCTATTTATTCAAAATCTTGTACTCAGTGTTTTTAAGTGAATTGAGTTTAACAATATTATTCAATTACCTGGAGAAACCATTTAGAGAAAGCTCCATTTGCAGTTTCTGGTCTTGAGCAGCATAATGGAGGAGTTGCGATTCCAAAGCAGGAGGGTGAATTTGTGGAATGAATCTAGAAAACAGGGCAGGAGCCAATTGAGCCCAGCCTGGGGGAAAATGGAAAAACTACAATTACTTATCAACTTCAAATTATTTTGTAATGCAAAATATATTTTACCACTGCATACTTTTATTTTAAATACACTTATTTAAAGCAGAAATAATTTGTTAGAACGAGGATGGATAATTTAAATAGTGTGTGAACAGAAGCAATTATCTGCGGAATATCCTGGTACTACAATACAACAGGCATCCATAACACTTTACATACTATTTCATGTTCTTTGTAGAAGAGGCAGATAAAGATCAAGTTACAACCACTGGCATAGAAATCATTATATATGGTAGAGACATGTCGGGCAGAGGAGGATGGGCCCCCCCTTTTCAAGTCTTGGTCCCTCTCAAGGTTTCTTCCTTATGTTCTCAGGGAGTTTTAACTTGCCACTGTCACCCTTGGCTTGCTCACTGGGGGTTTGGCCATCTGTAAAGCTGCTTTGGGACAACAGTTATTGTAAAAAGCGCTATATATAAATTTTGACTTGACATGTCTCCCCATATACTGGAAAAAGTTTGTCTCAACCATTTGGGTTAGTTATTTTTTATACACATATATAATTCAGAGTAACCAGTCATGTGGAAAATTTATTATTTAAGGTATTTAATACCTTGTATTAAATAGACTACTTAGCTCTGTATGAGACACCATTTATCTAGTAAGAGTAGGTTACTATTAACATCATGCAATAAGATTAGTTTAACTGCCTAGTGAAATCAGAATAGCAAAATAAGCAATACTGGGCCTTAATAATTATGGATGCTAAACAACAATGACGCATACACTTCCTCTCTAGGCTCCCTATCAGTTACTTTAATTAGTTTTGGTGCTAAATAATGTTAACATTTAATCAGCACATTTTATTTCATATCTGTTGACATATGGGATGGACATTTTGGTGAAATTTGATATTACCTTTGTAATACATTATTATAATAATATTTGAATAATTATTCAAATAATTACTTGAAAATATGCCCCTAAATATACCCCTAAGAGCTGTGTCACACCAAATACATCAAGCTTAATGCCACTGAACATCTTACTTTTACTTTATTAAAGCATAATACAGACCACAAAAATCTAGAGAAGCTTCAAATATCTGTGGTTTGAAATTTACACCAAGAAAGCAGTCACTCTAATATCTTAAACATAACAAATACATGTATACTTCCAACTCATCTAATACAAACCTAGCTACATCTTTCTCCTCATAATTTTAAATTCAAAACCAAGTAATCTATAAATTAGTTATCCAATACAAAGTGTGAAAAATTAATAATGTTTAAAAGTTTATATTAATAAAAAACGCAATAATTATATTACCAAATCTATTAAAATATAATTATTCAAGTAAAGTGTAAAATGAGCTTGGATTTGATGTTTATCAGCATGTGTCTACCACGCAAGGGCCTCTATCTCACTGATGGTTGAGTCCTATACTGTCTGGTCACTTTCCTGCTGAAACACACCTGATTTAACATTTTACATTTATAGCATTTGCCCTTGTAGAAAAAAAACGTTTTCATATGTTCATTACCAGGAGACTTTGTGTGCAGACAAATCCACAAACTGTGAGTTTTCCAACATGTTTTAAAATGGTTGTAGATTTTCTTCTCTGGTTTAAAAATCAAGCTGCAGGCTCCATATTGACCTCTGGCAGAGCATACATCGCCCAACACGTATGACTTTTGAGAGAAGCTCAAGTTTAGTCTTCAATTCAGTTTTAAAAATGCATTCTAGAATATTTAAAACTTGTGTGACTATTGGAACAATAACCTATGAAATAATATTTGGTTCTTGATGATCAATAAAAGTCTATAAAGTTTTCAAATTGTAATTTTACATTGTCTGCTGAGGATGCCATTCACAAACACTATGCAACACCATGATAGCACATATTTCAGGTGCAGCAGTGAGTAGAAGAGAGCCAAATAGAGAGATATTTCAGTGAAAGAGCCTCTCCAAGTTTTCAAATGATTCATGCACCTTTGGTTATAATTTATAATTTGCAAGACAAAGACACACGCTTCTACAAAGATAAAGATACACACTTCTACAAAGTTCTATAGAAATTCTCACCTGGTCGCAGAGCATAAAGACCTTTCACCACACTTTCCATGGTTGATGGCTTGATTTGAAATGGCATGGCATGTGCATTTTTAAGAAGAGCTATTAGAAAAAAGAAAAAGAAAAAAAAATCCATTTACTTATGATGCTTGTGATTTCTCAAGCACACTAGAGATTATTTATTGTATTAATTACCTAATGTCTCTTGCTCTCTCTCTATACACACACACACACACACACACACACACACGTGTATATATACAATATATATATTATACACACACACACATACATACATATATACATATATAGCTTTATATATATATAAGATGAAAAACAAAAAATAAACATCTTTCTCCCCCTTTTTATTCCTCTTTGTCTCAAGGAACTCTACTGTTATCTATCATTTCCTGTTACCACAGGGCATAACTATGACGTTACAAACAAAAAAATGCTTTTGTTATCCATCAACGTTGGTAAACCCAAAGAGTTGTCAACAAATGAGTCAGGATGTTATGAACCTACACAAATTAAGAAATAGTTAAAAAAGCATGAAACAGCTGAAAGCACATATGAGCATCCTGTATTAACAACAACTAATCAAATACATAAGTTGATGAAATTTAAAAGCCACTAAGTTATATCTTACACAGACAAATATGTTTGTGTGTGTCTGATAACCTAATTACTAACATTTAAGGTTGGAAGTACATAGCAGCAGCTCCTGCTGAGGACCAGCTTAAGAGAAGGATGTGGAATTTCAACTTATGCAGTGAAAATTGCAAAAATTTGCACTATGAGGCCATTCTCCAACCAAGATGAAGTAAATCGGTGATCACATTTGAACAAGATATTGTGTCATACTGTGGTAATGTGCACAGGTAGTGCACAAAACAGTTCAAATACTAAGGCAAAGACCAAGAAATAATATTAATAATAATAAACAAGTACTCACGTATTAAAGTGTTGACATGTTCCTCTGCAACATAATTAGAGAAAAGCTTCATGAGGTCATCCTTCAAATCCCTGTTCAGCTTAGTTTCAATATAGAACTTGTTCTTGAAAAAAACAATCATAATACAATGAAAAAACAATCAAATCATAATCAGAAGTAATAATACAGATGAAAAAGCTAAATGTGCTGCTGTAGTGATGTAAATAAGAATAATCAATTAAATAGAGGCATATTACCATATAGATAAATACTGAAACAATGCACTGAAGTGCAGAGGTGTACTGTATGAGAGCAAGGTTGAAGTTTTCAATAAGACTTTCAGGAGGACTTGCCTTTAGGGAAAAAAAAAGAAAGAAAAAGATCTATTCAGTTTAATTTCTTCCATCGAGAAAGATTCCTTATCTAGGTAACTGTTACCCCAAAAGTTCAATATTGTCATTTTGTATTATGTATATATTGTCCATTTATTGTTATTACTATTAAAGTAATGAGAAATCATAAAAAATTATATTGGACTAATTGCTTCTCAGTGGCACAAGCTGATAAGGTTATTGAAGCATGAGCCCAGTAACTGGTGCTGTGTGTCATGTGTGGCTATAGATTCAAGAGAACAGAACACACTTGTGTAATCTATATAATACATATGGTTTTATTATTATGATCTGAATCCACCTATTTTGAGAAAAATAATTTGTCCACCACTGTATCATACAATTTCTTTTTGAATTTCAGAACATAAAACATACTTGTAGTTTTGAGGAGACTTGCTGCAAGTGAGATGCTATCTTCTGCATCAAGTCATTGTAGAGAAGTTCTGAGTGTTGTTGGCACACACACTTATAAACATGACTGATGAACAAAAAGAATAAAAAATTAAGCCTTTAAATATTTGCAGACCTTAGCTCATGTGTAACTAAATAAGGAGGTGCAAACAAGTAATATCACAGAAATAGTTATGCTGGGTAAAATGATCTTTTTGTTTAAGCCGGATGGAATACCTTTATTTGTCAAGTACAATACAGAAAAATTATTTTCTTAATATTTCGCATATCCCAGCTTCTCTGTGAGCTCGAGTCAGTCATTGCATGGCACCTGAGGAGCCGTGAGCATTAAGGGATTTGCTCAAGGACCCAACAGCGGCTGTATAATAAGATGTACCTTAAACATGAACACCACTGCAAGGCTTAAATGTGGATTGGTTCTGGTACTCATAGTGCTGAGTAAACAGAAGGTTCAACCAACTATTTTAGTTTCCCCAATCTTTGAGATCAAGTACTACTTCATATTTTAGTGTTGTCCCTCCTTCAAAACATGCATTTAAACTTGTGAAGTGTCCTTGTTACTCAAAGACCGGGACAGGTCATCACAGAGATTATGCCAACCCCAAGGAAATACAATCACATACAACTTAATTGCAATTGGACAAATATATGTACTTTAGCCAAGTATAATATTAGAATACATTTTCCACTCTGGTGCTTGTAAATGTAACTAAATGCATGGTATTTTGTTAAAAATATACAGGCATATTTGACCCAACTTGGAAATTTACTAGGCAGGAAAGTGACAGATGAGTTGTGTTGTGGTCTGAAATAATACCAGAATGAACAACAAACAAAATCACATCAAGGGCTGCTTCAATTATGATCAAATTAATACTAAAACCTATGTATAAAACTATACATAAGTACTACTATAAACACCAAGACTAGCAGCAAACATTCAATTACACCTCATATGTTAATATCAATACCAGATCAGCATCATAGCTTCATATCAATACCAGATCATGTATCACAGGCTAATAAACATTTAATTCTAGTAACATACACTTATTTAACTAGTGTATATTAACTAGACAAACATCAGTTACTCAATTTAGGTCATGTACATAACACAAAAGCCCATAAAGAGCTTTAGCCCTGTTCTTTACTCAGAGAGTAAGCAGATGAATGATCAGCAGGTTCAGTTTAGGGCTGTACCTAACAAATTTGTTATTGATTATTGTATCTTTTCAGCTTTTTTCAGTTGATTAGCCTAATAACCAATTGGTTGGTTAATGCCATAATTATTTACTCAATTAATAGAACAACCTACCCAAAATAAACATCAAAAACTTCATTAATATTTAAATATTTTATTCAAGCATCTCTTAAAAACAAATGAACAAGAAACAAATCATGCACTATAAGGCATTCTGCAACAAAAAAGCCCAGTAACAACAACGACATCAGGAAAATACTGGCCCTTACACTCAACAGACTGCTTTAACATAGGTTAGTTTATTAAGTGTATGTCATAGGAACCATTTGCCTGAACTGGAGCATCAGTATTTTTACTGATAAAAATTTCAAATCAGCTTTATTTATTTATATAGCACCTTTTACAACAGATGTTGTCTCAAAGCAGCTTTACAAAGCAGGACTCAGTCCAAGCCCCCAGTGAGCAAGCCAAGGGTGATAGTAGCAAGGAAAAACTCCCTAAGGGCATGAGGAAGGAACCTTGGGAGGAACTAAGACTCAAGGAGGGGGAGGGGGTGGGGGGTGCATCCTCTTCTGACCGACACCGATCACCACGACAAATAAACCACGATAAATATACACTATATTGCCAAAATATAGTTCGCTCACCTTCCTTGACTTCCTTGACCCTATATCCCATTCCTAATCCATAGGGTTAAATATGACGTTGGTCCACCCTTTGTAGCTAGAACAGCTTCAACTCTTTTGGGAAGGCTGTTCACAAGGTTTAGGAGTGTTTTTATGGGGATTTTTGACCATTCTTCCAGAAGCACATTTGTGAGGTCGCATACTGATGTTGGACAAGAAGGCCTGACTCTCAGTCTCTGCTCCAATTCATCCCAAAGCTGTTCTATTGGGTTGAGGTCAGGACTCTGTGCAGGCCAGTCAAGTTCATCCACACCAGACTCTGCCATCCATGTCTTTATGGACTTTGTTTTGTACACTGGTGCAGTCATTTGGATGGGTGAGCGAATACTTTTAGCAATATAGTGTAAGTACTTGACTTAAAACTCAACATGGTAATATTTTCCATTACTAATACGCAGTTAAAACACTCACTAGTACTGTATTTTTCTATCAGTGTGATAAAAATAAGACTAAAAGAAATTATTTACAGACAATAAAAATATAAATTTTTCACACTCATACACGCCTGTTATATTGGCCTGGTTGTGATCCCCTTCCTCATCAAATCCATCACCATGTCCTTGGTCTTGGAGACATCGAGGAGCAGATGCTTTTTGTTAAGTGAACTGCAGGAAATCCAGGAAGGCTCTAAGCTAATGTCTGAGGTGTGCTCACACAAGTCTTTCGAGTACCTTAATAACATGTTATGTGACAATCACCAGTCTGAAGTCATTCAAGGAGGGGGTTATTTTTCACAGATTTTAAAGATTCCACAGAGTTTAAAGCTCAAATTGAAGAGGTGCTGAAGAATCCTACACAAATGCACCCAGTGCACAAACCTTCAGAACCATCAGGCCATCATGTCCTGCAGCTTTGTTCAGTTTCAGCTTCTCCACCTGCTTCTTCACCTGGCTGGGTGCTACAGCTAGGTGGGAGTGTAACTGTTGTGAGTCCACAGATAGTGGCTGTGAGATGAGGTGAGGTGAGGTGGGTGTGAGAAAGCAGGGAGATGCCCCTGTTGGAAGGGGGAGGAGTATCATTCTGAATCTGTTCAAGAACATATTAAGCTCATTGGCTTTGTCCAAACTGCGGGCCAGTTTGCCGTTTTGTTTAGCCTTGAAGTCATCCACTTCACGACATCCCACAACTCCTTTGCATTGTTTTCCAGTTACCTTCTGTAGGCTTCTCTGCTTTCCTTTAGTCACATTCATTCTGAAAGCCTGTTTCCCCAATTTAATATGTTCTTGAGGTTTTTGGTAATCCATGGTTTGCTGTTAGGAAAATAACATATCTTTATTGACAGGAACAATAGTATCCATACATGTCAGTGATTCAGTCTGTCATTTTGTGTCCTCACCAGCTGCTTCACATAACTCTCAGTCCATCGCCTCAAAGCAGATCTGCAGAGCCCCCTCTCCCTCAGGTGACCACCTCCTTATTCTCCCTACTGTCACAGGTGACCTTAAAACCACAGGTTGGTATGTGTGACAGTTAAAACCAGGTTGTGATCAAATCTGCCAGTGGATATGGGGAACATGAACTGTATGCATCCTTAACATTTGAATACAGAAGAACCAGTACTCTGTTCTCCCTGGCTTCACAGTTAAACAAGATTAAAATCTCCTTAGACAGTAACAAAAGTGTTTGGATGCAAGTTCTGAAGTCTCACTATGCATGAGAGCAAGACTTTACATGCCACATCTGTGTGGGTTGCTGGTAGAACGCAGAAAACAACAGCGATGGTGACCGTGAACTCCCTCTGTAAATAATATGGATGTAGACAGCTAACAATTCAGTTTTTGGGCAACAATGTTGCTTCTTCATAGTAATGTGTATTGGCTGACACCATCTGTTGTACATCATGAGTGCAACTCCTTCTTTCTTCTTGGTGCTTAGATTCATGTCTCAGTCACTGAAAGCCACAAATGGAAACACTCAAGTCCAGGATATTTCAGTTTGTAGTCATGTCTTTGTAAAAAACAGAAGGCTGCACTCGCTGTATTCACACTGGGTCGTGCACATTTTCACAATGAGCACATTCAATTCACCCACCTTATTGCTGAGAGATCTCATATTTCCCATTATTAAGTATGGAAAAACTGGTTTAGATTGCTTTTGTTTTTAATTCTAGTTCTGTAACCTCTGAATAGGGGTGTGCGATATTGACGAAAAATGATATCTCGATATTTTCTGTAATTTTGTGGATAACGATAATAAGCGATATTTTGCATTATTTAAAAATCTGTTTAAAGTCATATTTTACTAGCTTGCACTTCTTAAATGATATTAATTATAAGAAGTATGATGTTTGCAAACAGTAGCTTTGCAGGT
>JAOXYF010000009.1:15409113-15421725 GCA_028565775.1 Sternarchorhynchus goeldii
TATATATATATGTGTGTGTGTGTATATATATACATACATATATATATACACACACACACACACACATATATATATATATATGTATTGAGACAAATCCTTACCCTGTTCAGTGCTGAACTGACGACTGATTCCAGCTGCAGTGTTACCCATGGACATTCACCCACATTATCCTGTCCTCGCTTCCATTTGTCTTTTGTGGGTGACCAGTCTTCTTGGGGGACTTGAATGAGTTTGTGATGTTGTAAAGATGCAGTATTCTAGACATCACAGACTTAGAACGACCAACTTCAACTGCTATGGCTGACAGGGTCACCCCTTTGGCCTTCATTTGGACAACCTGCTCCCAGAGAGTTTCAGTCACTTTGGAATGGCTCATAATTTTTGCTAACAACTGGAAAGTTAGGCTGCCAGATAAATAGGGTTTGCCAGATAATTAAGGAAATTAACACCAGGTGCCAGATTAACACCAGTAATTTGCAGGTATCTGAAAGTGTCTAATTTTGATCAGTGTTCTTTTTCAATTTTATCATTTAAAGTTTTTTATGCTGTGCTTTAAAATATATACAATTTATGAAGCTTAAAATACTGCTATTTCACTCCTGTTAGAATAATTTCACATAGGACTACACAATTTCCTTGACATTTAGGAAATTGTGTTGTTCTCTAATTTTGATCTCCAGTGTATATCGGATTTTATACATTTTTATGAGTCAGACTGATTTACCCAGTTACCCAAGTGCCACCCAATTTAAAGCAACATTCAGCAAAAAAAAAAAATTCTAGAGGTCTTGAACCCTACATCACCCTTGAACCCTACATCACCCTATAATTTGCTTCTGAAGCCAAAGATGTGGAAGAATTTTTAGGTTAAAACTGTTGAGAAAAATAGAATACTCATTTCAGTATTGGCAATTCTTTAAAATTGTAAAATTGTATGTCAGCCACATGGCATTACAAAAACATAAATGATACAACCAGACTGAGAACTTTTCACAGTATATGCGTGCATATATATGGTTTCTGTAGTATCAATTCCACATTGACACTAGGAGGTCAGATGTCAAAAACAGGATTTACCAGACATAATAATATTATTATTAATAAAGCTTTCTACAGTTAAAACTCTCTGTAAAAGTATGTGTAATCTCATTTTAATTAAAGGCGCAATACATAATTTATAACCAAAAAGCAGCAAACCATAAAAAAAGCCAATTAACAGAAAGGGTTTTTCCTTTATGTTTTTATCTATAAAATGTAACTCACATAAGATGAAAAATCAAATGTACTCAAATGAACCAGATTATACTCCATAGTACTCCATAGTCCCCTATATGGAGGAGGCCATGTTAAAATAAATTTAGTACAGGTTCTCTGAAATATCCTTCAGTATAACAGCCATTTTATAATGTGAGGAACAATTGGAAAAATTACTTATTGCTCCTTCAAACAAACGGAAATATAAATCAACAAAACATGCTACCATCAGGTGGGATGCTAATGGAGAAACACTTGTTTATGAATGCAGAAAATGCTCTTTGGTCTAGAGAGAAAGGGAAAACATTTCCTTTTTTATTCCAAGATATTAAAGGCAAGTCCCAATTTCCACTATCTCATTGTATTGAAACATTGTAATTAAACTTCAATTTTACATAAAAAATGCAAACATATACAGAATGTGAAAATGAAAAATAAAAGGACAGTTTTAATGAGCCAACTAAAAGTTCTTGCATGCAGCAGAAGTCAGGTGCCCTCCAAATATGTTACATAAAAGAGGTAGTTTGTTTTAATTATCTGTATATTTTCTTTGTCCACATTTCCCATTGACCTCATCTGTGCATAAACATTTACAAGAGTCTACTAGTTCCTCTCAATCGATAAAACATTTATCTTGCTATAAACTTAATTCTGCTGTGGAAGGATTATGTTTTGTTCTAACCCTTAATTAAAGTAAAATGGTTAGATCGCAGTGGACTTTCCAACAAGCTCAAATTGCTATTATTCCATAATGATACCATGTATGTCCAGAAATACCCAGTATGTATGCCCAGAAATAAGTCCTTAGTGTCCCTCAAACCTACTTGAATAAAGAAAAAAAAAAAGCAATTTTGATCTCACCATCAATGAGGGCACCGTAACAATACAAGAAATGGAGTACAAAAATATACAGTGTAAAACAGAAGTGAGCACATTAAACACACATAGTGCTTATAGACAAGTTAAGAGAGTGAATTAAAGGTCTGTGGTAGTGCGTAGATTTTCCGTAATACTGTCTGTCAAAAGGCTTGTGGTGGATTTATTGTCGCATACTGTCCGTCTGACTTCATTCTCTCCATCTCCTGTACTCTGTCCTGGTGCACATTCTGCCTCTGCATCACTCTCTTCTTCGTCTAAGCCATTCCCACTACAGCAGGAGCCCTCACTGTCACAGGAACTGGACGTGTCATCTTCTGAACAGGAATACACCTCAGCTCCATGGAAGATATAGCGATTTGGTGCTTGAAATAAATACTGGTGAGCTGCAAAAAAAAAAAAAAAAAAAAAAAAAAAAAAAAAAAAAAAAAAAAAGCAAAATGGTGAGCATTGTAGTTATCTTAAGAATTAAGCAATATTATTTTATTATACGAGAAATAGTCACTAACATGAGCACTTTGTTGCCAGTCTGCTGTTGATGTATTTGAAACTGTCATTTAACAAAAATGAGAAATCTTACCTCCAAGTCGTTTACTGATTGGATTTCGATGAATTTGACTCAACCAGCATTTTTTCCAAGCTTCACTGTTGTGCTGTCTGTATTTCAAAACCTCTTCAGTTTTAGTTTCTAATCTATCTAATATGTCTTCCTCTTGGTACTCTTTATTTAAATTAATATAATCTTCCTCTATTGGTGCTTTCTGGCAGCTGTCCGAGCTCCCTGGACAAGGGCTTGTTCTTTTGGGGGCATTTGGAGAAACGCCACTTTCTTCTGAAGGTTTTGTTAAATTTGTATTGAGATTTTCAAACTCCAGATAAGGTCTTGCCTCAGTAGTTGCAGAAGGTGATGCATTGATTCCATGATCTTTGGGCAACTGTACATTTGGACAAGAGTATATACTTGTAATAGTTTCTGATATCTCTGTGGATGCTTCGCATGTATCTTTGTTTTGCACCTTTTCAGGTACAGGAGGAGGTTTTTCTGTGATCTCACTAAGTGGTGAGGAATTGTAGCAAAGCTGCTCAAAGTCACCACCAAGTTGATGGCATAGTTCATTGACAATAACATCACAATCTCCCAGCAACTCTACATCGAAGTTCAAGTGGGGCAGTGGCTCACGATTGATAAGAACTTGTGGCACCTCATGTGGAACAGAGCCTTAATGGAAGAAAATAAATGAACTTATCAGTACTCAAAACCATAAAACACAAATCATGTACTGGAAGGCAAATTTCACTCAACTTTGAGAGTGACAAAGGCAATACAATTTGTCTCTAAGGACCAAAAAGGGGAAAAAGGAAAACAGACACACATTTGCCATATACCATAACAAGGAGAACAGATCTTCTAGTAAACAAGAACTTTTGCACAGTACTTCTGTAAAAAAATTACTGTAATGCCAACTCATGTCTCTATTCTACCCAAGTTAATGAAAACTTGGACGTTTCAAAATGTAATGTACAAAATCTATTTGTCTACATCTTGAAATGCCATTAAATCACCCATTGATAGTAAATCAACAGATTTGTTAGCTCATACTATACACCACCTACAAAAACATTTTAAAAACACATCTATGATTCTGTTTCATGTTATGTTTACTATTAGTTGCTGCTTAGCTTTCCTCAACATTCGCTTGAGGAACTTCTAACCAGCACAATTTTACTTATTTCCTATTCAAGTTCATTAGTAAAGTGGTGTGTAATAAGAAGATTTAAGATTTCAGTAAGCACAGAAATGAGCATCTAATCAAAAGGAGTGTCTGAGACCAACTTTACTCAGATAATTTTGAAATGGCATTTATCATTATGTAGCAAACCTAAAATTCAAAGATGTGAAGAGTGTGGATAAAGGATGACATCAGGGTGTAAAGAGTGAGACATGGGTAACTGCATTCTCAGCACTCGAGTCATAAGATTAGTTCTTACATGAATAAATTATATTAAAATAACTGTTGTTGGATTAGTGGAACTTCAAACGTAAACATACTTGGTATAAGAGCCACAGGTCGCACTTTCAAAGATGATCCAATGACGATGAGGAGGTCCACCTCATCCTTATCTTGTTTCATGGCTCTATGAAACGATTCAGGAAGGTTCTCTCCAAAGAAAACAATATCTGGTTTCATAATAGCAAATGGAACATCAGGACATCTTGGGCAATGAGGAACAACCTATAAAAGAATTATACTGGTTAAACACACGTGACAATGGGAAAATCAACAATCAAATGAAATCTCTATTGATTAAGTAGACACAACATTTTTTTAAAAACCCTTTGGATATGTGCCTTCTATTACCACCAATGAACATAAAGCATTCCTCCAAGGTCTACTGTGTCCAGTGTAATTCAATTAGTATTTTAGTATTACCAAAGTTAACAACATTCCCCAACCCTCTAAGAGACCTATTATCTAATCATGATACCCAAGTATTCTACAGATGATTCTTGGTATAGCAGTGGCATTTGGCCAAAGCAGATATCAAACTCACATATCTCGGAAGTGTAATGGTGTTAGCATTTTATATGTGGTGCTGGTCAATATGAAATTTAGCTGTTTGATAGTACTGTCCAATATTTCATTGTAAAAGTAAAATTCTACAGGAAACCCTGATCCAAGCTCGGTTGCGAGTCGTGAGACAAACAGATACTTGATGGCACGTTTGGCTCTAATACCAGCTGAACAAGCCACTCCCTTACACACAAGCAGCTTGCTTCAGGACCGACAATCCAGCTGAACCATACCCCAACAAGTATGCAGTGATAACTTCCTGATATGTGAATTTTGATGTTGGCTTCTTTAAAAAATTAGAATAGATAATTACTCACATCTCTAAAGGTGCTCAACAATCAGTTTACCAAAGCCTATAGATCCACATTTAAAGAACAACAAGTACTACTACTGCTGCTACTACTAATGTTTCCTTTTTTAGTTTTTGTTCTATTTATTCAGTCTAAAGTTTTGGCTTCAGGGCAGTGTTTAATTTTTGGTAGTTGATCAGTGACTATGTTACAGCTTATGGCTTCCAGTTGAGATGGAATTAAAATGTAATTACATTTCAGATTCCGGGTGGTTCCCTTCTAATTCTAGCTAATACAAATTATTGTTAAATATAATCCTGCTACACTGGGCAGTTTGTACAGATACAAATCAGATGTTGTACAGATGTTATAAAACCAATATCTAAGACTCAAGTGTTTCTAGGACAACAATGGGCTTAATAATTTTGAAATAGAAGCTGTTTGGAACAGCCTTCAAGAATCCTAGACTTGGCCATAAAAGCAAAACAGGCCTTGGTAAGTGAGGTAATAGTCACTGTAAATTTTTGAAAAGTTCTGTAACGAGAGGGGAGATCCGGTTGTACAAATCATCTCTGCTATAGAGGCCCAATTTATTAAATACTGCACAGAGACAAGATGGCAGCTACCATTACATAAAAGACACAGCCCATGTGGAATGTTTAGAATATTTAGAATAACTCTAGCAACATGTGGAAAATGATTCTCTGGTTTCATGAAAGGAAACTACAACAATTTCGGCAAAACAGCCAACACTACATCTGTCAAAAAACAGGCACTGCACGTCAACTGGTTAATACCGTTCCTACAGTGAAACATGTTGGTGACAGCAGCATACTTTGCCGATGCTGTTGAGGGAGGGGTGAATGCAGATGACCAATACAGGGTCATCATTAAAGAAAGCTTCCAGAATACACGCAAATTCATACTGGGGTGACGGCTCACCTTACAATATGGCAATGACCCAAAGCATACAGTCAGCACAACACAATATGGACTTTAGGACAAATTTCTGAACATCCTTGAGTGGCCTAATAAAAGCCCAGACTTCAAACCCATTGAATATGTGGAAAAATCTCAAGATGGCATTTCACATATGCAAGCCATACAAGCCATATCTGATCAAGTTTGAGATAATCGGCCATTAACAATGGGACAAACTGTCCATTCATCAAAGCTTGTAAACATATCAATGGTGCTTCTACAAAGTACTTAAAAACATTAAAAAAAAAAAAAAAAAAACCTCAGAAAACAGAGAGAATTGATTGATTTTTTTTAATTAAATTTGAATTCCTGAAACATGCTAAGAGCTTTCACTTCATTATAGATGATTACATGTACACTGGAGATCAAAATTAGAGAACACCACAAAATTTCCAAAATGTCAAGATCATTGTGTAGTCCTATGTGAAATTATCCTAACAGGAAAGGAAACAGCAGTATTTTAAGCTTCATAAATTGTAGCACAGCATAAAAGAACAAATCAAAATTAGAGGACACCAAAATACCTGCAAGTTATTGGTGTTAATCTGACACCTGGTGCTAATTTCATTAAATTATATGACAACCCCTATTTAACTGGGAGCCTAACTTTCCAGTTGTCACTAACTTTGGTGAGCTGTTCCAAAGTGACAAACCCTCCAGCAGAAGGTTGTCCAGATGAAGGCCAAAGGTCATATCAGCCATAGCATGAGAGGTTAGTCGTTCCAAGTCTGTGATTTCTAGAATTTTGCATCTTTGCAACATCACAAACTCATTCAAGTCCCCCAAGAAGACTGGTCACCCACAAAAGACAAATGCAAGAGAGGACAGGATAATGCAGAGAATGTCCATGGGTAATTGTTTCAACACTGCAGCTGGAATCGCTTATCAGTGTAGCACTGAACAGGGTAAGGATCCATCTCGTCATACAGTGTCTCGACGTTTAAGAGCATTTGGACAAAGCTCACTCTACAGTGACCAAACCTCTCATTAGCAGAAGAAAAAGCTAGACTCACCTTTGCTTAGGAGCATGTTGTGTGGACAGAGGAGAAGTGGTCCAGAGTTTATTTTAGTGATGAAAGCAAGTTTAATTTATTTGGGTCTGATGGGAAACATGTTCGTCGACAAATTGGTGAAAGACTGAACCCAAAATGTGTAAAGAAGTCAGTGAAAGGTGGAGGAGGAAGTGTCATGGTTTGGGGAATGTTTTCGGCAGCAAGAGTTGGACCTCTCATACAGCAACATGGAAGAGTGAATGCAACTGTGTATCAGAACCTTCTTCAATAACACGTGGTTCATTCCTTGTGTTCAAATCAGCCTGCATTTTTCATGCAGGATAATGCCCCTACATCACACAGCAAAATGGGTAAAGCAGTTCCTTGAAAGTGAAAACATTGAAACAATGAAATAACCAGCCCAGAGTCCTGATCTAAACCCAATATAAAACCTCTGGAAAATCCTTGGTGACAAAGTTATGGCCAAGAAACCCATGTCACAAAACTGTGGAAGAAGAGTGGAGCAAAATCACAAAAGAGCAGTGTGAGAGACTAGTGATGTCCTGTGGCCGCAGATTTGCTGAAATCATTCAATGCGCCTGTACACTTCCTACTGATTAATGACTGTTGTAACCTTCAGAAAACTTGTAAATCTTCAGAAAAGTTGTAATCTTTTTCTGTGCTACAGTCATTGCTGTTCTCTAAATACGATTATCACTTTTTGCCAAATAAAGGTTTCATGTTGATATATTTTGGTTATTTTGTAAAACACTGTTCTAGTGACATGGTGTACCCCTTACAAAAAATCCAAATGTTGATCAATGTAGATTACATTATTTCTGGAAAAAAGTTCATACATTGTTCTCTAATTTTGATCTCCACTGTACATTGCATTTTCAACTATTATATCCATTCAAAACCAAATCCACCACAGAAAGTGTACAAGTGACCCAAGTAGTTTGTGAATCCAGCAAGGGTCACATTCATAAATTCTGAAACTGTCCATTGAACTATACATATTACATTTTTTTTTTATAGGTATTTACTGTTAAAACTGGGGATGTTAACAAAATCTAAACAAATGATGGTGATACTCAAAGGAATTTATCAACATGTAATATTACAACAATACACAGTAATACAATTAAAGCATCTCATCATTTGCATTCCTTTTTACTCATTTAGAGCCTTGTTGAAGTAAAAAATGAAAATGCTTGTCCATTATACAGTAGACGTCAGACTATAATATGATCAGTTTGTCCCCTTGCTATCTCCCTGCATGTTAGAGGATTTTAAATTAAACTTTCTGGCCATCCTAGTCAAGCTCTCATTCCACTGAAACTTTAACATACAAGGGCTCCTTAAAAGAAATCAAAAGAAATTTGATTTCAAAACTGCCAATAAGTGGGTGCATTTACTTGAACTCAGTAATCTGATAATAAAGCAATTGCTCGTAAGGTGATTGTGTTTATATGCACTTCAGTAATCAGATAATTGGAAAATTCTACATGAGTCTGGCATTAATAAAATTTTTGCTTTGCTGCCTACCAATCATAGAAGTTTAGTATGTGACAAATTTCTTGTTGCTGCTCCCCTCATCAGTTTTAGTCTGGAGTCATTTCAGTGGCAAATAAGGACCAGCCCATTTTAGTTTCATGTGAGTAATGCTGCCCTTCTTACAGTATTCTTTGTTGCTTTTTTGTTTGTTTCTTTGGCTGTGGTCTATTCAAGTTCCTTTTCACGACTATGCAATCTAAGAAATACAAAAGGAAATCAGAGTATGTGAATATATGCACTTAGAAATCCAATTACTGAGCTGAATCCACCTACCTCGATCAAATTTCCAAAAAATGATGACCGTAATCCGGTATAAGAAACTGAAGTATGCTGTTTACATGAGCACAGGAATAATAAGAAATCCTATAAATGATTATTGTGTGCATGTAAATATATTCAAATGGTACTGTCATAAAGAATCTGTAAAGCTCTTAACCAAATTCCCAATGTACTGAAACAATAAATACAATAGCTTTAAAACTGCCAGTAAGCCATGATGCCATGTATTTTCTTAGATGCTAACCTGTAAGCACAGTGATGAGCAACACAATCTAACTGAACAGTGAAGTATATTCCACAGCCCAACTAGCCAATTAAGAACACATTTATTACTGGGACCAATTAGATGGTCTTTCAGGACCACTAGTCTACCCTGATCAACCTTGAAAATTTGATTAATAATAATACAGCCCTTAATGATCCCCAATTACTTTTACAAAGGACTGCAACCAGTGTATCAGAGGCAAACAATTTCTTGGGAAGATAACAACAACAACAACAACAATAATAATAAGAAGAAAGTGGTCAGTTTTTTTCCTCATCTTCAGTGCATGGTATTTGGACAGAGGGTGGTAAAAGTTGGGAGGTCAACAAAAAAAGGTACGCCTTTGCCCTTTTGGCTGCCACCCAAGATGGACATCTTGCAATAACTTTAACTATTACAAGGTTTATCTATTACAAAGTTTTTTATTCTTTGACTCCACCTCAGACATTTGCCCATTTAATTTACAAGCGACGCGGATCAGCAAGTGACAGGAACTGCAATTATGACCACTGATTGGCAGTGTTAGCATTTGGTGTGCATGCCGTCTAAAATATGAAAACTATTGATTCAGCAAAATTCGGCTTCAGCAAAATAGATTCAACAAAATTCGGAATTCCCTTTTTACAGACAAATCCATAACTTTGTTGATTTGGAAGTTATACTTGGAATGGAGAAACATTAAAAAACACAAGAACTTGTTCGATTTAATGATATCATAATAGAGATCGTTTACCTCCACAAATGTATAATGTTACTGAGTAGAAGTGTTTACTGTGAATATAATAGGCCTACTTAGCTTACTGTTTTCCAGATAAAAGCTGTAATGAAATAACTATTACCAGTATGACCAAGCTTGGCAAAATGCAGGACAGATAGATATCTTTACTGACTTAATTCAGGAAATGATGTCAGGAAATCTGATTCCTTGCCAAGGAAAAAACATCTATATTTTTGTTAATTTAGATGGATTTTTAGATTTTTAAACCACAAACTGCTAGCCCTCCTAATAACTGACAACCTGATTACACTAGGATTGCAGCTGCCAAAAAAATGGACTGGTTTTTAGGAAAGGTGGATACACCCAAGTATTTAATGAAAATATGTTCCAGAAAATGCATTCTGGAATGCAGGCACTCCACATGAGAGGTACTTGTTCCAGTACAATCCAGCAAAAATTAAGAACTGACGCTGCCTACGGAAACAAAGCATGAAACTCATGGATCAATGAGGGCCTGCAGTTTTACACAATAAAGCATTAGTTTATGATAGCATAATTTTCAAGCAAGTAGGTTGTGTGTATTAACCTGCTTCTTCATTTAGCCATAAAAAGCCCAAAGCCCTAGATATCTAGATGTAATAAAAAGTAGTCTTTAATACATCACAGTATTATAAGATAAAATCACCTCACAAGTAACTTCATAATGATAAGTGGCATTTTCACAAGTTATATATTGCACGATGAGTCATACTGAGTAGTAGTTTAAATAAACATACTTGTTTGCTAACAATGTTATTAATTTAGTAATTACCACATTTTGTAGATAATGACATTTACATACTGTTTCCAAAAAACATGCTTTCACTTCCGGTGAGAGTACACTGTGCGCATTTGTGCTGCCGCTTCTAACTGGATTATTTACTTTATTTATTTATTTATTTATTCATTCATTCTTTTGGTGTATTCTTTATTTTTATTTACTCTTGTCTGTTACTGATTCATTTTGTTTTACCAACGTTATATGCAATATCCAATATCCTAGATTGCAAACTTTTCTCTCGGAGTGAACTCGTGGAGGTGAGCTTTTGTGTTGTTTTGCACTTTACCTCTATTTGTTACGAGCTTTCTCTCCTCTCATCCACACCTATAGCTGCTTCATTCTGGGTGAGTTTACACTCATTCCTTTATGATTTATGATCTGTATGGTTGTGCTGAGCTTCCTTGCTGTTTTTGTTGCTGGTTGGTGTTTGGTTAGCGGACCGGCTAACGTAGCATTGCGAGGTTACTGAGCGCTTCATCCTAAAGCTCTTACTGATAGTTTTTATTACAGTCTGGTCACTATATTCTCCCTAATAATTATCCATCAGCTAAGATTTAAAATTTTACCGGAGTATGGCGTTTACATACACAACACTGCAACTCAGAAACCTCTGTGTTCCATCCCGCCTGGACAGTGCTACATATAAATTATGTCAGTCACTTATCATCCGTCGTCCCCAATATATCCACCGTGGTTCCAGAACTCGTCTCATCATCCATCGCTCATCGGACTCTACTATTCCTGTTATCGGGACCAACAGAAACAGCCGCCCTACAACTCCTTGCTGACTATGACGTGTAAACCTGGACCTTTTACGTACTATACCCTGCATCACCTCTCCGGTTTCATCAAAATGCTCCAAAACAGTGACTAAAAATAGCCTTGGACTTGGATTACTGAATTGTCGCTCCATCACTGATAAAGCTGATGTTTTGAATGACCTCATGATGGACAATAACCTCAGTATGTTTTTTCTCACTGAGACATGGCAACCACCGGACGATCACCTTCATTTAAATCTCCTAGCATCTACTGGCCATAAATATTTAAGCTAAACCTAGACCTCATGGGAAGGGTGGTGGGCTTGCTGTTGTTTTTGACAGTACACTTAATGTCAGTCTCTGTGAATTTCACGAGGTAGTTTCTTTTGAATTTATGGCACTAAAACTGATCAATTCAATTTCTGTCAAGTTCTTGCTTATCTATCGTCCACCAAAGGCTTCTACCAACTTCTTTTCTGAGCTCTGTGAGTTACTTACTTTGGCCAGGCTTTATGTGCCCAGCTCTAGTTTTGCTAGGAGATTTTAACATTCATGTTGATACTAACAGCTCAATAACATCCGAGCTTGCGGCCGTGCTGAACTGTTTTAACTTAACACATGTCGACTTTCCCACCCATCTCTGTGGCCACACGTTGGACTTGATCTGCTCCTCTGGCCTGTCAGTTACTGATATAACAGGATCGTTTGTTGGTGTCTCTGACCACAAGATTATCAAAGCCACAATTAACATTATGGTTTCTCATCGGTGTGGTAAATCAACAATATCATACCGGAACACAAAAGTTATCAATCATTTAACATGACATTTAATACTCTTCTTCAGTCCTCTCCTCTTGCATCCGTTACACCGTTGTCCTGTCCCGATGAGATTTTGTCTGTTTACAATTATACGATATCTGAAGTATTGGACCACACTGCTCCCATGAAGACTAGGCGGGTTCCTGCTGGCCGCTCTTGCCCATGGTTTACCCCAGAACTCCGTATTATGAAAACCACTGGTCGACGCCTGGAACGACGTTACAAAAAAACTGGTCTCTCTGTTGACCAATTAGCATATACAGACCACATGCAGATCTACAGCTCTGCTTTAAAGTCCGCTCACTCCAGCTCTTCAGCTATCAATACTTCTGGTAATAGGCCCAAAGCTATCTTTTCTACCATTAATAAACTCACTAAACCCCCATCCACTGATCATGTTAGCAGTACAGAACATTGTGAAGAATTT
>JAOXYF010000009.1:15431430-15449153 GCA_028565775.1 Sternarchorhynchus goeldii
GAGTTACGGTGTGGAGAAGCCCCAAAGAAGCGTACCACCCAGACTGTTGCATGCCCAGAGTGAAGCATGGGGGTGGAACAGTGATGGTTTGGGCTACCATATCATGGCATTCCCTTGGCCCAATACTTGAGCGCGTCACTGCCAAGGACTATCGAACCATTCTGGAGGACCATGTGCATCCAATGGTTCAAATAATGTATCCTGAAGGCGGTGCCGTGTATCAGGATGACAATGCACCAATAATGTGTGTGTGTGTGTGTGTGTGTGTGTCTACTACTATCAAACAACAAAAGTCAATAAAAATTTGCTAAAATTGCTAATTACTCTTTTTTGCATGTACTCCTCTTCAGACTCTCCTCGTCTAAGCAGAGGGGCATGCGCAACTGGGTATGTTTAGTTTTAATGGAACAAAACAAACCTTTCCTTCACCCTCTTGAACTTGCACTCCCTCACATTTACACCATTATACTTAAATATTCTTCTAGGATGAATCACTTTGCAAGTGTTGGTCTGTGAATTTCAAATAGCTACAGATACTGTTCATTAAACATGCATACATTATGGTGCACTCATTAAAGTAAGATGGATAACTTGACAGATAACCAACAGGATCAATCATGGGCTCCAAATCAACAACAAAAAAATTAGCATAGAGAGACCTAGCAGGCACAATAAGCTAACCAAGACAAAAGCTGGGAGGTGGCAATGTCAAAACCAGAAAATTATGCATGAGGCCCTCTGTGTAAAAGTAACATCCACATGAACTCAAGGATCCAAGGTTTCCTAGCAGAACAATTCCAAGCGCATCACACAATATCCACTGGCATTCTTTCTTTATATAATGCACAATCACAGTTTGACCCTGGTCAAAGTCACTCGGATCCTTACACCTGTCCAACAAATTAACTTCAAGAACAAACCTCACTTGTTGCCCAATATATCCCATATCTTGACAGGTGCTATTGTAATCAATATTCTTCACTTCAGTCATTAGTGGTTTTAATGTTGTGGGTGATTGGCAGTTGGGTGTATATGTTTAGATTTTATATAACCCCCCCACAACCTTGTTTGAAATGGCATGGTCAGTGAGCTAATGTGTCAAGAGAAAAGCTTAATGCTGCACTCTGGCTTTGTCGTAGGAGTCAAGCTTGATTCTTTGGAGGCTGTTGTGGGGCAAAAGACAAAGAAACTACTAGCCATCATAGGTATGTCCCACACCCTCTCCACACCAACATGATGAAATCTGCTTCAGTAACAGAAGTGCCACATGGTGGCATGTGCGGTCATTCTTGTAAATTGCCATCGGACTATGAGCTACATTTATAGCATTTGGCAGACGCTCTTATCCAGAGCGACAAAAGCTACCATACAAATTGCAGGAATAGAACAAACTACTACTTCTAGACTAACGATTAATAAGGTCAGTATCTGAGCAGTACTGTACTGAATTTATTTCATTTAACCAGTAATATTTACCCTGAACTTTGTATATAGCTCCTGTTTAGTTTTCTTGTTAAAATCATCTGCACATCAGATTCAACACAAGGAAGTACCAGATAACTAAATCAATGGATTGGATGATAATAATACAAATAATACTGTACTCCTGTGTTTTGTATAAGGTTAAACCAACACATTCACATAAAGAAAATAACTGCATACTGTACCATGTTATTTGCTTTTTGTTCTAATAACATTTCTTCTGAACAAATAAATGCTTATTGACCACATAGATTGCCTTTGAAATCTCATTTTCTCACGTGCCTAAACCTTTAGCACCCAACTGTACAAGGATAGGGCTTAAAGCATAGAAGGATAAAAATGAAGTGCAGCAAGGAACACCAGTGCTCATCTACAGCAACAACAATGAAACATCCACCTGTGCATGCAGATATAGTAGGCTACAACTATAGATATCTCCATTTTTAAAGGGAGTAGAACAAATACTTTTAGACCTCATGAAAAAAAAAGACCATGAAACGACTTATTCTTAAATTTGTTGCATTCACTGTTTTAATGATAGACAGCTGTTCCCTATTTAAAAAAAAACAACATCTGAATTAACAGCTTGTTAGTTTTAAGGCATTTGGGATTTGAATATATAAATTTTATCTTATTTGACAATTCAATTTGCATTTAATTTTTTTAAGCCAAATAACCATCGTTGTATCGACCAAGAGTATCATCAAGGATGGCCCCAGTAAACAAATGACAAGTCAGTTTGAATCCAAACTGAAAACAGTCTGCCACCTTCTATTGCTAAATAGAGTGTATAGAGTGACAAATTTATGTTTATAAAGGGTGTCCGTAAGCAACCCAGACGTTTCTGAAGCTGTTATCGGTTACTCTCCAGGGGAACGTCCTTTATTTGTAATGCCTGAATGTGTCATATTTTCTGTCACACAACCTCTTCACTCGTCATGACAGTTTTAGTTATGGAGCCTACCACATTGCTTTGGTAAGATACTACACCATTTAATTTCATATCATGCCATATCTTCGTTATTTCAGTGTCAATAGCACGAGTCTGCCTCTCTCCCTTTTCTACTGCATTATTAAAGTTTTTGTCCAAATCTCAATGCTCAGTGGAGCACTTTGCAGTCTGGTTCATATGTCCGTCAACCCTAAAAATGTATCATAGTTTTGTAAGAAACTGCCTATGGTCGTTAAGAATTCATAAAATGTCCGATTTTTTTTTTTAACTTACACATTATGAACAAGTTCTAAGTAGAGAACTTCATATTGTTACCAGAATAACTGTTACTTGGCACCAGCATTTCACAATTAATTGAGACATAACTGAAGCCTTATTTCCTACATCGCAATATGAAAACATACCATGACACTGAATGATCCTTTGGACTCCTGCAACCTGCTCCAGGGTATCAATATTCTGAGTGTAATTCCTCAGAAGTTTCTCCTTTTTATCCAGCATCGCAATGAATCTGTGACAAAGAGATGGCTGAAACTGTCCAGGGTAGATCTCCTACAATAAAATAAAAAAAAAGTGTTGATATTAAAACTAATAGCAAAGTAAAATAAAAAAAACTTAAAAACTAGAACAAAATGCTTCTTAGAGACCACCACAGAAGTATAGTATAACCCACCGCCACCCCAGAAACTTCCCACCCATCAGGTAATCCCCCATTACACGATAGCTGCCAACCGGGTAGAAAGAGGGTTGTCACATGCATTTAATATCCACAGCTTTTCAAGCTGAAGCTCATGTGACGTCACGGTGTGGAGTAATATGCATGGAGGATGGTGCTATCCACCTCCTTCTGATGCATGAGCTCACAGATGCCCATAATGTTGCTTGCAACTGATGAGGAAAACTATTTCTTCTCTTTCTCTAACAGCATGGCTAATTTTGCTCTCTCTGGCACCCAGCCACAAATTATTGTGGCATGGTTGTGCCACTCTGTTACCCCAGACAGGACTTAAGTGCAAATGTAGTTACAACTGTGAGAAAAGTGCTAGGGAAACAAGTAGAACAATATGAACACAGTACAGCAATAAGCACAGATGAGAGTACATGGACTAGTCGGGATAACAATGTATGTTTTGGATGAGGAGTTGTGCCCTCTGTGGAAGAGTGAAAACAGCTATTAGAGATAGCAATGATAGTGTAGCCCATTTTCTGTAAACCGTAGAGTGTATCCCGGTTCCAGCATACAAACCTTTGCAAATTTGAAAAATGGCCTTGGGTCCCTTCTGAAATATTCTATGTCAAACATTGCTTGAGGATCTGGAAGGTCTGGAAAATCTATAGCAAGTCGAGCATAAATCCCATCTCTAGATCTGAAGTCAGGTATTCCACAAGAAACAGACACCTGGAGGAAAATCCAAGATGAGTGGTCAATTTGAAAGATGCTCTTTTGTTCCACCAGGACATAGGTTGGTGGTTTTTAGGTTTAAACATAGTGAGAGAAACATTTAGTTTCACTCATTCAGAAATAACAGAATCAGAAATAAAATTAACAATGTCAGCAGACACGGATATGACATGCTATAGCCAACTACACAAAATTACACCAACTAGGCACGCCACAAAAAAAAATTATAAATTTGTTCCTATAAGGTGTGGAAGCCTATAAAGCCTAAAAAGCAACCATCTCCATATGAAAGAATATAAAAATATTAGTTAGCAGCATTATTAATTTGTCAGTCAGGTTCTGGTAATTAGAACATACAACATTTTAATAATAACAGAGACACATACCCCAGCACCAGTTAGGACAAGAACCTTTTTGCCATCATTAAGGAGTCTGACGACATCCTCCAGGGTATTAATATCTTTGCGTTTCTTTCTCTTAGGGGGTTCTGAGATGTTGATGATAATCTGCCAAAGCGTCATGTCATCAAGATCAGGTGAAAGAACAGTTTCTGGAAGTAGTTCTTTTAGAATAGTCCGAGGATCAGTTTCTCTCATTATATGTTGCTGAATGAAACGATAAGAACCTAACAAAAAAAAACAACAAATGAATACCCATTAATCTACCTAAAATCTAAACTATAAACTACACTATCAATCATCATAACATTATAACATAATAATAATAATAATAATAGATAACATTTAAGGAAGTGACGTACACCTTTCTTTATGTTGTTCTCACACTAGCAATTTCAACATGCACAGAAATAAAGCCTGGTGCAAATTTTAGCAGTCCTTAAAGACCATGAATATTTTTCTTGTAAGATGAAAGATGTTTGAGATTGTTTTTCTTGTGAAATCAAGAGTACAAATGTTTATTATCTCAAGACATCAAATGCTTTTATTAACACAAGTTAAACAAGCTAAATTATTTTCAGGAATTGGTGTTAGTTCAAAATATCACTTTACCCAGTGAAATATGTACTTTATGAAGCAGAGCTCATGCAGATAATGACAAAGCTCTTTAAAACATCTCCATGGTGTACACTACAGCAAGAGGAAAATAAGTTGGGCTCTTTAGAAAACAATTTATCTTTACATCTCGAGAAACCGGTAGAGAAAAAAAAATAAGTGACTCGTGGTCATTCTTGACTTCCCAAAGAAATGTTTGTTCTCGTTTGTATGAATTTCGCCTGTGACCTAGACATACCAATCTGAGGCTGGGGCGTCCAGTCACTGGAACTGGCATGGGAGGAGCAGTCATCGTCATCGTGAACATCAGGTGAATAATACCCATTGGGATGAACACCGTCGTCCAATGGCCCTATAAATAAACCCAAACTTACTAAGCTCAGATCTGTCTGTAAAACAAACTTACCCTTATCCATTTCGCTTTACAAAATTGAAATACCCATTCCATTACTCGTTTCGTTTGCAAGCGATGAAATTACATAGTTATAAGAAACGAGCACTGCATATATTCTTACATCTTGCAAACAAGTAGTTACTGATTTGAAGGAACTTAGCCAGCTAGTTGACTATCGGTCACGGTAAGCTGCAGTAGAGTTTGGGACAAAGCACATTTTCTGAGACATCAGCTAGCTGGCTATCCTAGACTGCTATTGGGGTAACACTGTGCTGACCTTTGCTGTCAAAAAAACAAAAACGCTCATTTTCTCAAATGAGCTAGGTAGCTAGTTGTAGCTCCCTTAGCATTAGCAAAATACTCTCAAAGCTTATGAATTAGCTACCGAGAGTGAAAGTCAATGTCCATGCTAGTTAACCAGCTAGCCAATTCGCTCGCTCGTCATATTTAGTCGTAGAAGCTGATTAGCCTACTAATGCCTGTTAGCTAACTAGCTTGATTGAAAAGTGAAAGAACCTAGCTAACTAAGCTAGCTAGCTAGCTAGCTAGCTATGGATACAGTCCCGTGTCCCATTAAAACCTCACAAAAGACAAAGCGTTGTTGTAGCTAGATAGCTACCTGAAGGTTCATTTTCAGGTCCAGACACGGAAGTCTGCTCTGTGCTACAGGCATCTTCACTGGGTTCCCAAATCACCGACACTTTGTTGTCTTCTTCTGCTAACGCCGTGGCCTGACTCACCGCCATCTCCGCACCCTCGGGCCGTGTTAAAATCGCGGACGCCCAAGTCTCACCCGATTCGGCTCCACATGTTCTGTGCTCTCCGCGAATAATGTCCAGACTACGATTTTGAAGAATGCTAACCCGTGGTTTCTTAACGATCGGTTCTTCCATTCCATCACAGCCTGCTTTGGTTCCAACCAATTTATTTTCCCCGTCCGCCATCTTCAATTGCGTTATTAGGCGGTGTTTTCCTAATATAATTGACACAAAGGCAGTAAAATCTTTCAAGCACAGCTTGGTAGATATTTAAACAGCGCATGTGACTTCTGCTCCCAACCACCACCTATCTGGTAAAGTAAAGATGATTACTTTACTAGGTCTTTACTTCGAAACAATGTATGACGTCAGCCATAACGGGTATGAAAGCGGGGGATACTGAGAAGTTGTAGTAACTGAGGTGAATTAAAATTTGTTCGCATTAGCCCCCCCCACCATATATATTTCTAGAAAATATTAGGTTAACATAGACCTACTTTGATTTTTACTTTTAACTGTATAAAATTACACTACTATTTTCAGATAATTTAGGTTAAACCGTTACATCAAAAACATTAAACACCGTTGTGTATCGTGTATTCGCGCATACGCAACCATTGTTTACTTTGTGGCTTACACTCGGGACCAGTATGAAACGATACGACATTTTAAGGTGTTGTATTTCAGAGTGGTAGTGTGGATGTTGGAGACTCTGGGTGAAAAATTGTTGAGATCAAACGCTTATGGAGACGATACTAAATTGTAAACCGGAAGATCTGGAGGATTACTACGGATTGCTTGGGTGCGATGAGCTGTCAACGGTAAGACTGTTGTTATATTGGTATGACACTCCAATCTTCAGTCTATGATCAAAGCTTCAAAAGCAGATAACCTACATTATGGTAACAGCACTCATGTAATTACTCACTGCAAGCGATTTTCAGCGCATAGGCTATGGCCTAAGTGAAGACTATACTGTTTGTCCAAACAGGCCATGGCTTTTTTTAAGTGTCCATTAGGCTACTTGTGGTAATTTGGTGATTTGCGAACAGGCTTCGTTGACGTTTTTTCTTTCTTGCTTGCATGCTTTCTTTTTATTTTGGATTCATTAGACTGAACAAATTGAAAGCGAATTTAAAGTGAGAGCCCTGGCTTGCCATCCAGACAAACATCCAGAAAATCCTAAAGCAGGTAACCGCAATCAAATGAAAACAGAGCCTACTTGATGAAGAAATTGCTAAAAAAAAAAAAAATAGGCCTAACTATAGCATAGTACAAAATTAGTGTTAGTCTATTTACTCTTTAGCATTTACACATGGTGAATTGGATTTTGTTTCAAATAGGCCAAAGTAAAAAAAAATCTGGGAATATCTTGGTAGTCTAATTGTGTTTGATAATTTTTTTTCCTTACAGTGGAAGAGTTTCAAAAATTGCAAGAGGCCAAAGAGGTTCTTACAGATGAAACCAAAAGAAAAAAATATGATTTCTGGATGAGGAGTAGGATCACTGTGCCGTTCAATGAGTGGTGGGCCCTGGGTGACTCATTTAAAACTGTGAGTGCAGTTTTCTGATATGACATTGACATGACTCTTCTGTAGGCATGAAAGTAACACGATTTTTGGACTAAATGCTTACACATGAGCTAATTAATTATTATTTGTATATAAGTACTAATATAAGTGTTTATGCACATGTTCATAGTTTAAAGCATGGACAATTTAATAAAACTGGTTTCAAGCACATATACACAAATATTTTAACCAAATGAGTGTTGAATACATTTAATAATACAAACTTGCTACTTACTGACTAGCTGTAATTTTTGCACTGCATTGACTTGCTTGTTAATAACTAGCCTCAATTTTGCAGTCAATGCATTGGGCTGTTAGGACCAAAAAGGAGCCAATGCTAGAAGCAGCAAAAGACAGAACTGCAGAGAGTACTGAAAACCAAACTAGTGAGATGGAAGGTCACTGGGCAATGGAGATATTTGATGAGCAACTTTCCTCAAGTAAGAAAGATGGGACCAAACTTTTACTGAGCAAATCAATTAAGAGTTTGGTCTAAATTGTATTGTGTTTTTTACTGATATTTGCTCACATTTCTCTCCCTCAGGGAATTATGGGCATCACAGATTTTGTTGGGCAACCGACGCTCCTTCAAGTCTCCTGCAAAAGTTTAGAAATTATGAAATATGATAAATATGTATCACGTCACACCGGGCACCCAGCCCGCAGGCCACACCTACCACTTCAGTGTCATCACCACTGCCACGTTCTCAATCGCCTGTTTATTAATTACTCCTGGCGGTGACCATCAGAGAGGCTACTTAAAGCCACTGCACAGCACACACATTGCTGAACATTGGCCTCGCTTGTTTGGCTGTTCTCACAGCCTCTGCTTCACATGCTTCCGCAGTCTTTGTATTCAAGCTACCCGCTTACAGTCGGACCGGTAAACTCCCGGTACTGTTTGTGCTTTTGCTTTGTGTTTATTGACTTTGTGTATGAGTGACTCTTTATGCCACTGGCAACCCTGCTCTAATAAACCCTTCAGCATGTTCCCAGTAGCGTCGTCTTCTGCTCCCTCACACCCGCCGTCACAATATGATTTCCAATTTTACTCATTGCTCTCTTGATAAAATTTGTAGTTGTGTTAAGAAATACCAGAAGCATCTGTGTATTTATCTCGTTTCACAAAACAAACAAAATAGTGAATTTGTCTAGTTATTGCTTTATGTCCTCTGAGTAAGAATGTGATTCTATATATAGACTGCTACAAAACATTGCTACAGTAGCTGCAATATTATGGATCATAAATAATGCTTGTTATTCCAAAAACTAAACAAAACCACAATCTATCTCCAGATGGATTATGTTGCCATTTAATGTAGCTAATGTTATTTCATAAACAAATAGCTTGGGCATACTTCAATATTACAGAATATGCCTAAAATATGGCTGAAGTGTAACCATTGTGAGGTTGAACAAGTTGACAGAAAATCTGATTGACACTATTTTTGCATGTTTAACCTCATAGTGTGTATGGTTTTAGTTGGAGCCAATGGCGATATCTCAAACCGCACACTTCCATAGGTTATGATAGCTAGCAACTTTTAGTGCAGGTGTGCAAAAGCTGAGTGAATCTAATAGTAGTAATAATAGTCTAATAATCTATTAGTAGTAATAATAGTCTAATAATCTTCCAAAAAGACCATAATACATACTGTTTTCTTTAAGAATAAATTACACACTGTGCGATTTGAGATAGGCCTTAGGTAATCTTCTTATAAACGCTGTTTTATGAATTTTAGTAGTCCTTGATGCAGTCCCTGTAAAGTCATTTGTCAAACAATTGTTTCTTTTTCAAGAGTGGACTTTTGTCAGTGTCAGTCATTTAGGCTCATTTTGTAATGGCAAATAATCTGAGGCTGTCCTATGCGCACCATAGGACAGAGTCAAAGGTATCAAGATGGCAAGCACTACTCTGCATATAGATTGACTTTGACAGCAAGAAAAAACATGTTGCTGAGAACACCTCAGCATGCATTTGTAGTTCAACAGTTTTTAAAGTGTGTAACAATTTTTATAGTGTGTACTTAAAATGCTTTAAATCACAATTACCAATGAACAAAAATATAATTATCATTAGATTTACATTAAGGGTTTATTATTAGATTGCAGGTTTGTTATTAGATTAAGGGTTTATTACGTGTTTATGATATGCTTTATTGGGGGATGATGGATTATGAAGTGTATTTATTAAGGAGCATATAGGAAAGAGGTTGTTTAATCAAGGTAATTGGGATTTATCACTCCTGCGGGAAAAGCCATTTGAGGAACCTGCCTTTTCTGGCAAAGGAAATGAGACTACTTATTATTTCATGTCATTGCACAGTGGACAAAAAACCAAAGAGACCAGAATTCAGCATTTGACTCGGGGTGTCCTGTGGAGGATGCTTTGGGAGTACAGGGTACGGGGCTCGGACCATTAAGTCCCTGTACAAAAAGTAAGTAAGTTTGGTGGAGGAAGTTTGGTATGGTGGCCTCAAGATTTCACATCTGCTTTTTGCAGGTGATGTCCTGCTGTTCTGTTGTCATGATTCTCTCTTGGAGATAGGGTATGAGATAGCTTGGCAATCTGGAGAGGCTCAGAGTAGAACTGCTGTTCCTCCGCATTGAGAGAAGCCAGCTGAGGTGGTCCGGGAATCTGGTTCCGATGTCCCCCGGATGTCTCCTTAGCAAGGTACTCCAGGCATGTCCAATGGGGAAGAGACCCCAGGGAAGACCCAGGACATGTTAGAGGGATTTGTTCTCTCAACAGTCATGGGAATGCCTCAATACAGTTGGTGGGGGGAGGGAGGCCTTGGCTTCTTTGCTTAGGCTGTTGCCTTCGCAGCCTGAACCCAAATAAGCATGGAAGATGAATGGATGGATGGATGGATGTTTAATGTCACATTTTATTTTTATGGTAGGATAAGAAATGATGTTCTCATTCACCACAACATCTGATGGTTGTTATGTTATTATTTTGGTTATTATGTTATATCCTTTGTGTTTGTATGACTATTTATCTGTCATTGATGTTATGTTATGGGTTTTTTTTGTGGATACATGAGGGTGCTAGTCCTGTATACAGTTGGCTAAAAAGGGTTACAACAATGGAAAAGGGCAACATCTCTTCACCCTGTCCAGAGAAGACAGCCCAGCAGATGAGAGATGAGAGCGATGTCCAAAGCCTTTGTCAATTGACAAAGGGGCCTAGTTAGTTGGGGGCAGGGGACCTGCCCTATGACTGATTGACAAGAGGCCCAGGCCCATCGAGGCAACAAGGCATCACTTCCTTGCTGCCCTAGTTGATCAACCAGAGAGGGCCTGTTTAGACAACAGGGCACAGGCTTGGGCGTTTGTAGGCTAGGAAGGAATGCATGACATTATCATGCTCACATTTGGTCAGATTGTTCTCCATAGCACATCTGTAGAAGGCGAGTGCTGCTGCACACACCTTAACTCTCTTCAGCTTCCTAAGGAAGTAGTCTTTTTATGATACATATCCCTGGGGGCACCTGTTCTGTTGATGATGGGGCTGGGCAGTTGGTTGTGGATCCTGACCACCTGAGACCTATTAGGGAGTCCAACACTCAGCTGCACAGTGATGTATTAAGACCAAGGTGTAGCAGGTTGGTCACCAGTGTCTGAAGGACAAAGGTATTTAATGAAGCAGAATCCTGATGTGCTAAGGTTGTGTGCATGGTTGTTGCGATGACATCAGAAGTTGACTAATCAGTATGGCTTGTATTCGTTTGGAGCTTTTGATGTGGGTTATGACCAGGCTTTCAAGGCACCACATTGTTGTTTATATCAGCAATATAGGATGGTAGCTGTTTGGACCACAGAGAAAGGTGTTATTTGTGATCATATTTGTGATGACATCTCAAATCAAAACTAAACTAATCAAACTATTCTGAAGCAAAATGAAAATCATCAAAATAAAATCATCATCATCAAATGTAAGGAAAAATCACTGTAACACTCAAAGTACTCCAACTACTCACAATGTCAAATTAGCCAGCCCATTAAAGTAAGCACCAACCCATCTAGAACAGTAAGGACTAGCAATTCTTAGCAGAAAAGGAGGTAAAGAACCAGACATAGCACAAAGCAACCTACTGAGATGATGTTTTCTGGTTCTGGCTTTGTGTCTGTATGACAAATGACTGTAAAATATTTTCCTCTTTGAATGCTCTGCTTTGTCTTGATGGACTCCTGGAATGGATATTTCCTGAAGATCCGACTGGCATGGTTTGTATAAACATTATATATATATATATATATATATATGTGTGTGTAAAATTATGCTGACGGAGACCCCACATTTTCTGCAGACATAAAGGTTAAGTTAATCCTCATCACCCCTCCTGGGGTATAGGCTATCAAGAGATCTTCAGAGTACCCTATCCTATGATCTTGTTTAAAATTGGCTCCATGTAAAGCCAGACATTTCATGTTTGCCTGGAGATCCTGTTACTAGGTATTTGTCAGATGTCTTTCCCACCCAACCCCCTTGTTTTGTCTGCTTGTAAGCATCTGTGATCTCACTTGCAACTGTTGCAAATAAGATGCGTTTGAAAAGATCAGATACAGGTGTCCCCCCAGAGGTGTATCACTTTACTCTAATTTTCTACTGTTGAGCAGGATGATCTATAAAATTATTTACTATTTATTTTACCAGTTATTGCTCTGTTGCTAAGATGTCCTATAAAATGTTTTATTGCAATATGTTACCATGCAGATGTTCTTTTTACAATTGCTGAGTAAAAGCTATATTTTGTAATGTTAATTAGATTCTGATAATATGTTAATATTGACTTGGTTCCAGTAATATATTGCTCTTAGAGTTGTTGTTTGCTCTTAATACAAGGGGCCTCTGTGCTTCCTCTTTTTGTTATACACACTATAAATTACTCTTGAATTATAAACATTCTACACTATAAACTACTCTTGAATTTTAAACGAATGCATACTGGCTCTGTGTCTTCTGTGCTGGTCTCTCCAGGCATCTGAAGGTCACAAACTGGGCAAATGTGAGAACTGACTATTGAAATACCTTAACAAACTGATGGGCAGTGTTTAGCTAAGTTAAAGTCTTTGGTATTGTGTAGGTTATACAGTATGTGGTACTATATTTGCGTTATGTAGTGCTACAGATGGCTGCCTAATATCTTAGCAAGCTAGCTGACTACTTTTTTTGCATTTTAGTCAACATTTACAGTGCTCTCAATTTTTTCCAGGGCAAAATGGCATTAGAGAGCGAAATTCATAGAATTATTTGAATAATTTGAATTTGAATAAATTGAATAATTATTTGAATAATTTGAATTATTTGAAAAAGGAGAAAGAATCAGAAAGGAAGTTTATGTGCATTGAAATTTTCTCTTTTGAACAGTGATTCTAAATGTTTGAATTACATGAGTACATGAATTGAGATACTTATTTTCAAATGTAATTAATGTTATCTTTGCCTGAACATTTTCTGATTAAAATATTTTTTTGAGCTGGTACATAAGCAAAACTATTTGATTTTAGGAAAATATTTCTATTGTTTTTACTTTGTATGCAAGAATGAAGCTAACAATCTTATTTCATTATGTCTTAATAGCCTAAAATCTGTGCCAGTGTGGACTGAAAAGTAAACTGTGGTTGGTTACTTATCATGTTTAAACCACCAAAAAGACGGGTTTTCACTAGGACATTTATTTTGAAAAGGACATTTATTTTGTTACTAGGACATTTATTTTGTCAATCAATGTTTCGCATCCCTCCACTGAGTAAAGAAGAAAGATGGCGAACAACGAAGAGGATTATATGTCGGATGCTTTTCTTAACCAAATGTAAGTTGTCCCAATGTCGCAGTTTAGTGGTCTTACATAGGCCTGTGTTCTTGGTTATTTGGGTAGCTAGCTAAGGAGAATTATTCCTAGTTAACGCTGTCACATTTCAAACCGGGCCTAACTGGCTGGGAAAATAAAGTAACACACTAGGTTAGCTAGCTAGCTAGCTATGTGCGTGTCAAACATGCAAACATTGCATGCTTGTCGAGAGATGTATTTTTTTCTCTTGAGCGGACATACTTGTATTTGTCAAAAGAAAATGGGCACTTTCATGCATTTAAGTCACTGAAGTGTTTACTGTTTTAGTTAATTCTTTGAAATAACTATGTTCTTTTAAAAAAGATTGGCAAATAATAAACTTAATAATGCGCATATATACTGTATATGCAGTAGTTTGCTTGTTCCGTTATTGCCATGCATTTTTACTTTGTTTTTCTCTGCAAGTCAATTTACAGTGTACTTGTACACATTTGACATTATAAGATATATTGTGCATTTACTGCAATATATACTGATGCTGAGTATTTAACAAAGCTGAGTATTGTTTATTAAACCTTGATTTTTGATGTCTTGTCAGAGTGGATGTTAGGCCCGGCATGCCAATGGTGAGACGTACAAAGGAGGTTTTAAGAAGAGAGGCTCTCCACAAAGAGAAAAATATTCAGAATCATCAGAAAAGCAACAAGGAACAGGAGCAGGATAGACGAGATGCAGCTCTGGAGACTTCCATAAGTTGTGAAAATAAAGGCTTTGCATTGTTAAAGAAGATGGGATACAAAGAAGGACAAGGCCTTGGAAAAGAAGGTCAGTGTTAATACATGTATATGGACACTTTTTATTTGAGGGGGGCACCCAGCCTTTTTGCCAGAATAAACATCTGACCTGTTGATTAACAAGAATGTGGTGCCTTGATTTGTTTTAATTATCAGACACGCAAACATATTCAGAATGGTTTACAGTCATTTGCTTTGGAAAACTGATGTGTCTTTTATTTTGAGCTTCCACAATACAATCAAGTGCAGTCAAACTTTTAAGATTAATAGATCATTCTAATGCCTTAGGTGCTGGGCGAGTTGAACCAATTCCCCTCAACATCAAAACAGGTTAGTACATTTATGCCTAGTTATGTATGGCAAATATATACATAACTAGGACTGTTATGATCTGACCCAGAAAACACTAAGAGCTGAGAGCTTAACATATATTGTTTATTAGATAGAGGGGGCATTGGAATGATGGAGCTCAAGAAAAGGAAGGCAGAAGAAAAATTAGAGAATTACAGAAAAAAAGCGCAAATGAAACATCAGATGGAAAAAAAATCTTTTGAGGACTTCAGGTAAGTGGATATGATCCTAAAGCAATTCCTCAGTTGTCTTTCCTTGAAGGATGTTAGCAGTTAACATTTATTACAGTGCACATGCATGTGACACCAGCTTTGAGAAGCAGGAGAAATTGATTTAAACCAGTAGTAGTGGCAAGATGGCTTGTTACCATAATATTGCATATTTGTACGATTTCCATTAACATAATGTAATATAAAAATGTCTTCTTTGGGGCCCTCTAGTGGCAACATGGGCCCTGATCAGGCACATAGTTAGCTTAGGCAATCAGGCTGGACCTAGCTTTTTTCATGGCAATTGCACTATGCTGACGTAAGCTTACTTAAAAATGCCTGGGATGTGCTAAAGAAAGTCCATAAATGAAAACCATGGAGTGCTAGAAAAAGAGATTTTGCATGGAAGAATGCTGTATGCTATGCGATGAATACCTTGCTAGGTTGCTGAGCATAAATAGGGTGCTAAGCATAAACTTATGGTGGCAGTCATTCTACAGATCACTTTTTTCCATCACAGAGAGCGCAAGAGATCAGAAAAAGACAAAAACCAAACAGAGCAAGACCTAAGAAAGAGCCAGCGGGCCTGTGAACATCTAGACAGTGAAAAGGTCTCCTCTACTAAAGAAAAAACATTTACACCAACCCCCCCCCCCTTACTTTTTGTGTGTGTTTGTGGACACATTGAAATTATGGTCTTGTTTTCTTGGCAAGGGTATGACTGAACCAAAGGACAGCTGGTACTGGCCTGAAGTTATTAAGGGTGAAGAAGATGGACATAGTGATGAGTCGAGCACCGAGGGAAGTCAAGAGGAGGACCAATTAACTGTACGTTTTAAAAGACACAGAAGGCATGACATTAAACATTTGAGCCAAAAAAGAAGAAACATTTTAAATTTGAGACAAGCTTTGGTTGGTAACATCATGAAGCAAAGGAAATTTAGTCTGGAGAATAAAATAAGCCACTACTAATAACATATAGGTAGCTATACTGATTTAGATAATGTTTATGTCTGTCTACATATAGAGAATACAAAACAACCTACAAACATGAATACAGAGAACAAAACAATATCTTCCAGTAAAAATAAACCAAGCAACATGTGGTTAGCTTGTTATTATTTGTTATTTAAGCCAGCCAGTGAATAGTGATAGATTAGGTTGTTCTAGTCAAAGATCACATGTAAAAAATGTAATTAATTAATTTGTAATTTCTACAAAAATGTCGCAGACAATTGGCTCTGCATGTGATTACATTCCATGTGAAATAATGACCATATTATTTACTTACAGCCATTATTCAAGCTGCAGTTTATCACATCATATTTAAGAAGCATGCATTTCTACTGCATATGGTGTGGGACAGCGTATAATGGTAAGCGTAATGGTGTTTATCTGTTTGTTAGATATACAAATCTAGGTAAAATTATGATTTTATATTATGTTTCCTTTCACAGATGAGGAAGATTTACAATTGAATTGTCCTGGTGATACTGCAGCAGATCACAGTGACTAAAATATCAAGATTATTTTGCAACCCTGCCTGTGTATTGTCAAATTTGCTGTTATTTCACTCCTCATATATATATAAAGTAAAAAATAAAAATAATTTAAAAAAATATATATATTTTTTAAATCACTTTAAAATCATTCAGTTTTCAACTGACTCAACTGACTTCACTGTTTTTTTTAAATTGCCTATCACATTTTATTCAGCAATACTGAGATTTCTGTCCCCACTGATTGACATCACTGATTTTTGTTATATCGAAGAAAAAAAAAACCCCACAAAATTGTTTTTAAAAAAGAATATAAATGTTTCATAAAGAAATGTGATTTAATATTTTTTGTTTTAAGAAGAAAACATAAATGTTCCATAAAGAACAGTAACTTACTTTAGACTAGGAGAAGCACAATGATTAATAAAAGATAATTACACTTATCAATTTAATATAATTAGCTAATGAGCAAAAACTAGCAAGCTAAAGCATTAGCCAAATGTGCAATATGGTTTGTGCCTTTGGAATGGTTCTTCTAAGAGAGTATGTTTAGCAGTTATGTCAAACTGAAGAGATGATTATATTTGTACATATGAATAAATATGCTGTAGTGATTGAGTACCCACATGCTAGACAATAACAACAACATTAGTTGATTTAAGGGCAAAGGAATTGGAAACAAATGTTTATTGAGTTGTCCATGCTGTCACAGACATAAATATGATATTTATGAGCATTAAATATGATTTAATGTGAACTCAGCTTACAAAAAAACTCACCAGCAAGGCAAAACCTTTACAGGAGCAGATAAAGGTCAAGATAGATTGTCATGTTGTACTTACAGTGGGGAAAAAAGTATTTAGTAAGTCACCAATTGTGCAAGTTCTCCCACTTAAAAAGATGAGAGGCCTGTAATTGACATCATAGGTAGACTTCAGCTATGAGAGACAAAATGAGAAAAAAAATTCAGAAAATCACATTGTCTGATTTTTAAAGAATTTATTTGCAAATAATGGTGGAAAATAAGTATTTGGTCACCTACAAACAAGCAGGATTTCTGGCTGTCACAGACCAGTAACTTCTTTAAGAGGCTCCTCTGTCCTCCACTCATTACCTGTATTAATGGCACCTGTTCGAATTTATCAGTATAAAACACTCCTGCCCACAACCTCAAACTGTCACACTCCAAACTCCACTATGGTGAAGACCAAAGAGCTGTCGAAGGACACCAGAAACAAAATTATAGACCTGCTGGGAAGACTGAATCGGCAAGCAGCTTGGTGTGAAGAAATCAACTGTGGGAGCAATACTTTGAAAATGGAAGACCTACAAGACCACTGATAATCTCCCTCGATCAGGGGCTCCACACATGGGGGTCAAAATGATCACAAGAACGGTGAGCAAAAATTCCAGAACCACACGGGGGGGACCTAGTGAATGACCTGCAGAAAGCTGGGACCAACGTTACAAAGGCTACCGTCAGTAACACACTACGCTGCC
>JAOXYF010000009.1:15458163-15469796 GCA_028565775.1 Sternarchorhynchus goeldii
CTGTCTGTATTTGGGCAGCTCACTGGTGAGTTTCGCTCTGTTGAAGTCCCCAAGAATGATGAAAACAGACTCTGTGTTTGTGCTCTGCGCTGGTGATCTGGTCTGCGAGTGCGCGCAGTGCTTCGCGCACGCACGCGCTTGGTGGAATATATACTCCGACGAGCACCACGGAGGAAAATTCCCGCGGGCAGTAGAATGGTTTACAGTTTATGAACACAGATTCCAGATCAGGACTGCATGTTTCCATGAACACAGTGACATCTGTACGCCAGCTGCGGTTGATGTAAAAGCAGATTCCGCCGCCTCTGAGCTTTCCCGAAAGCCTCTGCGACGCGGTCTGCTCTGTGGACATGAAAGCCGGCGAGCTGCAGCGCGCTGTCCGGGACGGCCTCAGTGAGCCAGGTCTCAGTGAAGCACAGCGCTGCAGAGAGAGAGAAGTCCTTGTTGGTCTGGTTCAGAAGTGAAAGTTCATCCATTTTGTTGCCCAGTGAGCGGAGGTTGGCCAGGTGGACGCTAGGCAGCGCAGTGCGTAGTCTGCGCTGACGGAGCTTAACGAGCGCTCCGCCGTGTTTCCCACGTCTGCGCGTCCGCTTGCGTCTGCGTCTGAGGAACGCAGCTACTCCGCTCACTAAAATGTCCAGAAAACAGTCAGAGAACGAGAAATCGGGAGTAATGCCATGTGGCATAGAATGCCTGATGCTGAGAAGATCCTCTGCGCTGTATGTGGCCCTGTTAGTTTCACATGAGGCAACAAAAACAAACAAAAACAAACAAAGCACGATGGAGCTTCTGACCAGAGTCGCCGTCCGCGGCGCCATTTTGGATATCCTTTATTTCAGCATTTTAAGGATAAATACAACCTTCTGAAATGTAAATGGCAATTGCTTCAGTAATGTTTTTGGCTGTATCTGCTTTTAGATTATCTAGGCATTAAGAAGTTGGGTGAAAAGCATTTAAATAGGAGGATGAGACAAATAAAAAAAATTTAGAATAATAAGAAGAGTACTTAGTGGTATGAAGTAGTAGTATTAAAATACTTTTTTTTCATCTAGTGTTGTGTCCTGAAATGTAAATGGCAATTGCTTCAGTAATGTGTTTGGTTCTGTCTGCTTTCCTATCTAGATGCTGCTGAAAAGCAGCAGAAATCCTTTAGCAAGACTTGCCATGGACACTACATGACTTCCACAGTCATCAGATCGCTGTACTTTTCACACTACAACTCTCTTTGTTGTAATTGGGAATCTTTAAGTTGTTGAGCTTTGCACATAACATGACTGATCAAGAGGGGGCCATGGGTTACAATATCTTCCACCATCCAAGGTTTTTGTCACAAAAACATGCAAGAAGTTACACTCTGAAAGATGAAAACCATAGGCAAGACCTCGCAAAGAAGATAGACAGGGCTCAAATGGTATAGCATGAACCAGCTGGCATGCTATAGCAAACATTTAACAACCTCCTATCAAGAACATAGCAACCACCTGGGATTTGATAACAATCATTTATCACAAACCTAGCATCAGTCTGGTACACCATAGCAAACATTTAATGTCATAGCAACCACCTGCACTAAAAATCAAAAGCAAAGCAAATCATGCAGTACTTTTCTCCTTCATTTACTTCTGCCAGTTCACATCACACACTTTAGCACTTACTATACATACTATAATAACCATATAGAAAGACCATAGCAACTATCAGGAATACTATAGCAACTACTTAGTACCACCCTAGATAACATAGCAACTGGTTCACCACCACCAAGTAACAGCAATCAATTAGTGTTACAAATGGCATATTTGCTCTTCATAATGATAACTTTACTGATTGTAAATTAATATAGTCATAGTTTTCATGTTTATACAATCGTCTTTGACAACCTGAGTAACAGTTTGTTGGGTTTTTTTCATTTACATTAGCCAGCAAACATCATGATTAGGCATGATGGAGGAGTGAAAGTGTTGGACTTTGGACTTGTTACTGCAGCAGATTCTGACAATGTTGGAGGGCCACTGGAACGGACAAACAAGACAGGAACCCGTTCTTATATGAGCCCAGAACAAGTGAGTAAGTTATTCACATGAATGTGACCCCGTTGTGTGTATTATGTACTGCATGCATGTTCAGGTTGGTTGGTAAAAGTAAAGATTGTGAATTGTACTCTCTTTTATGTGACTAGATAAACCAGTCCTTCTATGACAAAAAAGTGGACATTTTCGCCTTAGGCCTTATTTACTTTGAGCTGCTTTGGCACCTTGGAACAACGAATGAAAAATCTAAGGTTAGTAACATTTCATAAATCAAATAAAATAAAATATGTTTATATAGCACTTTTTTTTACAACAGTAATCTTCTCAAAGCAGCTTTACAAATGTCGGAGTCCAAATCCCCAGTGAGCAAGTGTGACGACACCATGAAAGGAGTGGAGGGTGGGGCTATAGCAAAAGGAGCTTTAATCTCCATAGCGTTCAGATACAGCAAAGCAGTGACTGGAAAAGCCACCCAAACAACAAACAGCTAACACAGGTGTGCAAAAGTGCAAGCAGACACTTGCACAGATTGTAGTGGAGACTGTAGCGAGTCAGCAGGCTACATTTGTCAGTGCAAGGTGAATGTGCAACAATGACGGAACCTGTGGGCCTTTTACGGGGAGAGAAGGTGGTTAACAGGTGAAAACAGGTGTCCTCAATAAACTGGTGAGGAGATGCTGGGGAGTGAGAGGTGTGGTGTAGAAATGGGCATGTCCCGTTGGCTGGGTGCCTGGCACACCGTGACGCAAACGAACATAACTTGTTAAACAATTATTTACAGCTACGCTATGTAAGTTGGGGAAATTATTGACCTCTGATGAAAATATATAATTACACAAAATTGTGGTTCCTAAATTTACAACATATTAATTTTAACTGCTAAAATAACACTTCAGTAATAGAAATGAAAGATGCAGACTCCTGAATAAGTTGAAGAGAATAGCAGGTCCTTTATTTGACGTTAAAGGTTATATATGAGGCATCGTCCGGAGCATGTCTGACAAACAGGGAAATGGCTCACTCTCATATACATTTTGGCAAACCATTGACATATTTGTCAAAGTCACTAATACAATGATCATGCAGACGTCTTATATTCAATCATAACATTTCATTAAAAAAAAAAAAACTCATTTTGCTTTTAAAGACTAAATTTCTCTTAGTTGATTTATCTGATGATTGTAAGTACATTCACTTCAAGGAGTGATGGAAATGTTCTCTCAGGATATAAGTGTGGTAATCATCCCTATCAGGGTAATGTTGGATTTGCATTTGATTCAGCATTTGAAACATCATATTCACCTGGTGGAACTGTTTATCTATGTTGCTATCTTCAGTTTTGTGAGCAGTTTAGCTAGGACCAGGGAACTATTCTACAGAAAGCTATGCCAAAACGATATGTATTTGCTGTGCATTCAAAGAAACCATTTTGGCTGAATATCCATTGCTTGACATTGTCTTCTATTATTAGCTATCTGAACTGAAGTTAGGTAAAGTGAGCCAGTAGCCCAATGTGACCCCAAGAAATATAAGTTAGGTGCAAAGGTTGTCAGACAGCCATTCAGTCCTCCTCTACCCACACTCTTTGCAGTGTGAAACCAACTGAGTTCTAACACCTGACTGCACTTTTCTGTCTTCTTTCACTCATCATTCTGTCTTCTTTCTCTCGTCATTTCTGTATCCTGTGTTCATCCTTGTCATTGATGCATTAGCTATCATTAACGATTTATTGTCCAGATAATTTCATTCAAACACAAGACATGACAATGAAAAGAAAATGTAGCTACCTTTTGTGAAAAATAAATATATAACAACAGATGGTACCAGTAGAAATTACCAGTGGAAATGATCTCCTTCCATTTATTAACTTTTAGTGCTTCATAAATCAGCATTGTGAACCACACCCTTACTAATGTTATCCCTCAAGCAGGAACTTGTTTTTTGTTTCTGTGTACCGTACATTGATATGTAAAGACATCTGACGTGTTCCTAAAAATTCCCACCAAATCCACCATGACATCTCTGACTTTTGACTGAATGTTTCATGCTTTGAATTAATATTTCATTACAGAGTGACTTGCAGCAGAAGAAGCATACTATATTTTAGCAGTTTTTATTCTTGACTCAGTAATGTGATTGTTTTAATACCAAACAAATCTTACATAGTGTAACAAGTTGAATGTTGAATACTGGTTAAAATGATCATACCATTAAAACACATTAATTTTTAGATCTGGAATGACATAAGAAGTAAGGACTTTCCAAAAACGTTCCATGAGAAGTTTGGTTTTGAGGTTAGTGTGTCTTTTTGTTGTCAGAACGAATGATTATTTTTATTAATAATTCTTGAAAATATGTTAAGGTTTACAATATACAGAATTTGCACAGAGTATACAAAACATTCTTATGGTGTCTGACTAAATAGTCTGTCTAAAGAATAACTGAACAATTGGCGTATCTGAAAATTGTTGTTTATCATGTTAATACTTTCTTGGGTACAGTTCATCTATATGTGGATGTATAATTCCATTATAACATTGCACCATGTTACAAGTCATTCATACTGGCTTGAACATCTTGACTGCTCCAGTGCCATAAGGTATCAACTTTGGATTAAAGTTGAAAGGCCTATTTTTAGCAACTGTGCACATCATCTTGCAGAATCTGTACCCAGATGGACTTGTGCATTTCTGGATGATAAAAGAGCTGCATCATGTTACCAGATAGGTGTACCTAATAAACTTGCAAAATAATATGTTTTATTGTCATGTTTTCTTCTCGAATTATGCAGATCCAGATGCATTACCTTGTTCTTATTTACATCTATATTTTAAAATGAATTATATACAATATATATATTTATGGAAAATATTCCAGTAATACATCATTTAGTGCTGTCATGGTAATACTCATGCTGTACTGTCATCAATACAGTAATGTTGTATTATTGTATTACAACTCACAACATACATTACATTGTGGACTCCTCAAATGTTTTGTATACTCTGGCCGTATTGTATATTTTCTGACCTTTAAGATAATTTTTTTAAATGAACTTGGTAGTGCAAAATAGCTTGTCCTTTTTTGCAGTCAAATGTTTGCATTGTGCAAAATAACGTAATGGTTGCACACAAGTCTAATCTTATGTTATCTGTTTGCCAATGTTGATGTAAAATAGTACAAGCTAATCCAACAAATGCTCTCCAAGAATCCTGAGGAGCGGCCAGATGCCAGTTATCTGGCCTCACAGCTGGACGAACACAAAACACTGGACCACTGGACACACAGACAATACAGGACATATTAATGGACAGATTTTTTTGTGATCTGAACAAAACTTCAGAATATTTGAAGATAGCTAAATTTACACAAAGAATAATATTATATCAAATCAAATCAAGTTTTATTTATATAGCGCTTTTAACAACAGTCCAGGGGTGCTGAGAAGGGCCTCCATCCAGTTGATTAATCCTCCATCTGCGTCTGGATGAGTAGGAGGTGGTTGTTCCGGGGCAGGTAGCAGGAGAGCCTCGTCAATCCTTACTTAGTACCAAGCTGGATGGGGGACAGCCATTAGCTCAGTAAAAGTAAAGAGACAGTTAGTTCTGTATGGGACATATAGATACATATTATATATATATATATATATATATATATATATAATCTTTCAGAAGCATGGCAGCAACTAATTATTACAGCCTAACTAAAAGGACAGAACCAGAAAGTAACACAGATTTGGGGGCGCTCTGAGGCGTTGGCATCCCTCCACCCCACCGTAAACAAACTTGAGTGAATGCGTGCAGTGGTGGGATGACAGCACCATGCAGAGCTTTATACAGTATGTTAATAGAAGGGTTTTATAGTGGATACAAAATTTGGGAGCCAGTGCAAGGTTGATAGGACTGGGCTGATATGATCGAATTTCCTAGTTCTTGTTAGAACTCTGGCTGGAGCATTTTGAACTAGTTGAAGCTTACTTAAGTTCCTATTTGAGCATCCTAATAGTAATGAGTTACAGTAATCTACAGTGATCTTTTTCTGGTTTAGTGAACATTTTTTAAACTTACATGGCTTAAATGGTATTTAAATAATTTTATTTCTTTCATTTTTAAAATCTTAATACTGTATATTTTTTATTTTATCTTCAATGTAAGAAATTTAATATCAAAGAATACATTATAATTACTGAATTAAATGTGTTAAATAGTTTATATACTTTTTACATTTTATTTAGATTTCCTAAATATCTGGAAAATCTACTGATAATTATCTGGGTGAAATTGGTATAAGCTTAGTAAATGTCTAGATAATTTTGAATTCAATAAAAATGATATAAAATCATATTTTAGAGTATTACACTGCGTATTCTACAATTTGTTCTCTGCAGAACACACACATTTTATATATTTTACACAATTGTCTTCCATTTTAGACAACAATGACATTATTATATAGCTCCTCAAAGAACTTAGAATTAGCACTCCCGTTTGATGTTGGTAAGAACTAATTCAAATCTAGTAGTGAGGAAGTCAATGTGCTGCTAGTAACCCTGCCAAGTGAACATGAGGGTGAGGCTGAGGATGAAGATGAATACGGACCGCCCTCTGGCCCCAAAGCCTGGCAGCTGCGGTGCTGGGGCTGGAAGAGGAGGAGTCCCCGCAGTCCCCTGTGTCTCTCCAGCCGGGGCCCGGGGTGCGTTCACCGGTGGACGAGGCATGCTCACAGGTAGCCTGGGTGTGCTCGCAGGCGGCCTGGGTCCCTCATGCATGAGTGCACTGCCAATTACAGCTCGAATGTCATCATAACATTTGCGGATGACACAGCAGTCAAATGCTTTTTCTGCATCAAGGGACACGTAAATAAATGACACATTTTGTCTGAAGACTGCCGTCCCTTGATAAATTCTGTTTGATCTGAGTGTATAATAGATGATATAACTGATTGTAGTCTATTCACCAATGCTTTAGTAATGATTTTTAGATCAGCATTAATCTGCAATATTGGGTGATAGCTGGAGCAAAGTGTTGAATCTTGATCTGGTTTTAATATAAGGGCCATGTTCATGTGTGGGGGGACAATTGCTGTATGATTTATGTATGCTACCATCTTTATAAACAGTGGTGAGGGTATATTCCAGAAGTGTTTATATAACTCTATTTGGTACTCATCTAGTCCTGGCGCTTTATTGTTAGGCATTTGAGAAATGGCCTGGAAAAGTTTGGTAGAGGTTAATGATGATTCGAGTGTACTGTCCTGTTGTGAACTAGGAGTTTAGGTAGAGTGGGTTTAAGAATTGATGTATATCAGATTTGGTTGGTCTTTTATTTGACTTATACAGGGTGCTATAAAATGTATGAAATACTGTGTTGATCTCTTGTGGACCACTTAAGATATTGCCCTTGTTGTCTTTAATTGCAGGTATCATGGATTTCATTTTTTTAAAAGAAAGACAAAAAGAAAATCATGGAAAAATGCTGGGTCATCTTTGTTAGAGCCATAAATGCTGATTCAAGATTCAAGAGTTTTATTGTCATATGTACAGCAGAAACAGGCAGTAACACTGTACAATGAAATTCTTACTTTGCTGATAATAGTGCTGATAAAAGTTTTTTTTGTTGTTGTTGACTGTTCCATTGATAATGACAATCTCCCTTTGGGTCTGTTATTGTTGAGTTGTGGATAAAAGAGACCTCTTTACTGATTACAACTGCAACTCCCCTTTAAAAAAATGGATGTGAAGTAAACATGGTTGAATAAGTTATTTTTCAACTTTTGATGATCAAAATCTGTGAGATGGGTTTCTTGTAAAAGACAGATATTGGCTTTAAGTTGACTCAAATGAATGAATATTTTTGTTCTTTTCACCGGTGAATTGATGCCACGAATATACCAGCTAACAATTTTTAGGATGCTAGAGGTGTGATGGCAGTGTTATAGGCAACTGGTAAATGGTTGAAAAAGAAAGTAAATTAAAAAAGCTTTTTATGCATGTAGTCTTAATATAGCCATGGTGTAGTTGCCATATTTCTGTATAGTTTCCCATCCAGGTAGTCTATCTACTGAGAATGTGGCACATATTCCTTTTTTTATAATGATCGTCAATAAATAATTCCATCTCCTCCAGCTTGCTGTTGTCTTAAACTTGCCAATGAGTTCTTGGGTTTTAGGGTTGTTTATTCTAGCTGCTGTATGCTGCCAAGTGACACTCACCCGTGGCCTCCTGAGATTAAGGAGTGTCCATGCCTCTCCAGCATGCTTTCCATCTTTGTTGCTTAAAACAAGCAGTTGAATCAGGTGTAACAAATTGGTGGCCAAATTAACCACTGAGATGGACCAATGAAATGAAAGATGTTTAAAGAAGAAATTGTGCATTACACCAAAGGCATAGTTTTTTAAACTACACATTATACCAAAAAATGCATTTTTGGTATAATGCATTTAGAATAGAACTAAGTAAATGTATGAAGAGGTTTGGTCTTAAATTGGAATAATGCATTTTTGCTTTGAATGACTGCTTCAAAATGAAACTACATGTTTAGAGCTATTGTTCTATACACTGGTCCCCAGCATCTAATCTAATCTAAAACGGGCATAAAATTTGTTTAGCTCGTCTGGAAGCGCAGCACTATTGTTTACTGCACCACGAGTTTTCACTTTAGAGCCTGTTATTGGTGGTGTTAAACTGTGCTTCCACTTTGGTTCTGTATTCACATTTATCTGCTTTAATGGTTTTACAGAGGCCATAGCTGGATATTTTCTATTTCTCTGTATTTCTCGATTTAAAAGCAGTAGTACGTGTGTTCAGAGCTCCGTGAACCTCGCAGGTCAGCCATGGTTTCTGATTAGGGTAAACAGGTATGGTTTTAGTGGGAACAACATCCTCTATGCATTGCATAAGGGGGTGTAACGGTGGTCCAGCGTGCGTTTTCCGTGTTTTGCAAGTGATGTGCTAGAAAAACTTTGGAGCCGTTTCTTTTTATACTTCTTGAAATTTCAACTTAATTCAATGGATTAGGTAGTAATCAACACTAATAACATAAATATCATCACAATTTAGTCTATATAGGGGTACAAGACAAGGGTGTTCACTTTCACCCTATTTGATTGCCATATTCTTAGAACTGTTTGCTGCAGCAATGCGCCAGGATGATCAAATACATGGTGTAATGATTAAAAAACTCTACTCACAAAATTAGCTTATATGCAGTTAATATTTTACTTTACTTACAGAACCCAAGAATCTCGCTGTCTGAAACCATTAAGCTGGTTATTGCATATTCAGAATTGTCAGAATACTCTTAATTGGAATAAATCAGATATTTACCATGAAGCTCCAAACTCAAAAAATGTAAAACTCTACTTACAATACAATATTTATAGAGCACTTTTAAAACAACAGATATACAATATAAACAATATAAAACAATCTACACTACATCACCCAACATAACGTAAACAATCAGACAACATCAAAAGCCATGGAATAAAAATGAGACTTTAGCTGAGATTTAAAAATCAGCAGTGAAGGGTAACATTTAATGACCTAACCTAACATTTAATGGAGTCCATTCCATAATTTGGGAACCAAAACTGTGAAGGCATGATCGCCTCTTTGCTCCAGCCTAGAGTTAACCAGGAGTAACCAGAAGAAGCTGATCAGCTGATCTTAGAGACCTAGATGGAACATAAGGCTGCAGGAGCTCAGTAAGATAGCTTGGGGCTACCCCATTCAATGCCTTATAAACAAAAAGCAAAATCTTAAAATCAATTCTAAAATGAACAGGAAGCCAATGCAGGGTAGCCAAAATAGGCGTGATATGTTCCCATTTACACGATTTAAGAGACGTGCAGCAGTGTTTTGAACCAGTTGCAGCCTGGAAATAGTGGCCTGACCAACACCAACATATAACCCACTGCAATAATCAAGTCTTGAAAAAATAAAAGCATGTATAACCTTCTCAAAGTCTTTAAAAGATAAAAACGGTTTGACCTTAGTTAAAACACCTCAACTGAAAGAAGCTGGTCTTTATAATAGAATTATCTGTTTATCTAACTTAAAATCCTCATCCATTACGACACCGAGATTTTTGGCAAAATGTTTTACTTAGGAATCCAGAAGTCCTTATGGAGTGTTTTAGTGGTGCTACCAGACCCAAAAATTAACACTTCAGTTTTATTTTCATTAAGACTTAAAAAGTTAAGAGCCATCCACACCTTAATTTCCCCAAGACAATCTAAAAGCAACTTCACAGAATTTGAATCATTCTTACGAAGAGGAAAGTAAATTTGGGTATCATCTGCATACGTATGAAAAGAGATACCATATTTCCTCAAAATGGACCCCAAAGGAAGCATATATATATATATAGAAAGGGTTGCACAATGGCATGCTTAAAATTAGTTGGCACAACTAATAGCCCAAGTTTCAGTCACACACAACAAATCCAGTCCATGAGAGGTGAAGAAATCCTTCAGAATAAATGTCTTATTTGTCAAAGATAAGCATTGATCATAGTAAATCCATGAGTCGCTAGTTCCGAAGTACCTACTCACCTTCCATTGCTAGTGCAATGAAGGTGAGTAGGTATTCCCACCAAAAATAGAGGAACAGAAAACCTGTGCACAGAAGGGTAATGCTTTTCCAGATTTTCAGCAGCAGACCTAAGATTAAGGAGTGTTTGCCGACCAGGAGAGAGTCTCCGTATTCAGTGGCAGCAAGTAGCAACACGATAATCACACACCAAACAAACAGTGGTAGACGGCGTGCCTTACACACTGGCGCCATCTTTTCAATTAAGAATATTTCATATTTAGGAATTAACATCTCTGATAACCGGTCCGAGCGGTTTTCTCTGAATTTTTATTAAAAACACATTATTAAAAACTATTTAAAAAACTAGTAAAAACAGAAGATAGTACTCAATGTTGGATGAAACTTGCATGAATCTTATTGGATAAATTGCAGCTGTCAAGATGTCCATACTAAATTACTTATTGAAGATGATCCCAGTAAATGGGATAACTAACTAGCAAATGGTTAACAAAACTTAATTCAGATATCACAAAATTTTACTGGAAAAATAAACCAAAATTTTCTGCATTATTTCCTATCTACCCAACTGCCAGGAGACACAGTGTAGGTCACCACCAAGGATGGTCGACTCACGGGTAAGCTTGCTCCCAGCCCTATTATCAGCAGGATCAATGAGGTCACGTACAGGATCGGCCTCCCTGGAGGGTGCCGTGCATCTTTGGCTTTCCACATATCCAAGCTGAAGAAGGTGCGCCCCGGACCACTGGAGGAGGAGGTCGAGGTGGGGTCTCCTCCACCTCCAGTGAAGCTGCAGGATGGTCCTGTCTACTGGGTAAGACCACTGCTTGATTCCCAGCGGCGAAGACGGCAGCTTCAATACCTTGTGTGGTTTTGGGAGGGGTTCGGCCCTGAAGAGCACAGCTGGGTGCCCGCCTCTCAGATACTGGACCCCGACCTGATCGCCTCATTCCACCGCTCCCACCCGGATTGCCCTGCTCCTAGGTGTCCCGGCCGTCAGCCTTCCAGGAGGTGGGTACTGAATAGTGACTGATTTCAAATTTTACCTGAAA
>JAOXYF010000009.1:15475651-15493616 GCA_028565775.1 Sternarchorhynchus goeldii
ATGCATTTTTTCCACAGAAACAGCTTCTTTTCACTTTTAGGTCTAAAACACCTTTTGGGCCTCTTTTTGCCCAATGAGGTCAAAATGCCGTGTGTGAACCCGCAATCGCCGCTTGCGGCTATATTTATTATTATTATTATTATTCATACTGCAAATGCTTATACACACACAGACACACACATTCTATGTAATCTATGAAATGATGATTATGTTAATTTGCCTAAAGTTAGTATGATATTAGTATAGATTTATATATAAAAAAAACTGGTATACTTGTCACGCTGCGGGTCCAGGGATCTGAAAAAAGCGAAGCCGACTCCGACGTGCGTTAGTTCAGAAGAAACCGTTTATTTTCGTTTTTATTTGAAATGGAAGACAATGCTTACCAGAGCGGACAATCATTAACCACGACGAACCAAAGACCGACAAAGACTTAGTGACATGCACACGCTTATATACACACACCCCAACGAGACACAGGTGACACAAGTAACACTGACGATCATGACATCAACGAGCACTCACGAACACCGACGAACATTCACGAACCCACCCACACGCACTATGCCCACATCACACCAACGAACACAGACACACCCCCATACGGACACACACACACACACACACAAACGAGACAGAGGAGGCGGCCAGGGCAGCCACCGTGACAAGCGCTGGTTTGAGTTGAACATTGAGTTGACATTTTTTACACATTGTGTTACACACAAAAATGTCAAACAATTCACACAAATCCAAAAACATGAAGCTCATGTGTCAACATTATGATTCCAAACTGCTAAACTCTAAGCACAATTCCATACCGCTAAATACAAATTGCATCATTTTGCACACTTTGGTCACCTAAGAAACACTGACCTTCAAATACAATTACCAAATAGCCTTACACAAACTTATTTAGAAGAATGCTTCAGTCATTTGTCAGAGTATAAAAGAAGCCTCAAGTGACTGATACAGGTGTTAGGTGAGATGATGGAGCAGCAGGAGCACAGAGTAAAAACGAGTCTAGAAGAGGAGGCCTAGCAGGTCAAAAAAGAGGAGGAAGAGGAGGAGGAAGACAAAGAGGAGACAATCTTTGTAACGAGATATGTGCAACCTTAGTGTACCATGTAACCAATCATGGCCTAACCATGACTGAAGCTAGGCGACAAATCCAGCCACATTTGAGCCTCTTTATATTAGTCAAATCAAGTCAAGTCAAAATGTATTTGTGTAGAGTTTTTTACAACAACCGTTGTCACAAAGTAGCTTTACAGATCTCTGAGTCCAAGCCCCCAGTGAGCAAGCCAAGGGCAACAATGGCAAAGAAAAACTCCCTGAGAGCAAGCCAATATTCAACAAGAGGGGCCCATCCTCTTCTGGCTGACCATCAGTCACCAGAATAACAATAGTACATACCAAAGTACAGGTGATCAGTTATAGGCCAGCCACTGTTATGTAACAGCACCAGCTCTTCTGCCTGGGTGAAAGGTGGCGGTGGTGGTTCCCCTCCTGTTTTCCGTGCCGCTGCCTTTTTCCTATTAGCTACAAAGCCATAACCAACTGTCCGTCATACCAAGCTAGTTACAAGTAAGAACACTAGGTCTATAAAGACTTTGGTGCAAAAACATGGAGAGACTGAGCAGACTATACACAGAAATCATAAGGAATTGTACAAATGAAATGAAGTAAAGAATCTGTGGTTGCGTGGAGAAATGTGCTAATAATTAAATTAAAACAGAAGACAATATATTAAAGTGTATACATTTATAATTAATAATACAATAATACAATAATACAGTAATACAATAATAATACAAACATTTAGCTGACCTCTGAGTTGTTGTTGTTGTTGATTTGCACATTTATTTGCATTTCTATAATCAACAGTGTTGTATAAAAGTTTTGTTGATACAACTAATTGTGCAGTGAGGGAGCGGAAGACAAGGCTGCAGTGAACATAGTCCTTTTATTAACACTGCAGACAAGCAGTGAACTACAGAGCTAACACAAAAGTAAAACAACAACTGGCTGTGTGTAGCTAGCTAGCGCCTAGTGCTGCTAGCAAGGATTAAACTGAGGCGAAGCTTGCAGTGGCTGGTGTCGACTCGGCTCAAAAACATAGCAGGCTCAGTCCATGAGAGGCAAGCGAATGTGCAGCGTCAGAATGGCACGACCTGTGGTCTTATATACAGAAGCGAGATGGTTAGTGTTGAGTGGGTACAGGTGTAACTGGTAAACGGGTGATTGGGAACGAGAAATTGTGGTTTGTGACGTAGAGGTGGGCGTGGCGCTGAGCCTGGGTGCCCGGCGCGACGTGACACATTTTTATCTATTTCAAAGAAATAATTTAACATCATTAAATGTGCTTTCTTTTAGTCATCACTTTTTTGCGCTGACAAATATTTTCAAATATACAGTATCAATTTCACTGACCCGAAATCTTTTCATTCTCATTTTTCCAATTCTTTAAATGAAACTGAAGGTTTCAGGATTTAGTTACTTGTTGTGAATGGGAAGAAACAGGCCAGCTATTTTCAGGGGAATGAACTAGCAATCGATGTTCCAGATCTAAGCCCAGAGCATTTAATTGCCAGTTAGGGATCCAGCTTTTCAGAGCAGGAAGAAATCATTCAGCTCACCATGCAGAGAAGAAACCACATTCCAAAGGGACACCTTGTTTGAAAAAAAAAAAAAACATATTCTGTCCTCAATTTGGAATTTGTGGGTGACCTTATTTTTCCCTCATGGGCTTAAAATGAACTGGTGCATCAACTATACTGGGATTTAGTGAATGCTGACCAGATTTCCCTTTTAACATAGCAGCCTTTCTCTCACACACACACTCACTCTCTTTCAAGGGATTATAGCAACACAAGTGTGCTAAACATAGCCTCATAGATTGCTATATCCAGGACTTTTGCTTCCACTATGTTATTTTAGCCTCCCATGGTGGTAATGAACCTTGTGTCATGTGTTCTGTGCAGCATGACAAAAACTGGGGCTTTTATACAAAACGAATGTGGGAAATGACTGACCTAGATTTGGTAGGTGGCCTAGAATTGGTAAAGTCTGAATTATAACAGTGAAGCATAATAAACATGAATATACATGCATACACACACACATGCACACACATTGTAAGTCTTTTCCATTAATTTGCCAATATCAGTTACACAGACACATATGGTACAATGACTGCTTCTATTCTGTGATATGTTGTGCTTCAGACATGAAGTATTTTCCTGGATACTATAACATTCAGAATTTCCTATGTTCTCTGTTTTCATATTACTTGCAAAGCTAAACATCTTCAGCAATAGCTAATATAATTCTCAACCAGTGGATTTATGAGGAATATACATGTAAACTACAGCTAGTTGTATGTCAGCTTTGGGAGGAAATATGTTTAATTTTCATATGTTTAAATGTCTTCTTCTACCCAACTGTATTCTATGTAAAGTCATGAAAACATAGAAAAACATTTGAGGAAATCAATGTAATAGCGTAGCCAAAAGTATTCGCTCACTCATCCAAATGACTGTACACCAGTACACAAAGCAAGGTCCATAAAGACATGGATGGCAGAGTCTGGTGTGGATGAACTTGACTGGCCTGCACAGAGTCCTGACCTCAACCCGATAGAACACCTTTAAGATTAATTAGAGCGGAGATTGAGAGCCAGGCCTTCTCGTCCAACATCAGTATGTGACCTCACAAATGGTCAAAAATCCCCATAAACACACTCCTAAACCTTGTGGACAGCGTTCCCAGAAGAGTTGAAGCTGTTCTAGCTGCAAAGGGTGGACCAAAGTTATATTGAACCCTATGAATTAGGAATGGGATGTCACTTAAGCTCATATGTGAGTGAAGGAAGGTGAGCGAATACTTTTGGCAATATAGTGTATATCGCAATATTCCTTGAAAATTTGTGCAAGGAATAGCAACAATGGAAGGATGGATGTTCCCAGTGTCTCGATACTCACAGCTTATTTTAATATCTTCTGTTTACTGCACGACCACATAACTAGACAACAGCACAGCCCGCTGTTATGACTGAGCCAGCATTTCCAAGACACATGCATGACTACTGTATTTGGCTCAGTATAAGTAGGGCAGCAGAAATCTTTCATCAGTGATGTTTTTCAATAATTCATTGTGGTAGTGGCATTTTCTATAATCGGTTTCAAACAAAAAAATTTGTGATGGATTCTGCCACAACCCAGATTATCTCTGCATTTTTGTATATCCTTGATATTACAGTACTAAACTTTTTCTCAAAAAAATAAATAATAATAAAAAAACGGCATAAAGAGTGAGGAACCACTAGTAACGTGCCACTGAAGAGGGGTGTTAATTACAGTTCAAATGATGAAGGTACATAATCATTATTTACTGAACAACCTGAAGGCACTGAAAACAAAGGAAATCAATTAGATGTTAAACCTCATTACATGAAAGGCTTCTCAAAGATGGAGGTTTATGTTTATCTCTCCAAGTTTGCTAGCTGTACAAACCGTGTATAGCAGCACACTACACTGCAGAGTTCCAGCTTTAGTAAATGTTCTTACAGTGCTTCACCTGGTTTGGTCATGTAGTTGGACCAAGTCGGTGTCACCTTTTTGCAAACATTGACTGGCCTGAGATTTTTCTTCTAAACACTGTTTTCCTTCTTTACAATGTGTGTTTAGTAATTCAATGTTATGTTGCACATTGATTTATTATTATGATGGAACATGTAAGGCTATTTGAATGCTATTACAATGAGTACTTATTCTGTAGATTATTGTTATTATTGTGGACTAATAGCCACAAAGATCAAATACTTGTAGAGAACAAATTCTTATAATGGTGGGTGTGCTATTGTCATATAATTGGGAATGAATAAAATAACATAACTAACACAAAAACAATTTAGATTTGCATTACACTGAAGCACAGCAAGCAACAAAACAAGAAAGCTGAAATAGCACCCCATGGCAAAACTGTGTTCCAGAACAAGGGCAGACAAGGGACAATGACTCAGGGATTCCATGGTAAAACACGTGACGACATATTGTTTTTCAACCCACAGAATAGGGTCACCACATTCTTTCGTGGTTTTGCAAATGTGAGTTTTAAGTTTGCTGGAAGATGCATATGATTAAAAACACGCAAATACTGTATAGAACATAAAAATACTCTCCTTGAATAGAGTATCTGTATGCTCTCAAGGATTCATTTTATAATGTATCTCATGCCTTGATTACTGACGGACAGATCATCAAGCTTCTGCAATAAGAAAAAAAAAACCTTTTAGAAATTGAACCAATCATGTCAACAATGCCTAAGAACATGCAGAAGATTTTAATGTTGGTGTTTAGACTTTTTACAGTACCACATGTCATATTTTGAACTGCATCACCTGCACTACCCAAACCTGTCAAATCAGTAGTTGAAATGAATGAACAAACTGTTTAAAACAGGTTTGTTTACCGGATGTCTGCATTGCAGTCTACAACACTCACGGAACTGGCAATTTAACTTAAGCCATCCAAAATATGAAATCTCCTGTTGTATCTCTTATGTAAATATCTCAAGGCTTTAATCTAGCAAACAGCAGAGACACTAAATTAATACAAGATCAAAAAATGTATTTGGCAATTTGAAACAAGTGCATACAAGTACAGCTAAAAGCATTTTCAGGGTTGCCAAGTGCTCGTAGAGTTGCATTAGTCACATTCTACGTTTAACAAGAACTGCCACCATACCTAAAAAGTACATCAAGAAATTGTTAAACACTGACAAACATGAACATAATCCGTTATAATGAGTACATACCTTTATCTTCAAAAATATAGAAACACAATGTATTAAAAAATTATACAGCAATATTTACAAAGTATGCATGTCCCTAATGTCCAATATGTACATGTCCATTAGTTTCTGTCTGGATGGTATGTTTGTGATTCTTATATATAGACCATTTATATAGAGTAATATTTTCAACATTTTTGAAGAAGATAACGTGCCATGCTGAAATTATGGATCTCTTTCCTTTTTCACTTTCACATCTCCTGCAAGTATGGTTGCTATTTCACCTTGCATAAATGCCCACGGTACATTTGAACCAACCAATGGACATTTTTCCCCACTTGGACAGTACACCTCACCTGTAGCACCTTGCTGTTTAATGCTCTCCCTGGAGCACGGAAAGCAAAATTTGTGAGAAGGTACCGAGGGACACTGAACAAAATGGGTATCCTCCAGACGCTCATGACATAGTGTACAACATAAGGGAATGCTGCTGGGAACGGAAGAGTCCGGAATGCTTTGGGGATGTACAGGGTCTACGCCTGGCATGTGAGGAGTTCCTGTGCCCGTACCATCCCTCTGCGCCAGCCTTCGCTGATTCGTAGAGGAAGGTGAAAGTGGGCTGCTGCTGTTCCTCCGTGTTGTGGAGTGCACCTGATTTGCATCCTTGGGTGAGCTGTTTCCCCCTGCATTATCAGCTGCAAGGATGAGAGCAGCCATAGGAGACTGGCCATTCTGAGCAGCTTCAGGTGGAGTTGTACGAGAAAGTGGGGATACTGTTGAAGGGGCAAAAGGTGCTGGTGGCACAGGGGGCATTTTCAAGCTGTCTCCCGGTGGTGGTAGCCATTGGTCTCCATTAATCTTTCCAGCAGTGCCCTCTCCATCTGGCTCTGGGGAGGCTTTTCTTTTTAGACTCCTGGGATGTTTTCCCCTGTCTACGGAAGAAAGGGGTGGGGGTTAATTTGTGCATTACAAGTAAGCTATTAGCACGATATGTGAAGCTAAATAATAACTTGTGTGTTTTGCTCAGCTGCGTAGGCACAAAGCAACATTTTAACGTCAGTTAACCTACTGCAGTGTTTAAATCGCAGATTGCACCGCCAAATTCTGCAACAATGAGGCAAACTGAAATGCGTCACATGCAAAAAACGATTCGCTTTGATCAGCGGAAATTTTCGTTGACACTCCTAATACACAGCAGCTGACTCAACTCCCTCAAACGAACCCAACCCTTACAATGATTGTTACCAGGTCATAATAAAGGTTATGACTGTTAACCATAATTGTTACAACACCGAATCATAAGCTAAATTACGAATTATTTCCGGTACCTGATTTGGGCGCAGGGGCGCTTTCATACAGCATTCTTTGTTGCATGGTATGGTCCTTTTTAAATCTGTTGTCGTAAGGGTTAAGAGCCATTAGATCTCTAACTGTTTTACTCTTGCTTAACCATTCATCAGTCCTAGATTTGTGGTTATCGGTGATCTCTGGCGTCAGGCTGTCCGGTCTGTGCTTGTCTTTCACCTCTCTTTCGTGTTCCGTGCTTGAAACGGAAGCTGGTCGCTTACCGCCAAGGTCGCTGGGGCTAGCTGTCGTGAGAGCAGATGGTAGTCCAATCGGTCCTGGTCTGCCGTTAACAGAATGAACAGGAGGCATGCTGCCATTTACTAAAGGCACTAAATTTGGGGGTACGGTGCTAGTCCTACGAGGATTAGGACTCTGGCGGTTCAGCTCCGGTGGTTCGTCTGGTTTAGAAAATCCATTTGGAACAGTACTGCCATTTGCCTGCCTTCCCGATTGGTAGTCTGGTCCCAGTCTAGGTGGTCGGTCAGTGGAGAGAGGGTAACGGTCCAGTGGTTGAGGTGGTCGTGAGCCTGTATCTCCAGTCTGAATCTCTTTCCCCGAGAGCTGTTTTCCTGGACCCGGTGATCTACCCTCCTGAAATCCATGGGCTCTTTTTAGCTGCCTTGCAGTTTCAATAACAAACTCGATCCGATCCGCACCCTCATAGTTAACACATCCTCTGCAGACAGGTTCGGTAAAATCCCAGATCATAGCCCACGGCATGCGAGGCAAGTCGCATAAATAACATGACTGCCTTCTTGAAGCAGCTACTGCCGCAGACGACATTTCTTTTGTTGAAAAGAAAAAATATCGAATATCCTCTCTGAAATGTCCTTGTGTTTCTCTCGGAGCGGTAAAAAAAGGCCTCTTCTCAACGTCTCCCTGAGTAGACAACGACTATAACGATTACGTTACACAGAGAACTTCATAGTAGTGAGTACTTTACTACGACGTACCTCTATCTCACTCACTCACTATTACTCTGCTTGCTCGATGTAGAGCAATGACGTCATCGCTGAATACTAACTTGTGGTTCCAGATCCTATTGTATTTACTTGATTCTTCGACAACCCCCACCCCACGGCGCATGCTCAGTAAAGACGAAAGAGCCTTTTTTATTTAATCATTTGAATTGTAGCCAGACTACATCGCACAGCCTACGTACCACCAGACAAAAAAACTGTTTTCAAACGACCATTTCAAAAATGGTTATCGTTTATGTTTTTCGTCTGCTTGAAGCGTAATGGATATAAGGACAGTGTTTTTTCGGGAAATGGACAGTTACCAGTTTGGTGCTTCAAGGTCTGTAGACGAATTCAGAGTTGACGGGTGCATACCCCACGTTGCGATATTTCATAATGTGGTGGAAATTTAAAATAAAACAAAATCATTGCATTGCATTTTTTAACAAATTTCCAAACCACCAAGCAATCCGTTTTTAAACTCCACCACGCATGCTCTATCTGGGGTCCGCGAAGTGTAATTTGCAAGGCCACATTCCAGTCCACATGCTTGCAGATTTTATTTCTGATACAAATAGCCAGTGAAAAAAATGCCAAAAGTTGTAGATAAAAAAACTTGCCTGCAGTAGCAAAAGACTACCAAAAATATTTGATTATATCATACTATGATATCTCAATAACAAAAATTCACTTAGGACAACAATGCAGGCTAATGAAATTTTACACTTTTAGTACACTTAGCACACATTTTCCCCAGCTAAAGAGTGTGGATAAGAGCTGTGAATTGAAACAATGGACATTAAAATGGCCAATCATGATAGTCCAACAATATTTTAAGATCTAACCAGTTGCTACATTATGCGCTGACACTAAGAAGGGAAAGAAGTTATGGGTTGATGTCTACAGTACTTCCCTTTAGGACTTGGACTAGTTCCAAGAAAATGCAGCTTTAGGTCTACTCTGGTGAGGCAGTGCAAATGAAATCTGCAGACACAAGGCAGGATGTGTTTGTGCAAGTCCTTGTGACGTTGGAAAGAGGAAGCAAGATGTTTAGTCACGTACCAACAGCTCGCCTCACCCTGTTCGGCAAACAGCAAACCACTTGGCCTGCAGCCAAGCCCCACGAGCATGCGCACTTCACTTGAGTGGGGCCTCATGTAAGCAACTAACACCGCATGGTGCCATTTTATGCCCTCAAAGCGTCGAATCTCAAACAGGGCAGCTTTTATTTTCTGCTATATTCTCTGCATTCTGAGTTGTAATATAGAGCTGTGTAGTTACACCAGCATTGCTCACAGCTCTCAGACGCTGACCAGTAGTAAACAAAAGCTCAGTGGAGCTTCACAGTACAATGGTGCCTGTTGTAGGGACTTTTTAGCATTTTTCTTAACTCTTTAACACTGCATTAATATTACTGTAAAAGCAACTCTAACCTGTTCTCATTTGGCACTGCTGAATCTGAAATATACTAACATCTGGTGTTTTGGTTGCTGCTTGACACTTTGAGGGCAGACACGTGATTGGTAGGCATAGGGGAATACCCTCCTCTGAGAATGCTCCAATGTGTAGGCATAGAGGAATATCCTCCTCTGAACTTCTGTGTGTAAGCCGCTGCTGTTTTTGTTGCTTTATACCGTGAGGCTAATAATTGTTTAGATTATCCATCTTTTATTCAACTGGACTACTTGTTAAGCATTTATTTATTTTTATGCATATACAGGATGTTTCAGGATGTTTGTGGTATTGCACTAGTCTACCATAAGAATACCAGCCACTCAGTTACATAATCTTTTGGCTGCAGTTGTTGCACAATGCTGTTTGTGAAAATAAAGCTAAAGTATTAATTTCTACTGATATTTATTCTGTATGTCTAAATCTTGATGATTTTAGGTTCTGATTTTCAGGAAAGGCTGATAGAATGTAACAAACTGTGGAGAGCTATCCATTTTACTACTAGTATAAAGTTGCAAATGAACTGAATGGCACAGCCTTTTACATGCTGAACATCAGACCCTGGTTGTATGTAAGATATCTTTACTCTCTGCTTGATTGGCTATAGTTTTTTTTTCCCCAGGAAAGGGTAACCATGGCAACTCAGTGCTTACCAGGGTATCCCTACTGACAAGCCACATCCTGTTTACAAATGACACCTAAATATGTAATTTGTGTTAATTTTGTAATTTCTATATATTGTTGGACTATGTCAGGTCCTGTTTTATATATATAATTTCTTATATAATTTCCCAAAAGATGTGTGTGTGTGTGTGTTTGTGTGTGTGTGTATTTATATATAATACAGACACGTCTTTTGGGAAATTATATAAGCTGAGCACTTACATATATAAAATAAATACATGTATTTTAATAGACAATACAAATTGAATAGATCAGATTTTTGTAGACTGTCATCGTACAGTATTTATAAAATGGAGAAATTCTGTTAAAATGGAGGGTCTGAGAGAGAAAGAGAGACTGCACTGGGCGTCTGGAATCTGGGGGTTGGAGGCTGCAGAGGTGATGTCATTGGAGCAGAGCAGAGAAGCCTGGATAAAAACAAGTGTCTTTATTCAGATCCTCTTTGCAGTCCCAGCAGGAGAGGGAGGAGGAGGAGGCGGGCTGGCAGGCAGCCATGGCAGAGGCTGCTGGGAAACAGTAAGGGATGCCAAGCAGGCTGTGCCGCCAACATTAGAGCCTCACATCTTTGTTCTCAGAAACCTGGTGTGCTGCCAAAGTCCTCATTTCAGTTCTGCGCCATGATTACATTGGATATAGGCCAACTCCTGAGAGCTCACACCCCCTTTCCACTCCTCCCTCCCCTCTCTCCCTTCAAAGGCACTCTGCCAAACTTGCACTAGTTTCCATGGTTACCAAAAGTAGAACATAAAAAGTAAGTAATGATTAAGGCGTGGATCCAGATGTGCCACATGTGGGCAGAAAAATGTGGCAGCCTGTAGTCCCATATTTATGCCAGCAAAAGAAAGGACATAAAAGCTTTAAAAAAAGGATGAAAGAGAAGACATAAAATCTTTAAAAAATATACTAATTAATTATTTCATTCTTAAAAATGGTTAATCTCAACATTTAGTAAACATAGATAGATAAATGAATTGTTTTCTGTACTGATATGCTGATGACCTTGAAACAAAACAACACTTTTGGCATGTCCCTTACTGTAGTCACTAAATACCATATAGTCACTGATGCACGGGAAGTGAAGTGGTTTCCTGTCAAAATCCCCAGTCTTTTGCACATAGGTGGTAATACAGTTTTAAAGATAATATTTAATATGGTAATGAATGTTAGCTCATTCAAACGGGATATGTACATCTTTATTTTGCATACAAGAAAACTTTCTTTACTCTTTACTGTTTATCTTAAATGGGCACCATGCTTTTAGAGGCAGTCTAGTAAATAGCCAGTTACAAATAATTTGCATGTACATAGTCTGTTTTAACATATTCAGATCAGCTATGCAGACTTGTCCCAGTTTAAAATAAAACAGACAATTATGTTACCTATAGCCATGTAGATTTCTTAAACCCAACAGAAAGGTTTTTTTAAATACTTATACTGACTGTATTTCTATTTTTATCATATTTTCTGTCAGTATAGGAAGCTATTTGTAAACTGGCAAGAAAATGCTGACTAGTTCCTATTTTTTGTAAGTGAGGTCCTATTTTTACTGTTTTGGCATGTATTTAAAAATGGCAATGGTGTTATATTGAGTGTTTTAGGAAGTTTTTAGTTTAAAATTGCTAAGCTTTTCATTGTAGCAGGACTGAGCTATTTGGGTTCAACGAGTGTTTGCCTTTGTGGCTGGTGACATATGCACTGCAGTATGCAAATGATGCGTAGGTGGTATCCTTTTTCCACTTTCAGTTTCACACATAACAGAACAAGCAAGCTTCAGTGATTGAATCATCCAAAAACAAAACCTCTTGAGAGCAATTTTTGCTAATTAATATGTGGGTACATTTTGTTCTCTAAATTCACTAATTTGACATGAAATACCCATATTGTATGAGAAAGTCAGGGGAAAGTGTCCAAATGTACCAAGTATGTTATTCTAGACAAGGTCCAGTTTTGTCATTTAAAAATGGAAAAATGGCATCTACAGCAGACCTGTGGCTTCACTGATGTTGGTTCTGGCTACAGTAACACATATAATACTTACAGTAGCATGACTCACATTTTGCTAATAACCAGGTTGCAGTAATTCATCTGCCATACTAAATAGTCCATTAATATTGTGATTCTTGTGGATTAATTATGGCTTTTTCACTAATGTCCAGTGCGGCTGCTCCTTTAAAACTGGAAGTTTCTTAAATGCTGGTGGTTTGGCATCTATCATTGGTCTGTCTGATTCTCTTTGTGTCAGCCAAAGAGCAATAACTAAAAAAACACAGCCCACTGTCATGAGAGGGAGGGAATGTCAGCAAAATCCCCACAGCAGCGGATATGACTTTTGGCCATGGCCGTCTGGACCCCACTTGCCTGCTGACTTCAAAGCACAGATATTGAGAAACAGAACTCCCTCAGAAGTGAATGACAGAATTAATCTAAGTGAAAAACTTAAAAAGGAATTCCATAGTATGAGTGATGCATGCCTGGATGTATGTAGGATTCCCTGTTTGTTCTCTTTCATTAACAGTTTTTTGACTTTAGCCCTTTATTGTATGACACCCTAAATTAAAAATAACTTCTTGAATAGTGGAAATAGAGCGGTTTCTCACTGATATCTATGTTTTCATGCAGTAATTATAAGTTATTCCTTGAACATCCTGGTTCTCCCTTTTAGAGTTGTAGTCAATTAAAAGCATTTGAAGGAGTCCTTTTATTATTGAGCACAGCACAGCAAATGAGAACAGCCTGACCACATTATTCATGCCACTAAGACAGCAGATTTGACCATGTCTGGAGGTAATCAGGGGTCTTGGTCAGTCTGGAGGTAGTAATCGGCGGGTGGTCTTGATCAGTCTGGAGCTGTGAGAATGTTCAGGTACAAGCATTATAGGCTATGTTAGTAGAATGAAGTGGTGGAACTTAGCAATACCCAGAGAGTTGGTGCAATGGACACCTGCCAAGGCCTAAAGCAATTTAGTGTCGGACTGCTCTCATATGTTAAACAACTTACTGTAACTTCATAATTAAAGTTAGTATCCCTGCATGTTCCTTTTTTCTCAAGTAACTCCTTTCTGAAATGCTCAGTCAAAGCATGGCTGCCTAAAACGGTGGTGTTCAAACCCAAATGCTTAGAAGACTTCACATGATCCTTATTTAGTTAACAGTTTATAGACAGGAGAAAAGGACAGCCAATCGAAACAAAGGGCTGTATTTGCTGTGGTCTATGGGTTGATTTCAAGCCATTTGAAAGCACCAGGGCTTTGTTGTAATAGGTTAATTTTAGAATTTGAAAAAAGTGAAACTGTAGGATCAACACATATTAAGATGATGCAATGCCTGCTGAAGTTGTTGACAAATGTGACAAATGTGAAAAACATGACTGGGTTCCATGCCAAACTTGGTTCCAGTAAGTAAGCGTGTTAAAGTATCACCATTACACAGGCTATGGTACACACCTCGGCAGAGTGTGGTAAATTAAAATGTAAACTATAGCTCAGGAAAAGCTTAACAGTGTCACCCCACACACTAGCCTCTGACATGGACTTGTTAAATTATTACAGTACTCATTTGATAATTTGACCATGAAGGCCACTTAAAAAAAAAAAAAAAAAAACGTTTAAGAACAGCAGGTGATGAGCAAAGATCGGAGATGGACTAAGTGGTTGCTTAGTACACAAAATTTAGAGAAAGGTCTATTTTTAGATTTTCTATTTTTGATTTGGGTATTTTACAGTGTTCACAGTACATCAATACTGATGACAGTAAAAACTTGCACATCTTGATCTCAGCTCGCATCATATTTTGACCTCAGTTCGAGGTGAAAATAATTAAATGAGAACTTTTTTGTTTGCATATGTATAGTGTAAAGAGGAGAATCATAAAGTGGACCTTAAAGAAAATAATTACTGTTATCAAGAAAGATGGGAGAGGTGAGGATTATTCATCAAAAAAATTTCAGACTTAGGAAATGGATCTCTGTCTATCTAGTTAGCTATCTAGTGAGACATGAAAGTATTTACGTCCACTATATTATGATATGATGATGATAACTAAATAGCCATGGTTAAACTCTCAAACCCAAAGAGTTAGAAAGTAGAGTACATTAAGGGAAATTCAGAAAAAAATCCCCACCCGTTTAAACCACAAGCAGCAACAGATCAGATGACCTCATGGAAACATCACTTTGTTATCTCTTAAACATGCAAACCAGCACATTTCCACTTACTTTCTCTCTCTCTCATTCACTCAGACACACATGAAGGTCTTATTGGACTTTAGAAAATAAAAACAAGGGAAAGGGTTAGCAACAAAAAGCTCTTTCTGTAGTCATAGTCTGCCTGCCTTTCGCTATTACACATATGTACTGTGTGAATCAGGGAATTGAAGGCTCAGTATTTGCGCTGAATCACTGAATCACCTTTATGGCTTCTCCTCTCTATGCTCTCAAACAGGCCTCACAACTGATTGGCTAGTTCAGTCCATGACAGGAAATGGGGGTTATGTGGTGGGTGAATGAAGTACTGAAGAGCCTTGGAGATTGAGGGGATATTTTAACTATTTGATCTTATAGAGATAGATAACACTGTAAATAATGTCTAAATGTGTATTAATAAAATTATAGTTTAAATGTCCCATTAAAAATTTCCTGTCTCATGGTTTCAGTTTGATTTGAGAATCTTCTGGTATTTGTCTTCTAGGTTAGGGTTAGGGTTAGTTTAATTGTGTCCTGATCATATTTCCTCTTTATACTCTCAGATAATGTCTGCAGAACCGCAGAGTATACCATTTTTAATGGCCACCTGACCAAGATGGCTTCAAGTGTAGTCCTCCAGTGTTCCAATGATTTCTGGATGAAAGCTCTTATAGCCTTGTTGACTTTACACAAGGCATTCAAATGCATATAGCATTCTTAGCCTTGTTGGGCTTGGTAGTTAAACTCTCTGAATCTTTGTCATCTCCATCTCTGAAATGGATCTGTTGTAATGATATATGGTGATCAGGCCACTGCATAAGATTAATTAATTGCTATAATCACAGACTGGTAATTATTGTATAAGGGGAGCAATAAAGGGCAACCCTTTCTGGCTGCTGAGGGAACATATGCAGGAGTAGTACTATGTGATCCTGCAATGGAATCATATCAAATAACACTACTGTGGTTGGGCTTGGTGCAGCAGTAAGACAAACAGAGAGACAAAATATATTTTTATGCACTGTAAGTTGAAGGATCACAATACTTCACAATACACAACACAAAATAAATGCGATGGCTATGTTGCTGACCTCACTTAAAGGACATAAGAGAAAGGGCATAATCAGGATATAATACAGGCATAATTGTTTCCTCAAATATTAGTGGCCCTCAGCTGCACTGATCAAGTCTTGTTGAATATGAAAGTAAAATGACAGCAGCATATCACCAAACCTTTCACTGTCTTTGAACTCCCAAACTTGATGTGTAGCAAAACCTTAAAGCATGATTAAACATGCTTAAAAATTCAAGATGGATTGAAAGATGCGGGATAGTTTTCCTGACATGGAATTAGCCTAGTTTTAGACTATTGTACATTCTTTTTAATCTAGTTCCAGGATTCATTTGGTCTGGAACAGTCCTAAGATGTATCCCAAACAATGACGGAAAGTGATGTCTTTTTGTCTTGGTCATATAAAGGAGGGTTGTGATAGGTCTAGTAAATTAAAATAATCTGTAGGACAGTTTCTGAGATGTGGATTAAAGTCAATCTTGAATTAAATAACAACTGGATATTCATTAGTCATACCCTATGCCTTGGAAACGGACCTAATGAATTTAGTCCAGTACTCAGTATATTACTTTTCCAAATCCTCTTTACACTGTTACTGAGTGAATGCATATATTATGAATGCATATATTGGGTCTCATTATATGCATTGAAAAGTAGCAATGAAAGCTAAAGTCATACTCACAAATAATTTTGCAGCATAATGTACAAAGAGAATAGTAATGGCCAGAGAACATAGACTTTCAGGGCCATCTTTTTTTTTTACTTTCAGGAGTTAAGACATTGTTGTTTACACTTTTAATCAGGTGGAATGAAAATTCTAAACAACATAATTTTTTTCAGTGTATTGTAATTTAAGGTAGATAATGCCACACAAAGGATGAACTCAAAGATCTGAAGCCTATTTTGAGGTATATTGCTTAGCCTAAGAAATGTTCGTTATTGTTAGAAGAGTTGCCAGTATTTCTGACACCTCTTTGAGTAAACTTTCAGGAATCATGTATACCAGTAGTAGATGTTACAAATGAAACCAAATCATTTTGCTCAACTGGGGTAAAGGACTGCGATATTCCACTCTACTCATCTAATTACATTGTTACTTATTCTCATTTCTGATTGCATACAATAGTTGCTTATCTTAGGCTGAAGATATACTCTGTATTATGTGTGTAACTTTTTTTGGCATTTAGCAGACACTCTTATCTAGAGCGATTTACAAAATTCTTTCGTCATCTACTCATACAAGGTATCTTAGCCATTACAGTAGGGTAGAGTCAAATATACCATTGAGCTAAACTGCTCACATCACTTTTCATTAGTATTACAAAATTTCCATAAATGCAGGATTAGTAAATACTCCACAAATGGGCATGTAAAAAGGTCATGTAAATACTCCACAAATGGAGCAAATTCCATTTGTTTCAAGACAGCAAGGGATACTGCAAGCCAGTGGAAGGTTGTTCCACCATCTGGGAGCCAGGAAAAAGAAAAGTATTGATTCTTTTCAATGAGACTTGAAGCATGGTATTTCAAGCCAAACCGTATTTGAGGATCAAAGTCAAGTTACAGATTGGGCTTTGACCATTGGCATCATGTAGGAAGGAGCTAGTCCATTTTTGGCTTTGTAGGGGAACATTAAAATCTGATTTAGGCAGATCCTGAAAACCAGGGAAGGGAATGCAGCAGTGGAGTGACATGTGAATTTAGGACACTTGAAGACTGAATCTGTTGTAGAGGTCTGAAGGCCTGTACGGGAAGACCAGCAAGTAGCTAAATGCAGTAGTCAAGCTTTTGGATGACAAGAGATGGCACAAGCTTTGAGAAAGGACTGAATCCTTTGCAGGTTGCAAAAGAAATATCTGCATGCATGCTGAGATACGACTGGAAACCAATGTGTCAGAAGGTGGGAAGGAATGGATTAGTTGGGTGCCATCAGTATAGCAGTGATAGGAGAAATGAAGAAAAGATATTACATTGCAAAGAGAGCAAGTGTACAAAGAGAAGAGAAGAGCCCTGAGGGACACTATTAAAGAGCCTTCATGAATTGAATGTGGATCTTCTCCATGTTACCTGATAGGACCAGCCCTCCAGATAGAACTGGAACCATTACCATGCCAATCAGAGAAAACAGAGAGAAGGATGTTGTGGTTTACTGTGTCAAAATCTGCTGAAAGGTCCAGAATGCATTTAATGGTTTTATAGTAGAAAGGGTGTATAGTGCCAAGAAATCAATGTAGGATTTTTGTTTATTTCATAAAAACCACAACACAAGCTATGGTTCATGCTTTACTTAAATTAATAATTTCTGTTCTTCCCTGAGTGATGCATGTCCAAAAGGACAAATCATTCGAATGTTTCTTATATTATTTATCTGCCTAACAAGAAACTAAGGGGGACTGACTGGCTTATACTTAGAATGCACTGTGTTGCAATGTAGAGGATTCCATGGGTTGACAATTTGGCAATTTGACACACACACATATA
>JAOXYF010000009.1:15499208-15512838 GCA_028565775.1 Sternarchorhynchus goeldii
AGACATGAGGGTGAGTCACAAACACTTATGTCTCCATGTATAGACATGAGGGTGAGTCACAAACACTTATGTCTCCATGTATAGACATGAGGGTGAGTCACAAACACTTATGTCTCCAAGTATAGACATGAGAGTGAGTCACAAACACTTATGTCTCTAAGTATAGACATGAGGGTGAGTCACAAACACTTATGTCTCCATGTATAGACATGAGGGTGAGTCACAAGCATACAACACCTCCTGTCCTGACCTCAGAACCCTGATCCTAATTTTTTAACATGCTATAGTGGTCTATATGAAAAACACAAATATATGTACAAATTAGTTACACATGTTAAAGTTATCTATGCCATGCCTTTCTGAAATTTTCCTTCACAAATTAGCAGCCACATGCTGTTGCTGTGGACTGCCCTCAACAAGATTGTGTGTATGAAGAACAAAGACACAGGGGGACAGTCATGCTTCATCACATCCTATATTACCCACAGAAATCTCCATAACTGCCAGATGTACAGATAAGCTCAGGCTATTCCCTTAAATGTAGAATATGCATAGTATTGATTTTAGTATTGATTGTTAGACAATTGTATAAACTCTAGAATAGTGAAAGGCATTGAATCTACAAGTGAAACAGAATTATCAAGGTTAGAGAGCTTTGTGGAAACAGTAAAAGATTGCCACTTTCATATAAAAACATATTAAGAAACACGCTAATATAGCATCATTCCCTTTCTAGCCATGTGTACTTTGGTATCTCCTTGTGAAATGGTGTGAAATTTGGCCTGTGAAATGAATGTTTGTGAATTTTCTGAAGAAGAAAAAAACAATGACACAGAAAAGTGTTTCATAGTCAATGTTCACGCCTCAGTCATGTGCAAGTATGTATTTTTGCAAGTGAGGAAGGGCTATTTCCAGAGGTCTGTAAACAGAATGTACAGTAAAGGAGTGATCAGTTGATGAATATTTAATATGGAAGGAATACTATCACCGCTTATACAGTTTCCCTGTTTTTAATGTCATTACTATTATATTAAATGAATGTAGTAATACTGTATATTAAACTTCAACTCAAGACAAAGAATCAATTGATTCAGTACTTGAGGGTACTTAAGGGTTGTGTGTAGTTGATTCCATATTTGGACTGGCTTTCAGTTGTGTTACCATCCAGAGAGCCATCGTGTGCATGGCAGGGCAATCTGTGCATACCAATGAGGATGCCACACAACCCACTGAGAAATCCAGCATTATAATTAACCTATGATTCAGCTTCATCGAAGAACCAGACTCCTCAGAAATAAGGATGAGCAGGAGATGCTCAGCAGAGCACATACCTGAGTAAACATAAAGTATGATGTTTTTTTACATAGAGCATAAGGGAAGTCAAGAAAGAAACAAAGCAAGAAACTAAATAAATAACTACAGTAAATCTGTAACACATAGTACCTACACATGCAGAGATGGGTTCACAGGTGACTTGCTTACACATAAAGACTGAAGGGGTGGGGGTGGGGGATAAATAAGAGAAAGGACATGGCACACAGTCATACAGGCGGGAGGGGTTACGTGTGCTAGAAGAAACAGAAAGGTCATAGTTTAGGCAGTTAGATTTGGGGGTAGAGGGGAGACATAGAGACTGCTTCCAGGCCAACAGAGTCAGCTGATGCCTGCAGCTGTGCTTGGTACATCAATTTGAGCCTTGTTCTGTTTCTCTCCCTTCCCCCTCCTGGTCTGATTTATGGAAATAGGGCAACTGTCCACATGTACTGCATCAAAGGCTAGAGTCTCTCCTGCCTGCAGCTGCCCAGACCCATGTGCTGCATTGTACAATTGTTGACAGCAGCCATGATTATATAAAAAAACTGTTAAATATCTGCATCTGTTGTTTGCTTCTTCTTGGGCTTTAGATTCCCCTCCATTAGATTCCCTCCAGTCTCATAAGTCCATACCCTATTCATTTTTAAAATAACAAAAAGCCAGTTCTAATCTACTGTATGATTAAGTAGCCTTGGCTTTGACACCTCTAATCAGTCTGTTAATTTGGCTGGTAAGACTTGTGAATCAAGATATTGTACATGTATCTGGGGTTGGCAAGCTATTCAGGGATTGAGCAAAGTCATGATTAATTGAAGGAGTCAGCATTTCTTTTACAAAATGTGTAACAATTCAGTGGTATGTAACAAGTTTCTTTACAAGCCTTGCATTGAGTTCCTTCCCTTAAGGCATTTTTCAACTCTGAGAACTAAAAACTGCCAATTGTGAACTCTGATGTGATAATTAGCCTAAATCTTCTTGTTTAGTCCTGTTTGGGGAACAACAATGTACAAGTGAAACCACAGTAAGAAATATTTAAAATGAATGAAAAGCATGGATAAGTAATAAATAAATATAAAATAAAACATGGGCATTTCTGTTGGTGAATTTTATTTGTCAATCTTGTATTCAGTGTCATGTTCAGTGTACATATATGTGCAGCATGAATATTCACTATGTACTAGCAAGCTGAGAGAATCTTTCAAACAGAAAAATAACACAATGAGGTGAGTCACTGAAGGAACTGTGTTCTTCTTGTGACCTCTTTCTCTCTCTCACACACACACACACACACACACACACATACACACATACACACAATCACAAGCTAACAGTGAGAAACCCTATGGGGTTTCAGGTCCATTTCATCACCTGGTCTCCTTAGGTGGTTTTCCAAGCACAAACTAATTCTGAGATAACTTAGTGTTACAGTTTATTGAAATCCCCCTGGAAATGTATTAGTACCTTATTTTCAGAACTGTATTTTTCAGTGGTGCATGTATATACAAGCACATGAATCTCTCCTGACTGGAAACAGACTTTGACGCTCCAGTTCTCATTGTCAATATGTCATTGCACAGAAGTGACAAGGACTTTGTTAGTGCAGCTGTTCTAAACTGAGCATATTAATGGTGCTCTCATCTGGCCTAATTTGTTTATGTGCTTCCATCATAGTGAGCAAAAACCACAGTATCTTTGTGCTCTAGTGCATATTGATTTTCATTTTCAGATCTAAAAATTCAAGGAGAGGAGATAATCCAAGGGTCTTGCTTTTCCCATGTCATATGAATATATTTATATGGCACGGTTCCCTAGTTTTCATCTCCCAACATGTAGTGTAACATGTTCTCTTGCTTTTCTTTAAACCCATTGCACCCCCTCCTATCCTTTCTCTCTCACATGCCTCCGCCCAGGTTCACGATAGCGCCGTTACTTAGCAACATTGTAGATGTCATATGAACAGAGAGCTCTGTTGCCCTGGTGATGCAATGTATGCGTAGAATGCTAAATGTTTTCTCTGTAAACTATCAATGGTATTGAGCAATTTTAAAACAAAATTGGTAGTACCACAGAATAAGGTAAATTCCTGCTGATAACATTATTAGGACAAAGTGACTATATGGATGTGGGTTGGTTTGTAGGACTCACCTTTTCATATCCTATAGGTCTTGCTCAGTAAACCCTCAATGGTGTACTCATTTGATACCTGGTGATTTCACTTGACCTGTAAAAATGCGAATAAAATGTTGGAACATGCAAAGAACATCTTAATCTGTGCTATAGATGATGTCACGTTTGCCCCATTCAGTCTCCTACCTTTAGCCGGATGGCATAGGCTCTCTCTAGTAGTTGTCATGGCTACTTTAGTCCTGGTCCTCAGAGAGATCAATCGATTTTCAGACTGAACGAGAAGTGAGCTGGTTTGCCTCCAGCTCATGCCTTTCTGCCTCTGCATCACCACATCAATTATTCACATACCCAAGCCAGCCACTACATCAGCAGAGCATCTGTCAGGCAGTATCAAACAGAATCACTGTAGCTCATTATACCACAGTGAGAACTTAAGTGAACTGTAATGTTTGCATTTGGTATAAAAGAACACCCTGAGTTTGGGTTTGCCACTTGATCAAGGTAGACTGTAATAGACTGCAATACAAACCAGGGAAGAATACCACTGGATCATTCAGTGGACCATTCCTTACAATCTTACAATCTTCTTGACTTTCCTTAGACCAGAAGCTACTAAAGATCAAATTATCTGTGTATAGGTATTACACTGTGTAAGATGATTAGAAAATGCTTATATTGCTGATAAGGCATAGGTCACTGTCTACAGGTGCTCAAAAAGTATTTTATATGAACCTGATAAATAAATTGTAAATGAACTGACTCTTTTTTGCTGATAGCTTAGCCATATTCACACTTGACGTTTACACAACTCAGTATATAATGACATTGATTATATATAATGAATAATAATTTTAATATATACAGTATATATAACTGCGGGACCAAATGTTCCTATTAACAATGGAATCATTTATATTCGCAATAAATTAATAATTGATTTCTGCTTTTAGCACTCGTATAGGAAAAAAGTTGCTTATTAAAATGTCATATTACTGAACAAATGATATATGATATATCGATTTTCACTTCCTGATGTACAATATCTTTGTCTATTAAGTCCTCTTTTGTTAAATTACATATAATTGTAGTGTTAAATTGATTGCAGTGATTATTTTTACCCACAAATTAGATAATCTTTACCCACAAAAAATCATTTTAATTTATAACTCACTTCAAAATTATTTCTGAAGTGTCAGACACATAACATAGATCATTTACATACTCTTCAATAAAAAATGAGGTTTGTCAGCAATTATGAGATGGAAGATTGAAAAAAAATTGAAAAAAACATTGAAAAAAACAGAAGTGCAATGAACAATAAATGTAACTAGCTTACACTGCACATATTCCATGTAATTTACAGTTAAAATGCTCTGAGGCTAATGAAACACACACTTTGCAAATATGCCAGAATGTTACAGAGGTCAATGAGTGGGTAGCAGAGAAATATGCTTTCATTGCTTTGAAGTATGCAGAGAAATGCTGGACAGAGTATGTACTTTCCAAGTGTGTGTCTGTGCATGTGGGTGCCAGAGTGAGAGAGCAAGAAAGGGTGAGAGAGAGAAAAACATTCTAATTTCCTGGTGCATAGAGAAAAATAATACAAGGACAAAGAAGAAGAAATTGTACTGATAATATAAAAATGCTTCTTGCAAAATAATTGCATACAATCTAAGTTGGAGTTTTTCTAGATTTGGCTTTCAAATCAAATCAGATTTATTTATATATTGCTTTACAACAGTCGTTGTCTCAAAGCAGCTTTACAAGTGTCCGAGTCCAAGCCCCCAGTAAGCAAGCCCAGGGGGACAGTGACAAGGAAAAACTCCCTAAGAGCATGAGGAAGAAACCTTGGGAGGAACCAAGACTCAGCGGAGAAAGCCCATCCTCTTCTGGCTGACACCGGTCACCACGACAACAGTATTAAAAATAAATAAATAGATATATTCTTTATATACATATATATAAAGAAATACAAGGAATAATGAAATATAAGTGTAAATATATACTTCTTGTATATAATTTTTATTCTGAAGAGTCCTAGACATCTTGGTATTCATTAATAACAGTCCAGGGCCATGGAAATACAGATGGCTGGGCCATAGCAGGGGGGGATCAGGGGTGTTAAGAGGGGCCAGAACAATTGGTTGATCCTTCATCCGTGTCTGGATAAGTAGGAGGTGGCTGGTCCGGGGAAGGTAGCAGGAAAACCTCATCAGTCCTCATGAGCTTTGACTGATTAAAATGGTTTTCATAACTCACTGGGCTACCACAGAAGCCTCATGACCTTATAAAAACCATTCACACAATCTTTCCAATTTGTGATAAAAACAGGCTCTAAACAAAAACACCCCTGAGCTCCAAATTCTTTTGTACCTATCTGAACATACCTGTGTGCAAATGAGCAGTTTCATAATGCTTGGATGAGCCTGGGTTTTTTCTTCTGCCTGCAGAATTTAGTCTATAACAAAATCTTCCATTCATCCATTAAGAAAACTCCTGCCTCTTTTTGATCATTTTAAGTTCAACATCAGCAATGGAAAACTGCAATCCCAAAAAGTTTAGCAGCTACTGAATGCTCCCAGTCCTATATATAGAGGAGAGAGAAGACAGTCTTCAGGCATGACTGTCACCTTTGTGCCTGTGGTGCTTTAGAATTGAGCATACGAGAACGTATTAAACAGAAAGGTCATGTAATAACTTTTTCCTTCCGCTGACTGCCATTCTGTCTTCATTTTTTACTGTTATTTTTTCCTGTCTCCAACACAGCCACCACAGGCTTCATCTCCCTTGATACATTATTTATATTTTACCCTCCCTGCTCAGCTCAGAGAATCAGGGCAAGGAGAAATAAGAGCGTGCCCAGCATGACAGTCCTGGGCTTCCAGCCCTTCCCTCTCTCTCAGCTCTAGGTCACCCCTCCCTGTCTGGGATTAAAAAAAAAAAACCTACCATGGTGACAATGGGAAGCTGGTAAGGCCCAGCCCACAGTATTAGTACACCCCCACCCCTAGACATATATCCCAAGGGTCATGATTTGTTACAAGTCAATGCAGGAGACCTACAATATACAAAACAAGCTTGCATTTGAGGATTCAAATGGAAGTACTCACTGTGCTGCCTCTAAGACAGGAAGACAGTTTTCAAAAACACAAAGGAGGGAAGGAGAAGAAGGAAAGCAGAGAGTGCTTCTTTAACCCAGTACTCACACACCTGCCCACCCTAAAACTCGTGTGTTGCTGTACTGGAGTGATAAAAAATATAGAGGAGATGGCAGAAAGGTATCATGGGAGTTTTTTGACATCCTGGGAGTTTTTTGTCAGACTACTAATTTTGTTCTTGTTTTCTTCCTTTCCCCCTCTTTTTCTCTTTTCTTGAATACAAAACTAGGGCAATAGAGTGTTTGCCTGTTATTAGTAATTCAAGCACATATGCTTCACTTTATTTTTAGGCCATGCCAGGGAATTTTCCCCTCCCCCTCTGATGTATTTTCACAGTGCATGACATGGGGCTTAAGACTGCCTGAGTAATTAAATCCCCCTACTGTTGCTGCTGGCTACAAAGCACCGACAATATTATTAGCTACGTTTTGACTTGGCTCATATTTCCCCAGCCTTTGCTAGCATGACAGTGTCTTTTCTCTCTAGACTGTCAGGGCATCTAGGGCGTCTGTCCTCAGGCACCATTCATTGCAAGTGTCACTGGCCAGGGGTGTGATGAAAGCAAAGTAAAGATAAATGAAGTTAACTGATGAAAGATAACTGATCATTTTTTGAAGATAACTGGATTGAACCTGCATGTGCACTATGAATTCTTGACAGCTGTGAATAATCTCAGTCATGCACTTGAAGGTGGGATTTAGGTTTACTGATTGTTACATACTGTATGCAGAGTTTTTACTATAGCTGGTTACTGTATTTCCTGTACACTACATGTTATGGTAGTGTTTACCAAAGCTTTGAACTAATATAGCAAAAATATCTAAATATTCTTTATAGCTAAATATTCTTTATATGCTGCAGTCATACTCTTGACAGCATGGACTGCTTCCTATGAAAACAGTGCCCCCTGTCGAAATACCTACTCAAGAATGGGTTGTTACAATGATTTCATTCATGTAGATATAAGTTTAATGAACTTAATTTTCATTATTTAGTGTTTAAACCTATTTTTAATTTTTTTAAGTTTGAGGACAATTTTTTATCTATTCATATTTTACTTGTATTTAATTAATACCTATTGATTTATCAAGGAATATATCTAAAGTATATAAAAGTATTTCATATTGTCTATATGGCCTCACCTGACAGAAATCAGGATTTTATTTCTTAAGTTGATTATTTTCAACCCAGACTCATTCCAATTAGTCACATTAATTTGTGATTTCTCAGTGTTAACACAAAACTATGGTAACACAAAAAAATAATAACACAAAAACATTTCTTCATTTTATGTGGTAGTAACACTACTTAATACTATTTCCTACATGTTTTCTGGAAAATTAATATATGTGAACTTTTTTAAATTTGTTAAACTAAAAAAACTATTTTTTATAAAGGCAAGAGAAATTTAATAAATGTGATAGAAGCCAAATTGATGAGACTGAGCCACATCTAAGGGAGGTATTGATTACTTCAGTTATCACAAGGCAGAGAGAAGGAAGATCAGATTTAACCAGGGGGTGGGAATAGGACAGAGCTGGATACCTTAATAAGCCTAGCAAGAGAACTTTCATCCACTGGGGAAAAAGTAAAGAAATACATGTTAACAGGAGGACATGTTAGAGTTTGCATATCCATTTACACAGAAGCCTGCTAAGGTTCTAAATGTCAGATACAGCAGAATTCAATGATTTGGCTAAATGTAAACTATTAGCAGGTTGCAATAAGCTTATTTACATTTACTTTTTGATGAGACAAACATCTGAAATTCATACCAAGCAGAGGCCTTCTCAGGTGCATATGTTACTGAAAAGCAGGTGATAAACTGTGTTTTCAGAGAAGGTGACAAATTGGCCCAGAGAACATCTAGGGCCAAATAATCCCAGACTATATATCCCTAATCCCTGATAGTCTGGGATGTGAAGCACATATATATATATGGACACTTCCAAGACTTGCACAACACATGCTGCATGTGGTAGTGAATTCAGGCCATCACCAATTATAGGAGAACATCTCCTATGACAGTAATGCCTCCCTTCCAGACAAATTGAATGACTGCTATGCATGATTTAAAGCACAGAACAATGTAGCAGCAAGAAAGAACACCCCTCCTTTCAATGATCGGGTGCTGTGCCTGACCGTGGCCAATGTAAGAAAACCCATGGAAGGCTGCTGGACTAGACAACGTTTCTGGCCGAGTGCTCAGAGGATGTGCAGACCAGCTGGCAGATGTTCTCATGAACATCTTTAACATAGTCCTGAGTAGCACCACTGTCCCTACATACTACAAGGCTAATGCCATTGTCCCCAGTGCTGAAGAAGTCTTCAGAGACCCCAGTCAGTTTGGACTGGGAGTGTGTTGTGTGTTCAGTGTGGTGGTGCTGGAAACGCTACTCCCTATCCAAGTTTGTTGATGACACGGCTGTGGCGGATCTCATCAGCAAGTATGACAAGTCAGCGTACAAAGAGGACATGCAGTGGCTAAAGGACTTTGGTAAAGTCAACCTGTCACCGAATGTGGAAAAAACCACATTCAACTGCTAGGTTGATTGCTTTCTAATCAATATCATCTCTGAAAATCATTAGAAGCACATAGTTCCTTAGTGTCAACCTAGCAGAGAACCTCACCTTGATGCTCAATGCCAACAGTGCCAACATTTAATAGCCAAGAAAACCCAACGGTGACTCTTGAGAAAGCTGAAAAAAGCTTATCCCTGGTTAAGCTTGTTCTGGAGCTTGTTGTCATCATGTTCTGGAAAGGGACAATAGAGAGCATCCTGAGCAGTTACATTACTGCCTGGTTTGGGAATTGATCTCTGACTGCAAAACTGCATAGAATAATACACACTGCCTTAAAGCTACAAGCAATGTCAATGATCCAACACATCATCTCTCTCCTATCCTCTGGGAAGAGGTACTGAAGCATTCTGGCCTTTTCCTGCCATCCAGTGACACCACAACATCCAAGAGGGTGGACTCAGCATTGGGGCTTTCCTGCAACAGATGACAAACAAACAAGCAAACAAACCTCAAAGCGAAGCGTGTGATCTGAGTGAGGAATACTGGTTTAAGTAGCTGAGATAATGACATCATAATGAATGACCAGGACTTGAAAAGATTATATCCTCAGGTAAGGAAGAGACTGATCCAGCATAACTATTAGCACAGGATGCCGTTTCTGATTCCTAAATGTACTTTGCGTTAGGTGTCTCTTGGCATGAAAAAAAAACAGATAAAACACGATAGTCTCTAACCGTGTGCCCCAAAGGTTAGAGGGTGAAGTACCTGTTGAACTGCATAGAATATTAAGAAGGCAACAGTGTACCTATTGAATGAGGCTGGAACAAATTAAAAAAGTCAGCAAAGAAATCAGTTATGTGTTAAAATCAATTAAGAGCATCATTAAAAGATAGAAAGGACAGAGGACTTGCAAAGCAAGTAGTTCCGAAAGTAATAGCGAGAATATTTAAAAGGGTGGTACACCAGAAGAATCAACAGAAGCTTCAACCCAGAGCTTGTTAGAGCAAGACATTTGAAAAATGTTACTTGATGAATCAGCATGTTTATTCTTTAAGTGGAACAACTGTACTAGCTTTTACATTTTTATATTATAATCTGTATTCATGTAGTATACAGAGTCCAACCATGCCTTTATGTACACCGGTGCACAGTCATTCTGGAAAAGAAAAGGGCGTTCTCCAAACTGTTCCCACAAAGTTGAAAGCATATAATTGTCCAAAATGTTTTGGTATGTAGAAACATTAAGAACTAAGGGGCCAACCCCTGGAAAAAAACCCTATATCATTATTCCTCATCCACCACACTTTACAGTCTGCACAGCGCAGTCAGTCATGTAATGTTTTCCCAGCATTTGGCAACCCAGACTGGTCCTTCAGAGTGCTAGATGAAGACCAAACTTAATGTGATCTCAAAGACTTTATACATATTATCTTTGTTAGTTTAGCAAATGTTACAAAATGTTAACTTACCTAAATTTTCCACAAAACATCTAAGTAGACAATGCTAATCAGTTGAAAGCACTGATACAGGGATTGTGATTATAATATAACGAAGACCATGTCACAAAATACACTCTACTATTTACACCACTATATCGCTAATGTGTTACTCTGGGTTGTTGTTTTTCACTGGTGGGTTCGGCAATAATGTTCAGCAAGATACCATTCTGCACTGTCCATATATTGGTGTGAGGTTTCAAAAATGCAATTTAGGGAATTTAATCTTATTTATTGCAGCACTCAATAAGTAGAGCCAAGCATTTCCACATTTCTGAAGAGATAGCCAAGCATTTCCACAAGAGATAGCCTACAATGCTGGCTGTGCTGCCAACCCTTTGCACTGCTGCTTTGAGCCAGCACGCATTTGTCAACTAATTTAGTGACTCAATCAAAGCTTGAATTGATTCATAATGTGTGATTCACTCCAAAAACTGAAAAAGGACATGAGCTGCTGGGCTTCGAGCCACTTGTCTTCACTGACCTCTCATCTCTACATAGATGGGAGTTTGTGTGCAGCAGCTGTGCAGTAGGAGGGGGTGGTGGGCAGGATGTTTACCAGGAAAATATGCAGTCCAGCTCAGTCAGAAGCTGGCACAAGGGTTAACACCAACAGTAGGCATATCAATATCCTTATGTTACTCAGACACAGGCATTTTTTATCCATCAAATTTTTTGATGTACTCACAGAGCACAGAAAATCTGATTTTATAAGCTAAAATAATCACAGCTGCAAGACATTGGATATGTTTTTTTTTTTCATTTGAGGAAAAAACAAAAATAAAAGAGAGGTGTGCATTGACATATTAGACAATCTGTCATAAAATATTTTTTTAATGTTTCTGTTGTTGAAGTCAGTTTTTGCAATTTATTCTATATGTACAAAATGATTTACATTTCTCTATCCTAGTGCAAATTTTCTCACAGATCCTTTAAAACGTTGTTATTATTTACACTTTTACAGCACCCAAGAACACTTTACAATCAATGCTTTTAAATGCAACCAACACACACGCCATCGAGAAGCAGCAGCCAGTCACTTACAGCATGATCTCAACCATAATCTACTGCCCCTGGACAGCATTAGGTCCATGGAGGATAGCACCCAGGACAGAGTAACATCCATCATTGAATACAGAAACACACTCACACCAGGACAGTTTAGAGTAACCAATTGACCTAACTGCCATGTTTTTGGACTGTGGAAAGAATTTGGACATCCCAGTGGAAACCCATGCAGACACAGGGAGAACATGGAAAGTTCACACAGATAGGGACACGAACTCAAGACCCTAGCACTAAGGGTCAAGCATGCTAACCACCGTGCAACTGTGAGGATAATAAAAAGACTCCTATTTTTTGTTTTCTTTCTTTTTTGTTTCTTATTTTTATTCTATTTTTCAGATCCCCAGGCATTCCAATCCCAAACCAGAGATTTTAATCCCTTCAGCAGTTCCTGGGTCTGTCTCCTCCCAGTTGGCCTATCTGATATATCTGGTAGATCTCCAGTGGGAGGTGACCAGTGGGTATCCTTGTCATATGCCCAAACCATCTCAACTGGCTCCTCTCAGGACGTAGGATCCTCTCCTGGATAGTCAAAGTCAAATTTATTTATATAGCATTTTACAACAAATATTGTCACAGAGCAGCTTTACAAACACATGAATCCAAGTCCCTAGTTAAGTGTGCACAAACTTGACACAAACTTGAGTGAACTTGGGAAATAGGAGGGCAACAGAATCCAAACATCCCAGTTTACCAAAATACTTCTATGCCCATGGCCCTGTACCATCTATTATTAACAAAATTATTGTTAACAAAAAACAAAATAACTTAAAGATTGAGACTGTCTGATTCCAGAACACTAGCTGGGAGGTAATTCCATAACTGTGAGGCTTTGTAAGAGAAAGATCTGCCACAGGCTGTAGTCTTCATAATCCGAGGTTCCCGCAAAGAACCAGCATCTTTTAATCAAAGTAGGCGAGTGATTGTAAATCCCTTCAGCAGGTCCTGAGTCTATCATGATGCCTCCTCCCAATAGGCTATATCTGGTATATCTGGTATATCTGATATACCTGGTATATCTGTTAGATCTCCAGTGGTGGATCACAAAATGGCAGAGTAAATAAGTAAGTTTTTAACCTAGACTTAAAGACAGAGACTGTGTCTGATTCCCAAACACTAGCTGGAAAAGTGTTCCATAACTGTGGGACTTTGTAAGAGAAAGATCTGCCACCAGCTGTAGTCTTCATAATCTGAGGTACCCACAAATAACCAGAACCTTTTGATTGAAGTAGGCGCGGTGGTTCATAAGAGACCAGAAACTCACTCAGGTACTGTAGAGCAAGACCATTTCCTGCTTTATAGGTAAGTAGTAGTATTTTATAATTAATACGAAATTTGACAGGGAGCCAATGCAATCAGGATAAGATAAGCCTGATATGTTCATATCTTCGAATTCTAGTAAGCACTCTATCTACTATATTCTGAACTAACTGAAGTTTACTTATGCTCTGGAACATCCAGACAGCAACGCACTGCAATAATCCATTGTAGAGGTAACAAAAGCTTGAACTAGTATTTCTGCATCATGTAGCTTCATTATATTTCTTAACTTGGCTAGTTAAATGCTTAGCTGCTCACCCTATCATGGGGAGTGAGCTGAGAAAGCTCATTTGAGACACTTTGTATCCATGTATTCTGCTTCTTGTTTTTTTCTTGTCATTGCTGTCTATGTTCCTTCTGCTTCTGGAGAAGCTGGTGGTCTGCCACACTTGATTTAGCCATTTCCGTTCTTTTGAGAAAGGTGTGCCAACAGCAGCCTGAAACCTTTGCAAGGTCATGGCTTTCTTTTTGGGCTTTTGTTTTTTCTCTTCTGTTAATATACTGCTCAAAAAAATAAAGGGAACACTGAAATAACACATCCTAGATCTCGATGAATGAAATATTCCAGTTGAAAATCTTTATTCATTACATAGTGGAATGTGTTGAGGGATCATCAAAAATGGATCT
>JAOXYF010000009.1:15520762-15542077 GCA_028565775.1 Sternarchorhynchus goeldii
ATTAGGGATCTGGACCCATACAATTGTAAAGCTGCTTTGTGACGTGTTGTAAAAAGCGCTATATAAATAAAATTTGATTTGATTGTATAAAGCGCTCGCTAACTCCGTCTACTGTAACACAATTCATTGAAACCCTTCCAGACTTAACTATCTTAGTTCGCTCCCAATCAGATCCGATGGAGTTAGACAGGTTACGTAAGTTAAGATAATGTAAGTTAGACAGTAGTATGTAAATTAGAGCGGAAATGGCGATAGACTAACTTATTTCCAGGAAATATCTCTGACACAGTCAGAGTCTTTAAGTCTAGGCTAAAAACTTACTTATTTCGTTTAGCATTTGGTAAAAGATATTCCCCCGTAGATAAAGGTTACCAAATGCTAAACGAAATAAGTAAGCTTTTAGCCTAGACTTAAAGATTGAGACTGTGTCAGAGTACCGGACATTTTCTGGAAGGCTGTTCCATAGTTGGGGGGCTATGTAAGAAAAGGCGCTTCCCCGTACTGTTACCTTATTAATTGATGGAACCAATAACAAGCCAGGACTCTTAGTAAATGTGTTCTTAGTAAATGCGGAGGCACATAGTAAGAAATAAGTTCTTGCAGATAATCAGAGCAGAGCTTCATATGTTAATAGCAGGATTTTGCAGTCTATGTAGGGTTGAAAGGACTGGGCTGATATGACTGAATTTCCTAGTTCTAGTTAGAATTCTAGCTGTAGCATTTTTAACTAGTTGAAGCTTACTTAAGTTTTTACTAGAGCATCCTAATAGTAATGAGTAATGAGATGTCTGTTTGTCAAGCCTCACCTGCCACACTCGGTGGTCTGACCTGCCAAAAAATTGCCTGTGGACGCACTGCTGCAGCCTGTGGATGTGCCGTTACCACACGTGGACCTTCAGCCTGTGGATGAGCCGTTACCACACGTGGACCTTCTGCCTGTGGATGAGCCGTTACCACACGTGGACATGCCGTTGCCCCACATGGATATGCTGATACCACCACACCTAGAAATGTGCTTTTACCATAATATAAAGTGTGGACATTATTTATAAAAGCTCAGACTGTTGCTAGTTGGGACACCTTTTGAGGTTTCTTCCTTATTCACCTAGGGAGTTTTACCTTGCCACTGTCACCCTTGGCTTCCTCATTAGGGATCTGGACTCATATTTCTGTGAAGCTACTGTGTGACGTGTTGTAAATAGCACTATATAAATACATTTTAATTTAATTGAAATTTTCTGGCGGCACTTTCATCACACCAGTGGGTCCAGTGAAGGCTGAACTGCTGCATAAGATATTGGTGAATGAGCTGCCATTTTGCCTCAGAGAAATATTAATGGGAACACTTTAGCAGCGAATAGGATGATAGTGCTGTTGTCTTGTGTTCGTTTCTTTTGTTTATGTTCCTTTTGGGGGAGTTTGGCTGCAACAAGAATCCTGTGCCCTCGTTTTTTGTCGATGAGGTCCTAACGCTGCTTTTGCCGGTGTATGAATCCAGGCTGATATCTAAGTAACTGTGTTGCATTATTGTTTTAGCTATTGTTATGTATTTTAAATTTGTTTATTTTAGTGAATTGTAATGTAGGTGCTGAGTGTTTCATGAGGGGAGGCTCATATTTAGTATTTTACTTTTGCTTTTTGGGGTATTTGTGAGATGGGTTTTCTGTTTTTCTTTCATGGGTGCTTTGAGGTGTGAGTGTATGTTGGCCAAGGTATATTATCTCTCCTGGTGAGCCTCCACTCTACAGGTGGCTTCTATTTTCTCTAAAAACTATATTTATCAATTCCAGTTTTTGATCAAATATGCTGACAGTGCTCTGTATGTCACTCACTTTAATAACTTTAATAATAATTTCTCAACATTTTGTTTTGGTTTTCTGTATTTCTGCTTAGCTCAGGGAACAGAAAGTGTCACTTCGGTGTACTTTGGGTGGCGTCTCATAGCTCAGCAGACGGTCAGTTTAGCCTCTTTGTCTGCTGTTTGGCCTCTACTCTTGACTGTCATTGATGGGTTAAGTCTGTCATAAGCTTGTGACTAATATTACAAGAAAGGACAAACAGTACCCTCCCTAGTAGGATAGATATCATCCCGCCCCAAAAGACCAGACTTGCCCTCAAACGTAGTCCAATTACCTATGAACCCCCCATCGTTTTGTGAGCAACATTCAGACATCCAGCAATGCAGTGAAAGTAATTGGCTGCATGCTACATCGCTGCATTGGAATGGTACCAGAACATACTACAGCATCTGATATTGCCTTCGTTAATTTACACACCTCTATAATATTACTCTTTAATAATCTCAGACTGGCAAAGGTGTATCATTAGGTCTATCATTAGCTCCTACGTGAAGGACTATCTTTGGGAATCTTTGATTGCCTAGGACCTAAACTCGCTGCATGATACAGGAATACTAGTTCATGATTTTGGTACTTCTAAGTTATTGCAATGCCCTGCTGTCTGGATGTTCCAGTAGGAGCATAAGCAAGCTTCAGTCAGTCCAGAATGCAGCAGCTAGAGTTCTTACTAGAACAAGAAGATATGAACATATCATGCCTATCTTATCCTTACTGCATTGGCTCCCTGTCAAATCATTATAAAAATACTACTACTTACCTATAAAGTACATGAGCAAGCTTTTGATCTCTTATGAACTTCCTCACCTACTTCGATAAAAAGGTGCTGGTATATCAGCTTATGAAGAATACAGCTGGTGGCAGATCTTTCTCTTACAAAACCCCACAGTTATGGAATAATCTTCCAGCTAGTGTTGGGGAATCAGACACAGTCAGTCTCATTCTTTAAGTCTAGGTTAAAAACTTACTTGTTTACTCATGCATTTTGTAAATAATTTGGTGTTAATAATAGTGTTATTAATAATAGAAGGTGCAGAGCCAGAGGCTTCATAGACATGAAAGTGTTTGGGTAAACCGAGATGTTTGGATGCTGTTGCCTTCCCATTTCACAAGTTCACTCAAGTTCGTGACAGTGATTGGCTGGATGCTTAATGTCCCAGGGTTCCCACATGTCTATGCTACCTCCTGGTTCTCCACCTTTTTAGGATGCTGTCATAGCTAGTCTTGCTGGAATCTCTGCTTGCCCTCTGCACAAGTGTACATTTTCTGCACCCACTGCATTACAAGAGCACACCTAATGTCTTGTGATCTCAGTCGAGCTACTCATGCTACATTTGAGGACCCAGGAGATACTGGATATCCAGATTCCTGACACATGATCAGCTGATCTGCCTGATCTATCCTGATATCCTTCCTCTGCTTGAGTCTCACCAACTAAACATCACTCATTGCTGCTAATGGATAGGACTTTACTACAATGCCATAAAGCACCTAGAAAATACTCCGGCATGCCAGGGGATGCACCGATGCCAGCAGGGGATCCACCGATGCTTCCACCTACCCACCATCCACTTTGGAGGGACAGCTCTGTCTAGAAATTGTACTTTAAAAATGGACTGCTCGTAGCTGGGCCACCCAGTGGAGGATGGGTACCCTTCCAGGTCTTGGTCTTCCCCACCTAGGGCATTTTCCCCCTTGCTACTGTCACCCCTGGCTTACTCATTAGGGACTTGGACCCATGTGTTTGTAATGTTGCTTTGTGACAACACTTGTTGAAAAAAGTGCTACATAAACAAAATATGACTTTTACTTTGACTTGCTGAGTGGGGAAAACCTGCTTGACACATGAATGGAAGGTGTGGGGTGCTCTCATGGGCAAACCGAAGCTTGGCTATTTCACCATGATGTCACACATTCGCCTCACAGTGAGGACTCTAATGCCAGAGTTGAAGGCTCATTAACGTTGCCTAAGGCATCCAGAACGAGTATTTCTAATACATCAAGATCTCTCACCTTTTCTAAAGTCTGGATGCCTCTAACACTATAATCTTCTCCATCAGACTAGAAATTAGTCTACATTTCTCACAGGTAAAACTAACAATGGATGAAGAATAGTGAAACGTTGCATTCTGCACACTGAAGAAGATCAGAAGGGGCCATGATCAAAAGAAAAAAAATATTTGAAGTGTTACTTATGTATTTAAGTTGTTCTTTGGATACTTTGTCAAGATCTGATGTCTGTTTAGCATCTGTCCTGTGTCATCAATAGTTTTTTCGGCTGTTTGGGGTATGCCTGTGCTAAATATCTAATGTATATCCCAAAGATTGAATGAAGTAGATTTTAGCTTCATCTTAAATGAAAGAATCTCCGATGTTAAGTTCAGAGGTTGCCAATTTCAAAGGTGTATTAAGTTATACAGGAAAACTTTACAAAATATTAGATGGTAATTAACAGTAGAATGCTTAAACATTGTGGCATTTGCACAAAACAATTTCAATAGAGTGGATTCTGGAACCATAACAGTAAACTTAACACCAGAGTCAGTAACATTAACAGGACACTAGGGAACAGTTAGGAGTAGAGCAGTAGTAGAGCACCGAGGACCAGGAACAAAACCAAAACCATTAACTGACATTGAGTTAGCAGCCAGTGGAACACTAGATGTAGACACGGGAACAGTGGGAACCAAACCAGGATGCCAAGGAGTAGATAAACAGGTAGAAGACAAAAAAGAAGCAGCATTGGAAACAGGAGCATGGTTACTGAGGGAGACACACAAGCTAGAGGTGAGGAGACAACACCAGGGCAGGAGCCAAGGTAAGTAGAGTTAACACAGCACAGGAAAGGCACAGGAAGAAAAGCAATAGGCATTTGCAATTGTACAACAACAGGAACATATACACGTGGTAAACTGAAACCAAAACCAACTGAGTGACAGGAACAGAAACTCACATGGAAACAGGCATTATAACAAAACTAGGCACTGGAGCAGGTAAAATAATGTGGACTGGGCCAAAGAAGTTTGTACTATGTGCTGGCATAAGCTTACAGTATTCGGCCCCCTTGAACTTTTCAACCTTTTGCCACATTTCAGGCTTCAAACATAAAGATATGAAATTGTAATTTTTTGTGAAGAATCAGCAACAAGTGGGACACAATTGTGAAGTGGAATAAACTTTTTTTTAGAAATAAAAAACTGAAAAGTGGGGCGTGCAATATTATTCTGCCCCCTTGCGTTAATACTTTGTGGCGCCACCTTTTGCTGCGATTACAGCTGCAAGTCGCTTGGGTTATATCTCTATCAGTTTTGCACATCGAGAGACTGAAATTTTTGCCCATTCTTCCTTGCAAAACAGCTCGCGCTCAGTGAAGTTGGATGGAGAGCGTTTGTGAACAGCAGTTTTCAGCTCTTTCCACAGATCCACGATTGAATTCAGGTCTGGACTTTGACTTGGCCATTCTAACACCTGGATACGTTTATTTGTGAACCATTTCATTGTAGATTTTGCTTTATGTTTTTGGATCATTGTCTTGTTGGAAGATAACTCTCCATCCCAGTCTTAGGTCTTTTGCAGACTCCAACAGGTTTTCTTCCAGAATGGTCCTGTATTTGGCTCCATCCAGCTTCCCATCAATTTTAACCATCTTCCCTGTCCCTGCTGAAGAAAAGCAGGCCCAAACCATGATGCTGCCACCACCATGTTTGACAGTGGGGATGGTGTGTTCAGGGTGTATTAACCCCAACCCTAACCCTAACCCGAGCTGTATTGCTTTTATGCCAAACATAACATTTTGCATTGTGGCCAAAAAGTTCGATTTTGGTTTCATCTGACCAGAGCACCTTCTTCCACATGTTTGGTGTGTTCCCAGGTGGCTTGTGGCAAACTTTAAACGAGACTTTTTATGGATATCTTTGAGAAAAGGCTTTTCTTCTTGCCACTCCATAAGGTGCTGAAAGGCCACGGGAGGTGACCTTAGGAGTCACTGGAAGACTATTGAGAATGACTAGTTGTCTTGCAAATACCCGTGGGAGTAGGCATGTGATCAGGCTTGAAACCTGGCAAACTAAGTGGCCAAAAGAGGCTCTGTCTAAAAGCCTCACTTTCACTGATTCTATTCACTGGCTTCCTGCACCAACAAATTTTGAAAGTACAACTTTCAGTAAATACCCCTCTACTGCTAAGTCCTCCCAATCATCTTCCTGCGACAGGCGAAACAACACTAGGGTAGTGGTAGCTCAGTGTTTAAGGCACCCAACTAGTAATCAGAAGCTTGCTAATTCAAGCTCCACCACAGCCCAGTATGTGGGTCCAGTATGTTGCCACTGTTGGGCCCCTGACCAAGGCCCTTAACCCTCAATTGCTCAAGACGTATTCAGTCACAATTGTAAATTGCTTTTTTTGATAAAAGTGTAAGCCAAATGCCATAAATATAACTATAGGGCATAGAAGCAAAACACAATGAGACAACTTAAAACAAAAGGTATATTTATACCTTTTGTTTTAAGTTGTCTCATTGTGTTTTGCTTCTATGTTTTTACACAGCGTAATCACATAACAAGGGACAGGTGAAATCAATGGAAATGAATAGCAAAGCCAAAAAACATGGAAGAGAATTGGAGTACAGCACAAAGGAAAGGCGTTGCTGTTGTAACTGTGACACCAGGGAAAGTCAATCTTGACACAACCAAAGTAATCAGATGAGATTTGTGGTGAACCAAGAAAAGAACAAACAAACAAAAAATATTAAAAGATCATTATTAAAACACGCGAGGAGAACTAACTACTTGAATAGGCTACTCAGCACATGGGAGAAAGGAGTTATTTAACTTTAAATCCATAGATATTACAGTAACTTTACAGTTTCCATCTGATACCATACAAAATATGTCTTATGTTCTGATAAATCCACAAGCTATCTAGACAAATGATGGAGAGACTCCTTTTATCACATGCTGGACACATAATGCAACATAGGTTGATGGGTGATGGAACGACCCAGCTGTAGTTGATTTGCTGGACTTGATTCTGAAGCTGGTTCAGTCAGAAAGCTAGTTGCATCAACGTATCATCCTTTCCAGAAAACAGCAGGAGTCTTGGTATCGGTGGTTCTGTAGGCCGTGCGTGGTTTTGTTGTCAATTCTAGGATGGACTAATCACTGGCTGTATGGCAAAACTTTAGTTTTAGTTAACACAAACAGAATAGGTTTGCTTGATTTAAAAGTATACATCAAAATAAAGGGGAAAAAATTAAATGGCGTACTCAAACTTACTAAAAGACAAGAAATTACACTGAAAATAAAATAACTTGAATCTGTCCTAATTTGCTTACTGATAGGCTACTGGCTTGGGTTCCCAAAGGAAAAAATGTCATAGTTCTTCCCACATAAGCTCTCATTGTTCAGACTTGGGCACAAAAGATCTTTTTCCCCTTCTCCTTTTACATTCTTTTAATCAGGTATGTTCCAAGAGAGGGCCATGATGGTTAAGGGCTCAGGCATATTTAAAATTCCTTTGTTTCTTTGTTTGAATGATAAGGAAGAAAATTACTTTATGAATTTCAAAATTCCTTTGGAAAGTGGTTCACCATGAACACCATTAAACCAGAAGTCAAACAATTTCATACCTCATGATCTTTCAATGATGTTTATAAACAGTAGATACATACGTAAAATTCGGCAAAGCAAGCAGTTACTTTCATTCTTTCTCTATTTGAAAGCTAAACCTTTCATCTTTAATGTATTTTGTCCAGATGATTCATATCCAATTTATAGTAACACAATTAGAATAGCTGACTATTTTGTTAACAATAAAAGAGGTAGGCAACATGTAATGAAGGTAATTACAACAAGTAATGAAGAGAAGAACAATGAACAAAATACCAAATAGTAGAAGTAAACATTTCAATTTGAAGGTTAAACTAAGATAACCAGAGGTCATAGTGAAACACCATGTTGAATTGTTATTACTTTGTCTATCTTATACCTGTCAGAGAGAATATGTCAACATTTTTCCTTGCCATGTGGCCCAATGATCCCAGACAAATAGATCTATTATACATATTAATAGCTCTTGTAAATAAGTCTGTAGAATGTGTTCTTTGTTCTTGAAATGTGCACAGGGAATTTTGGTCATCCTGGTAAGTTAAAATAATGTAATTTAAAGCCATAGTTCAAGAACTGTTATAGGCTGGTAAGTCCACATTCTAATGAGTGTATTTACCACACATATGTTGTCCTGGAAAAGGGGGCAGAAAGTTAGATGGTCAAGCAGGGGTGATGAGATCTGAGTTAAGGGTTTATGGTTGTTGTTGCTAGGCATTGAGATTCACAGGAATTGCGGTTTTTATCCTTGACCAAAAAGCAGAATGAAACAACTTAACTGTACCAAGGATTTTTTTATCAGAGAAAAAAAGTGTAGTGTATCTTCACTACAGAATTATCTCAAGAGTGGAGAAGAGGGTGTCCTTATTCCAAAAGAGAAGGATTCTGTGGGTATAAAACAACTTCACATATTTTGTGAAGATATTCGCTTTGGTTTTAATACAGAAGGATATGTTGCATGCTAGCAGTACTATTTTGTACAACCAGCCATTATACCGATTTCCAGGCACTGCCAAAATGTTACTTACCATTAGCATTTATGATGGCAATCTAGGTGATAATTTGGGCTTCTGTGTGGGTTGTATTTGGGGAGAGGCTGCAGGATGGTTCCCGGCTCAGTCCAAACAAGACATATATGGATGGACATATCAACACTAACAACTACTGTGCTGCAGTTGATAAATGATAATCTTAGGTCGGCAAGGATACAAGTTAAACCTAGCAAGCCTAGAAGTTGTCAATTGTGAAAGGAAATATTATGTGGGAAACCTTTTTGATGGAAGGAGAATACCTTTTCTACAGGAGACAGTGGAATCTGTGAGTGGTTGTAAGATTAGCCAAGAGGTCTTTAGAACTAAGGGATGGCCAAGTGCATTGCAGAAAAGCTGGTCTTAGGTCAGGTGATTTGTGGAAAGCGTTTAATAAGGCCACACACCAAAGAGAAGGCAAATGCACAGCTCACAACAGCAGTCGAAAGAAAATCAAGGCCAATAGCTTGTTGGGAAAATCTAGAGAAGCAGAAAATCATCTGGCAAGAGTTGTAGACAATAGTGTCTCTTTAAAGTTTAACTTGGCGCGACTTGTGAAGTCCTTCTAACCCTGCAAAACTTTGTATGATGATGAAGGCATGAAAGAAAGTATGAAAAAAAGATGTGTGGTCATGTGCTTTTTGTGTCACTTTGCCTAATATGTTTGCTAGTAGAAAACACAAGGTCAAATGTCTGTATGCCTGAATGTTATCATCATGAAAATAAAGGAGAAGCACTCTAGAAGACAGAGTAATAATAAGAGGAAAAAATTAAGCCAACTTAATTATTGCCCATGGTCCAATGAAAAATGAAACTAATTGACTATATGACATGCAAGCAATTATAAGAATGAAGTGTATGAGTGCATATGAACAAGATTAAAATCACCATATAGAAATTTGCTAGGAAAAATACTAGCCATGTAAACAAATGAATGACCAAATAAATGAATGCAAAAATGGATGGACTAGGCCTAAGTAATGAAGCCAACTGAATTATTGCCCACTGTCATGAAAAAGTAAATTTCATCCACTGTAGGAATTTATACATGGAAAAAAGAAAAAGAATCTACTTTTCATCCTTAGCTACACTACACCTTTCTTTTTTGCATTTGTGGTAATGTGCATTCATTTACTAGTTAAATTAAGTACCAAAGTCAAGATTAGAACTCACAAACTATGGCATTTATTTAAAACGGAGGATTTTCTGCTTACATTTGTACAATAAATTACACAATTGCCATCCTCTGATGAACCTAATAAATACGATAAGAGCTTTGCCACATTCTCACTCTCTTAAACATGGTCTCAGAACTTTTCTGTAAGGATCCATAAAACTTTACAGTCCATGTACAGATTGGAAAATACTTTTAAATCACATTTAAAAAAAAAAGTTGAATACAAGCAAAAAAAACCAAAAAAACAAAAGACTAAACAGGAATGAAAGAGCATGTAAGTATGAAAACTTAAAAGTGTGCCACATAAAAGCAAAACAAAAGGGGGGGGGGGAGAACATGCTTTTACCTTCAAAAATGTACACAGACACTACAGTTAAAACAGTAAACTGTCTGTACATAAAAGTACATATTAACAGTGCAAGATATTAAATAGCTTGACTCAAAACACAGCTCTTAATATACAAATGTATAACAAAGGCATACAGTTACATACAAGTGCCAACCGGTACAGACTTTCAGGTTAAGGTACAATTGGGAAACTGTACAAAGAAAACACTGGAGGTGTTGTCAGTATTGTACACATATTCGCTTTTTTATTATTAGAAACACACATTTATGTAATTGTAACCCCTTCCGTAGTCAGGGAACATCAAACCTGACCAATGATTTTTGGAGGTGAAAACTTTTTCAAGGTAAAGTGTGTTCCTTAAAAGTAACGAAACATTTTACAAAGCACCACAATTGAAAAGCTGGGACTGGATCAAATAAGCTTTCCTACAGAGCAGAAACAACTCCATGTCTACTTGTAGTATGCGAGTGTGGATTTCAATATTCCAGCTAGCAAAAAATGATTAACAGTGATACTAGGAGAACCATGATGATCATTTACTTTCATCAGTCTTAATCACTGGCAAATATCTTTCTTTTTTTCAGTATATAAATGGAATATGACTGCAAATGAAAGCCACATCAGTGACATTTTTCCTCAACAAATGAGAAAAGCGCTTGTTTAAATTAAGAGTGAAAAGCAGATGTGGTAAAGGAATAGGGAAGACATCAGTACGCTACATATGTAGGATTAAAGCAGATTCCGTCACTGCAGGTGATTTCCAACAAATCTACCTTTTTGTCATTGCACTGCCAAATACTGCCATATTAACTTTTGAAACCCCATTTGCTAGGGTTTTTTGTCTTATATATTTCAGTAGTAAAATACATTTAGAGTCCTGGCTGCCAGAAAAAGTAATTAATTCTCTATATGTATCCCTCTACACTCATAAGATTCACGTTAGAAATACTGAATTCTACCTCTCCATTTATATTTTTCATATAAACATCATTAGTAGTAAACAGCCCTTGGCATAATGACTTTCATTCTTGCACTCTTCCTCTGTCTTATAAACAAGACAAGTACATTTCAGAGAATTTTGCAGGAGTACAGACTCAAGTGGGTAACGCTTAAGGTGAGCAGCCAATAAATATATCTTTCATAAGGCTTTTTTAAAATAAGCGTTAAATAATGTCTTTGATTAACATTTGAACACCATTATTCCTGCAGACCCATGCTTAATAAACTAACCAGTCATACAACAAAAAAGAAAAAAACTTTAAATTGCTCTGAACTTGTGTTATCATTAACACGCATGGATACTTTATGAAACATACAACATACATGCACCTCTCCAGTTGTAGGTTTGCTTTCAGCTCCACACTTTCTCTTTTCATCATTTCTTAGTGCCTAGTAGGGTCTTTGAAGGCACTACCACAAAAATATTGTTTCTCAAAATGGCCATCAGTAAATTTTCCTAAAAAGCACAGCATAAAATGTCAGTGATGAGAACCGGTTGTTGACACATTTAGACACGGACTATGGCCACTGAACTAAACCAGTTTCTGGGGGGCTGAGGGACATTTCACTCCTTAAGAGACGGACACACACCAGGAATAACAGTGTGGAACTGAGCCATTGTCACTTCAATCTGCAATATAGCATACTTTCCACTTCACAGAAAGGATACAATCTACATCTACATGTACATAATTATTGCTCAAACTTAAAAAAGGGTACTCTGTAAAAAGATTGTTTTATGCATTCTTCCACATCTTTTCAGAAAAAAGTACACTTGAGTGCAATTAGCTTGCAGAGGAAACAGTTGTCAATAGAAAATAGTGCTTCTTGTTGTCTGGCTCTGTTTCGTATTGTTTTTAAAAAAAAAAAAAAAAAAATTCTTCCATTTTTAAAATTTTTTTTAACTTTTGTGCCCCGGTTCTTTGTGTCAGGTGACTCTGTCCATCAGAGTTTGGATCCTACAGTATGATGGGTAGGACAGAGGCTTGGCTGGGTGCTGGTTAAGTGCTCTGTGCTACAGGAGTGCTTCGTCTCTTCTTGTCACCTGCACTCCACCGAGACTCCAGAGTTCTGTGATGAGCCCGAGACCGTTGGGTCAGCCAGTGTCAGCATGACTGCTGCCGTCAGTGAGCTGGATGACGGTGAGGATGAAGAGGACGACAAAGCCACCACTGCACCTGCTTAGGTAAATTGTTTTTGGATTTACAAAACTGTTGCACTGGCAAAATTTATTTAAAAGTGTATTTAAAGTGAAAGGGTAATAAGTATAATACATATAAAGAAAAAGAAAACAGTGCTATCATACAGATGCAATGCAATCCTCAAGTAGCATACCAGTGGCAATTCTTTGTTGTCTCTCTGTACACCATGCTAAATCTTAAATGAAAGGTCAGTGGTTTTAAAATGCAGATTGTCAACTTTAATGAGAGTATTTACATCTGTATCCCTTGACTTGTATGGTAGTACTAAGTGAAAGTGACTGGATCAGTAATAAATAATTTTATACGTCTTGCTACTCATACAATGAACATCAAAGTATGTAGCTCTGCTTGTGTTTTAGTACTTGGGTCTTTCAATCCAGGTGTAGTGTCAAGTTTTTAATTACACAGGAATGTGTTGTTTATTGAAAAATCCTCCTGTTTCTGATATTTAAACCCTGGAGGAAATCACAGAGGATAATAAGGCGTTTACACTTTTATCCTGCTATTCCATTCCATTCTGCTTTGTTATTGTTGAAACAGAAGCCCAGTCTGGCATTCCACAAATTTTAAAGTTCTGTGTTTTTGGACTTTTTGTTGGTCAGCAACTTTCAGTCCCGTCGTGTACAGTTCTGATCATCCAGTGAGCGACAGGAGTCAAATAGCAACTGTAGTGAATAATGCACTCTAATACACTCTTCCCTCAAACTTTGACCTGGTCCCAAGCACACAGGGTTACCACTGCTACATGGGCCCAGTTTACCAGCACCTCACCCTCACTCAGGATCTCAGAGTGAGAGGTTTATGGCTGGTTACACTTTGCAGAGCTACTTTTACAAACTCAAAGTACCCCTGAGAGCTCTAAGAGTAATGCAGGGGAAGGAACTGACACTATATTCTTTTATTCTTCCATTTAACCATAAGTACTGAAAATCCCCTTTCCCACAATGCTGTCAGGTCAGGAAAATCACCATTGGATTCCTCTCATTGGGAGAATTTCAGAGGTATCAATTTTGGTGACGAAATCCCATCCTGAACATTTAAAACCTTCTGTTGGCTCCATAACTTATGCTGAACCATGGAGCTATGGCGCCATCAAATGGCGTCGAATAAACCAGGAGTATCACCAACAGTATCACTCTGAGCTGGAGGAGTTACGCATACCTCTGGATAGGAACGGGACAAAATTTTATTTGTTATTTTACCTTCACATGGTTAAATTTCCATTTTGCTTACCCCTTTATTTCTATGAACCATTAACCTCATTATTCATTGCTATTCAATAAACTTCATTTATTCATTAAGTTGATTCATTTCCTGGGTGTCTAACCATAAGCAATTTCCCTGCATAAGAGCGAGTCCTATTAGTATATGCAGTAGCATTCATTATTCGTAAGTCATCTGTTGGTAGATATCGCTAGACAAAGCAATCATATCCCCTTTTTTATATAATCACCTCATTTTAAGGAATCAGCAAATAGATGCATAACCAAAACATTAGGTGTATCAAAATCAGTTGTTTGTGGTGTTGTATAGCAAACAACCTGGCAGATCATGAAGAAAAAAAAGACATTGAGCAAACTTTGAGCTGTTGATGTTCATCTGTGAAACATGGTTACATGGGCATATATCGTTGCCAGAGAAATTAGTTGTGTTGTCACTACTGATTATGTGACTATTGACAGCAAAAATAGGATGAGTCATGTACAAAAGCATTTTACTTTCTGGGGTTCAGTCTATTGCCTCAATATCCAGTGGATGGGGCTTCCTCTAACAGTAGGAAAATGCTCTACAACATTAAACTAATCCGATTTTCTAGGGTACAATAATTAACAAACCAGCTCAAGGAATCATCATACATAGGGCCAAAGAGAAGAAATCAAAAATGGTTGTAAGAGTATTATTATAGAACATCACAAGGAAAGATAATTAGCATCTGTTAATGTCTAGGCTGAAGACCTTGTGCAGTCACTGAAACCACTGTAAATCCAAATATTTTTGGACCCCTAAAATCAGAGGCTTATGGTTCACCGAGTATGTGAACACCATAAAATTAAAACAGACATTCTGCATTGTAATGTCAAAGTAATTGTTTCTTTTCAGATTCAAATGTGCTGGTGTACAGGGTCAAGACAAAAACTATCACTGATCAATTACTTACTAAGTGCACCAAGTTTGTCCTTATATTTTGCGTTGTTACAAAAAAGTGATTTTACTGTGTAAGTGAACTTACTTTCCCGCTCCTTTTTTTTCATACGCTTTCGTCTTCTGTCGATTGAGGCCACTTCAGATTTGAGTGAGAGATAGTGATTCCTGATGTCCTGTAGTTTCTCTTGAAGGAATGCTATTCTCTCTAGACTGCTCATCTTTTCCAAATCCGCTGGAAATAATAGTATAAAAACTTCTTTTTGAAGAACCATAATTACAAATAAACAAAATAAACCAACCAGACAACAGTGTACACATGGAACTGCAAGATACTTACACATTTGAAAACTCCACTTGTAAATGCGAGCACCTCGGCTATTCCCATGCTGCTCTTTGGGCTGTGAGTGCTCAGAGTCCCCGTGTTTGTGGTATTTTTGGGATGGAGGTGCCCGGCTAGAACACTTGGGTGGGACAATGGCCTTCATGTCAGCTGTGCTGCTCTTTGACGTTGGCGATTTGGCAGTGCTCTCGCTAATAGACTGGTCCTCACTGTCACTGCTATTGGCTAGAAATAAAAGAGAGAGAATGCAAATTTGAACTCTATACTTGATATTGGCCTGATAGACATTTGTCCAAAACCTCTAAATTGCTTTTGAATGTCTTTGTAATAATATCCTTTGTGCTTATTAACACTATTCTTCTTTCATCTGTATTAGTAACTTGAGTCTACATAAACACTGGTGTCCCACTGAAAACACTGAAATTTACATGAAAATGATTAAAAATGTACATTTTTGGGTGAAGGACACCTTAGGGTGCACTGAATAAAACTGAGCGTTAGCTTATCATCACCTGATTTATGGTTCTTTTTGGGATGCAAGCTCAGGGTCTTGTGACTTCGCTTACGTTTCTTTGATGCTCCACCTCCTTGGGACTCTTTTTGCCGCTTTTGAGTAGATGATGAGGCTGTGAACAAGCACATAGTAGGAAAGTCAAGGGAAAAGTAACACCAACAAAAATATTCCTTCTTAATACGTAATGGACATATTTAGGGCTCAAGAAAATCTGAAAAAATCATGTCTGAAGATGTCAAGTTTTATTGGTTTGTCAAGCAAAATCCTTTCTTCAAAATGAACAAAACAATGTCTACAAACCTTTGGCTTTCTGCTCAGTATCTTGTTGGCTGCTGCTGCTGAGTGTCAGGCTACAGTTGCTGTTGCTGGACAGGTTGCAATCAAAGGCTTTGGAGGGGGATCCTGCCCTCTCTTCCTGAGGCAGCTCCTGAAGATCACACCCTACACTCTCCACTTCCACCATACTGTTCTCTGACTCGCTGCGGCCACCAACACTCTCCTCTATTAGAGGTCCTGCTGGTGAGGACACTGTTGGAGAACAAGAGGCCAAAGCAGAGGTCTGAGGTGGCGGGGAGGATGAGCGCATCTCACTCATGGCCTCAGCAGACTCAGGTGTGGTGGGTGGCGTGTTAAGGACGGAGTTGCTTCCGCTGCTAGGATACTCTTGGCTCTTTTCCTGGCTTTCCGAGGGCTCCTCTACTGGTTCACCCTTCTGACTGGGCTCAGTGCGTGGCTCATCCATGGCAGGCACTGCTGGCGGAGGAGAGTTGGCAGCCTCAGTGTCTGAATCTGAAAACAACTCTTTAAGTGTTTTCTTAGGCCACTGAGCCTGTATGCTGGACCATACATCCTTTTGGCCTTTGGTACGGCAGCCAGGCACCCGTTCATCCATCCCGGCAGCCATTTTGGCTCGCTTGTCAGGGATCTCCCAGAATCCTGAAGACCTGCCACCTTTGGTCTTCTCTTTCAGCCCATTATACTTCTTAGAGGGTGAGCCCTTGGTTTTAGGGTGTACTCGTGGCTCATCTTTGGCCTGAGGTTCTGTTGGAGGACTGCCCTCATCTTCAGAGCTGCTGCTGGACTGGGTTCCTCTTTCATCTCCAGGACCTGTGCTTCTCTCTTCTATCTTCTTAGGTGAATTGCTGGGTAACCAGTCCCCAACCCTGCTACCTCTGGTTTTGCCTTTGCATTGGGTTTTAGGTGTTCGCTCAGGTGGCCCTTCGACTTTTCTCCTCCTGGTACTGGGAGCCTCCCCCTCAACCTCAAACTGCCCCTTTCGTTTGCCTGTTTCTGGACTGTCTTGGCTGGGTGATTCCTCAGTGTTTAAACTTGGTGAAGCCTTGAGGCTCTCACTGGATCCCCTGCTCTCCCAGTGTGGGGGTGTGTGAGGGCATTCTGAAGCACTTCCTCTTTGAAGGCTTGGTCGAGCTGCTGGACCCTCTTCTTCATGGTCTCCTTCGTCATCCTCCTCCCGCTCGCTGTCATCTGTGGAGCTCTCAGATGCTACAGAAAATACGTAAAAATAAGTGTGAATAGTCTGGAGGATAGTCTCTCTTAGACCAGAAACCTATGTCCTAAGACCTATGTCCTGAGTATGAGTAAGCAAGACTAAAGGTAACCATATGCAAGTGCAACAGGTTGACACAGTGTATTTGAAATCACCTTGGAGACCATTTAGATTGGAAGCAATCTCTACTGGTTTGCCATGAGTCTGGATACCTTTATCATCACATTCTTCCATCTTGGAAAAAATATCAGAGTTTGTTTTAGAGGATCTGTTGATACGATTTTTAGTGGGAGAGATGTCCTCTCGGTCATTTAGTCTCTCTATTCGTTCTCTTTCACCTTTGTTCTGCCCAAAAAAGAGAAACATTTTCAATAAATTTAACTTTATTAAATGTAATAAAACAATAAAATAGGAGAATTTGTGCTTATATTAGAAAAAATTTAAAGACTTTAACCAGTATCTAATATTTACCTTTATTTTTTTCCGATGCTTTATTTTGGGAACATTCTTATTAGCTGGACGCACAATCTTGTCAGATTTGATCCACTCATCATATCTAATGAGAAAGAGTCAGTCATGTAATAAAAGTGTACTCAGGTAGAACTGATCACATAAACATTATAAAGCAATCACAGAGCCAGAGCCAAAGCATGATTTGAAAAGCAAACTTGAAAGCAAGACAGACCACTTGTTTGATAACATTTGGCTAAAAAAAAGGAAAAACAGCATGATGTGTCTAAGCAGATGTGTGTAAGCACACAACATCAGATTCACCACTTTCAGTCAACAAGCATTTTACACAAATAAATGTTGTTCCATTTTCTAAGGTGTCAGAGCTTGATTTTTTGTGGACAAAGTTATTGGAGTAAAATGAGTCACCTTGCCGCTTCTGTCTCCCTGAGACTCCCAGTCCACCTGCCCACTCCTCTGCAGTGAAAAACAATGCTTCCTGTTTCCACCCTCAGCAATTATTACTAAATGATGTGACCCATCAAATGCAGACACAGAAGTCCTAGTGAAGTCCCACCATTACTCCAACACCGAATGGTCTTGAGACATTTGTTCATGTGATAGGGTGCAGATTGAAATGTCAACACTGCCTCAGTTAAGTGTCAGAAACACACGCCTGATTTCTCATCAACCACTAGATGGCCACAATGAAACTCGGTACAAACTGCCTTGAAAGCCATATACTGTATGAAGGAGGAACTAAAAGAAGCAAAGAGAACGAATGAGGGAATCACTAGATGTTGGATTCATCTGCAAGGGAAGCCTAGCTACTATGTTTTAGGTTTTGGAAGATGGAGATAGGAGTTGCCAGGGTCCTGCCTTACCTGACGTTCCAGCCACAGTAGTGCACCAGGTAGAGCACCTCTCCCCCCTCCAGGTCTGACTCTTTCACAGTGGCTTCGTACATCTTCTGATTGCGGCCTCGCCCATACCTCACCTGCACCTTCATCCCAGGGGGGTAACACTCAAACTCCTCCCCTTCCTCCCACTCCTGACTGCTGTCATCCCTGCAAAAAAAACAGTTCAGCACTTGCTTGCCCTAGGCCTGCCCCAGAGTATAGCACATCAATCCTCCCCCCACCCCCAACCCTACTTGCTTGCCCTAGGCCTGCCCCAGAGTATAGCACCACCCCCGAAACAAAAACAAAAAACCTCTAAACCTATTAACTTTCACAGTCTTAGTATTTCTGCCACCCTCTGCCCCTGTCACTTAGATAAATTCTAAAAATCCTTCATTGAGACTAAAGAGGCCATTACTATGGGGTCATCAGCCGACGATCAAAATCCACCTTGCACTACATTATAAAGCCTGTCTATTTAAAACTGAAGCACTTCAAAGTAAAGATAAGATAACTTTGCTTGGCTATTACTCCTTTTGTTCTAAGAAACAGTGTAGCATTTAAGTGTAGTGTACAGTGTAGTGATACCATTTAAGACAGTACCAGTGCATGTGAATGTGTGAGTGAGTGTGTGTGTGTGTGTGTGTGTGTGTGTGTGTGTGTGTGTGTACCCGTGTGTTGGAGGGGAGGTGCAGAGGTAGGTACAGCGTAGCGCAGCATAAGCCATTTCACACTCTCATTAGATAGCAGAGGTTCAGGCATTGTTAGACACAGTAGACAGTGTGCTGCGGTCCACTACTGTAGCTGTACTAACTGTTGCTTCACAGACATGTCGTGTCTTCTTGCAGCATAAACTTTTTTTAATCAGTAGCACACGCCCCAGCAACTGCAGCAACAGGTTAGAAGCTAGGCAGGACCCTGGTTTCAGAATTTCCAAATTGAAAGAAAAGCTGACTGAAAGGAATATTAAGATGATAGAAATGAGATTGGTCAAACCTTCAGGTTTTGACCACCACAGGCATCAATGTTCACCACAGGCAAATGTTATTCAAACATAGGGGAATTAGAAGAGAAAACAAATTTAAAAAACCCAAACAAACAAAACTTAAAAATAAGCTTCAAGTAACACACATTTATTCACCACATAAACATCACTGGTTAGCCCTAATAAAATAAGCTTCTGAATTTTCAAGCCAACAGCGCAAAATCTCATGTGGGCTGTTTATAGCACTAGTATTAGTACCATATCACCAGTATTAGTATTACATCGCCAGTCTAAAGTCTAAAACCACCCACACCCGCACACACACAGACAGACAGAGACACAGACGTCATGGCCAAAAGTGTTGGCACCTGTAAAATCTTTCTGGAAAATGAAGGGTTTTTTTGTTTGTTTGTTATTGGTTTTTTTTTTTTTTTTTTTTCCTCTTCTCCCAGAAAACTATTGTCATTACATATGTTCTGTTATACACGTTTATTTCCTTTGTGTGTATTGCAACACCACCAAAAAACAAGAGAAAAAGACCAAAATGACAATTTCACGCAAAATTCCAAAAATGAGCTGGACAAAATTATTGGCACCTTCAACTTAATATATGGTTGCATTCCCTTTGGAAAATATAACAAACCAGTCGCTTTGTACAACCATCAATAAGCTGAAATTTTGGACCACTCTTCTTTTGCAAACTGCTCCATGGTCTCTCATATTTGAAGATCTCTCCACAGGTGTTCAATGGGATTTAGATCCAGACTCATTGCTGGTCACTTCAGAACTCTCCAACACTTTGTTTCCATTCATTTCTGGGTGCTTTTTGAAGTATGTTTGGGGTCATTGTCCTGCTGGAAGACCCCTGACCTAGGACGCAAACCCAGATTTCTGACACGAGGCTGTACATCTGACACGAGGCTTTTGTAATCTTCAGATTTCATGATGCTTTTCACACAGTCAAGGCACCCAGTGTCAAAGGAAGCAAAACCACCCCAAAACATCTTTGAACTTCCACCACATTTGACTGTAGGTACTGTGTTCTTTTCTGTGTAGGCCTCATTCCATTTTCGGTAAACAATAGAATGATGAGCTTTACCAAAAAGCTCTATCTTGGTTATATCTGTACACAAGACGTTTCCCAGAAGCAAACTGCAGTCTAGCTTTTCTCATGTCTGTCAGCAATGGGGTGCTCCTGGGTCTCCTGCCATAGCGTTTCATTTAATTCAAATGTCAACGGATAGATCACGCTGACACTGATGCACCTTGAGCGTGCAGGACAGCTTGAATTTCTTTGAAACTTGATTAGAGCCGATTATCCACCATCCAAACTATCCTGCGTTGCAACCTTTTATCAACTTTTCTCTTCCATCCATGTCCAGGGAGATTAGCTACAGTGCCATGGGTTGAAACTTCTTTATATTTTTCCACAATTTTGGTTCTCAAGTCCTCAGTACTGTTAGGTTTTAGCCTCTGTTCAGTCCGACTGACACAGAGTACCTTCAGAGTTCACAACGCACAACACACACAGGTGTTAAGAAGATGCTCTAAAGTTTATTAACAATATAGAAGTTTAAATAGAAGAAAGAGATGATGTGGAAGAAAAGAGTGATGGTGTGGGGTGACGTGATTGGTCTAAGGTGGAATCAACAACTAGATGACTGAACTTAAGGATGGGTTGAGAAAAACCAAGAAGTGAACTCCACTAAGAAGGTGTTTGGATTACGCTCAGATCTGAGCCAGACCGACCGTCAGATAGGAAGGGTGTTGTGTATATGCCGAAGGACAGTCAAAAAGATATTTAGACGCCAGTAGGACTGGGGTCAGCCCAACCAGCAACTAGAGAGAGACATTTAATTCAGAATGTAACATTGATCATGAACCATTAAATTCCATTTCAAGTACTCTTATCCTCTTTCTATTCTCCATGCTTAGTGTGGCATACGCAGACACACAATGCAAAGATTGAGCCAACTTTTCTCCTTTTTATCTGTTTTCAGGTGTGGTTTTTATATTATCTACACCTTTTACTTTCCATAGGCGAGTTTAAATGAACATCACATGCTTGAAACAAAAGTTATTTACCCACAATTTAGAAAATTTTGATTTTTGTGCTGTTCCAATACACGCAAAGGAAATAAATGTGTATAACAAAACACATGTAATTGCAAAACTTTTCTGGGAGAAAACTTCATTTCAGAAATTCCAATACTTTCAACCATGACATATACACATACATATATACATTATATTATATTATA
>JAOXYF010000009.1:15559803-15596036 GCA_028565775.1 Sternarchorhynchus goeldii
TTAGCCTGTTTCTTGATGTGTTAGTAAATATATACATAAATATACATTTATAATAAACTAACAAGCAAATATTAGTAAGTCTGAGTCCTTCAAGCAATGTTCTGAATCAAGTTAAAATTCATATAGGTCAGAACAAGTCTACTGGTACTACCTTAAAACATACAGCAAAATGATAAATGCTAAGCAAACTACGGAGTACCATGCTTAAGGTTATTACAGATCACTTAACTACCCACACACCATAGATAAAAAAAATTGGCCTGTGGCTGTCACACACTGAACACTAAAAAATTCCAAATCTGTAGATAAACTTGTAACTACAGGTCTAAATACATGTTTTTTTTTTAATGGGTGCTAGGTTTTCTCATTCCCTATATAGCATGTATATATCATATATCTCTCTACCAGTCTAATGTAATGGGTCATGGGTGGAATGATTAGCTTGTTTTGTTGTTCCTTTAGAAACACTTTCAGGGAGCCTAATGCCAAGTTCTTATGAATACACTGTAGTAAAATCACTTGACAAGAAACACTAAAACTCAGTTTGTAAATATGCAGTTAAGTGCAAAGAAGGTCTGAAGTTGGACTCAGGATGGGAGGCAGCAGAATAGCCAGGTTAGTGCGGCTAAACCAGCCTGTCATATAGAGCTTCTGTTCTATGCAAAGCCTCTTCCAGTGACTTAATGCGTTTTAGATGGGTGAAAACCACAATAATAAAAGGGAAAGGAAGGAGAATGAGAGTAAGACACGGAAGGAAAGGAGGAGAAGAGAGAGAAAGAGAGATGCAGGGGCTATGATATATCAGTGCTACAGAGATCAGAATTTGATTACATTGTGGAGAAGAGACTCTGGTCTATGACCAAGCTGGTTAATCCTATTTCATGTCTATGAGACATGAATTATAAAGTATTTGAGAAGAAGAAAAAAAACAGGGGTCAGTGTGAGATAAGGAGTCAGACGCAGAACAAGCCAGCCTGGCAAAATGATAAAACTATTAGACCTGTGTAATGCACTATTTCATGTTTATTGCATTCAGCTTATGGTGAAAATAAACATCACAGCTCAATCAAAACATTTACAATATTCATCTTGTGTGGTGGCTTTAAAAATGCTTGTATAATATTTGTCTGACCCTGTTTTTTTTTCCTTGTTTTTTTAATAAGACAATGACTCACCTTGGCCTTGACCAGCCTCTTGGCAGTCTTAATCTTGGCTTCACAGAATGCCCCACGGTACTTGGCACTTACATCAGTGCCAACAGTCAGGTATGGAGGCTCCTCTAAAGTCTGTATAAAGAAACAGTGAAAAGTAGAAGGGTAAAAAAATAAAAAATAAAATAAGTACATGCACAAAGACACATGCACTTGCGCACGCATACATGCATGCACATACACAAGCATGCAGGCACTGCATTTCTAACCTAGGCCTTCAAGTTTAATATAAAATGAATTCTAAGAGAGTAATGAATTCTAAGAGAGTTACAGTTGCACTATACTCATGTTGTCAATTAGCTAAACAGCTACAGGATCATTTCAATATGTGGCAGGAAGAAAGGGATGTCTAGATAAATGTATTCCTGTCCATCAAAGAGCAATATGTAGCTCCACTTCTTGCCCAAAATGGAGCAGGACACTTTGTAACCATAGCAACAACATAAATCACAGAGGTGCCACAAATTATTTTAGAAGACATCTCCACATTCAACAACTACTAGAAAAACTAGATAGTGAAGCCAACAAAGAATAAATCAGTTAATACTCAGAGCTTTTGAGAGTAGACTGTGTGCATGCAAAAATGTTTTCAAAATTCTGACAAAACCATCAGATCCAAGTAGCAGCGCTTAAGAAGCAGCCCCAAATGAAACCATGCTTTGCCAACAAAACCTATATTTTAACTTCAGTATGCACCTTTTATTTATGATCAAAATCACAAAGAGCTAGCATAGCTTATTTAGGAGGACTCCAATCATGAAGATGATACAGAAGTCTGCCGAATTCTTGACAACAACTGCTCTATGCTTTCCTTTATCACAGACCTGGCCGATCACGTCTCAGTTCAGGTCACACCGTTATCTCACTTCAAGCCAGGACTTCTGACAGACAGGGAGATGACAGTTCTTAAGGCCCCATTGGCAGTGCACAGAGAACCAACCCCCACAATGACATCAGGAAGTGCAACCTCAGCTGATGACACTGACACATTTGAAAAGGGTTTTTCAGCTTTATCGCCAACATGGAGGAACCACACACATGGCAAATATCTTTGATCTCAGAAACTTTCACTAGTAGCAATTTCCAGTGTGCTGTTGGGGGGTGTAAATGACTGGCATTCGATTTTAATTTTGCTTTCACTAATCACATGTAGAATCAGTCAATTCCGCAGCAAAACAAAACAGAAACAACCCCCCCTCCCCCCACACACAAAAAAGAAAAGTATGTGTCCCAAAATCCACACTTCCACATGCCAAACAAAGTGAAAGAATGTGAGGTACATGTAGGACTGGGGATCATCAACAGTACCTTGTCTTTATGCCTTCCCTTGCACAAGTTTATTTACAAACAAGTAAACTACTTGCATCATAGTCTTAGGTATTTTATCTCCTTAATATGAATCCAGTTTTATAAAAAGAAAAATTAGATGACCACCATGATTCACAGCTATAACCCCGAGTACAGTGTCATTATGTTCCTTACAGATATAACAACATACAGCATTTTCAGGGTATTTTGCAGGCCAGTATATGTCAACATGCATTCATTAATGTTAACATTCTTTTTGTGGCTATTTGGCACACACCTATGGGCATTATCCCCTTAATCATCGCCATGTTCCTTTTAATCAATTTGAAGAGCATTGCTCAGGTCTGTGGTGTGGCCATAGTGGGGAGGAAACTCAGGGGAATCATAAGGGAGTACATAATTTTTCTATCAGCTCCTAATCCAAAACCTGCAGTGTTTTTCCATACAGCTATTGGAAACAATGCAGTTTGGTTCACATATAACAATAGTTGATTACAACCACTTTCAATGGTTAATTCCAAATCAATCATCTCAACCTGTTAATCTTTATTTAATGAGCAATACAAAAAATTAAAATGTTATCATCGAGTGCCTCCGTGCTGTATGCTAATCTTCTATGTTTAAAGCAGCACTCCAGTAAGCCATTGATCAGTACAAGTCCTCTCAGACTGTCTGAGGATGGAACCCCTGCCAAAGTGCACAGCACCCAGCCAGCTCTGCTTCAACCAGCCAGTTGCTCCTTCCTGTGGCTCTCTGCCCAACAGGTCTTCACTAGGCATGGTACAGATGTTCATTAACATCACACAAACAGGCCTGACAACCCGCTCTTAGATGACTGTCGTCAGTGCTGCACACGCTCTTGCTGCTTTGCTCAGCATCACAACAAGACCCAGTCAGGGCAGGCTTACAGTACTGCTCATCCCAGTCCTCTGCGACAAGCATGTTTGCATTTAATTGCCTGACACAATTATAAATCATTTAAAGTACAAGAAAAGAGTACAACGGAAATAAGGAAAATATTTCTAACTTGGCGTACATCAAGGAAGAACTTCTCATATCTATCACAGAATCACTGACTTACCTAAAAAGAATGCAGTGAAATTCCAGCCACTGAATATTATCAGATGGAAATAATCAAAATATAAATGCTAAAAACTTTCCTTTTAAATATTAAATACAAATATGAGAAAAATAACACAAATATAGAAATAGTGGTTAAAAATGGCTGGATTCTTTTGGTCGCTTGCACCAGTCATCACTGACAGATCCAAACAGTGTCAGTGTCAAGCAGCAAATGTCATTACAACATTCTGCTTGATTGGCACCCCAAATGCACATCATTTTAATGAATGTGTGCACTGCTTTACATTTTCGATCTCAGCTCTATCCTCTGTGTATGAGCATTATTCAGCATTGACAAACAGCACATTCAAACAGCAGCACTTTTACTACGAGACGTCAGGAATGCATTGTGCATGTAACTTTGCCGAACACGACATGGAAAGTGTGCCATGATGTAATGTTTTTCAATAACAACTGACTCAGGAGATCCAGCAGATTTTGGTTTCGGTTTCTACTAGAATATACATTTTATTGCATGACTATTAGTTACGTACAGAGAAATACATTTTCAACTCATGTTCTCTCACTACTGAATGAAATTCTCTAATTCTGTGACTCTTCTGTTGATTTTTTTTTATTACTGCTGACTTCTTTTATCCTGGTGCTTATCCAATATTATAAACAAACTAGCAAAAAAATTTTTTTAATTGAAACATTTCAGAACAAATACAATCTTAACATGAAAAATATTGGTACCATTGTGTATTACCCAGTATTAGTACCTAATACTAATAAGTATATGCTGTGATATATATTTTTAGTTTTGAGTATTGAAATATATTTTTCCTGCTACATGACTGGACTTTCTAGCATATAAAATAATGTATTCAAAGGAGCACTGAATGGGAAGTGAACATTTGATGGATTTGACATGACTCATAGGCTTATTCACAGTCACTAGTCAAATGTTATAGTACTTGTAACAGACTTGAAGAACCCCATTACCTTAATGGAGACAATTAGATTGCCTTTCAGTTCCTGAACAAAGCACAACAAGGATTACTTTTCCTTAGCACTATTAAAACTAAAAAAGAGAGACCCATGCAAAAGCTCTGTGAAAGGCAAATTAGCCATAAATGATTGATAATCAATGAGCTATTGAAGACTAGGAATCATTGTTCTTTCATGGTGTAATTTAAACTCAGAGATGCATCTCAACAGTTGATTAAGAAAGACTAACATTTTATAGATTATGAAAATTTGTAAATTAGGTCATTCCTCCCCTCTACCCCCGGGTTGGGACAGGCTGAATTTCCACAGCAGTACTACTGTACTATGAAATTTAAGCTTTGTGAGTCAGATGTTGCAGGTCAACCCCCCCCCCCCCGCACCGTCAGCTGGGATGTTACATTAAGCTTCTTGAACCGATAGACCCATTCACCAGTCAAGCCAGAAACTGAAACCATAAAATGAAAGAGGGTCTTAAATGTCCTTCTCTGTGTACAGTGACCCATTTAAAACCTGTCTGCTTCCAATGAAACATACTCAGGAGTCAGACTCTTTCAAGGAACAGCTTTATTCGTTGTTAATACTCCCACTGCCACATTGGGTCATTGGATAAAGGAAGTTGGAAGCATTTAAATCCAACACGCACCTCATTAGTTTGCAGTGCTGCCTTACCACGGAATTGACATTTCTGTGTTTACAAGACGATCACATGGCAATACAGGGATGTAGAAGCAACACAGCTGCAACTGGAGAATTCATCTCCGCATTGTTATTACCTTCACTCACAAAATGAGAACCAGCATGGTTTTGAACTAAATGCAGGCAAATACGGGGTGTCAACTGCTCTAAAGAGCATAATGTCCATCAAGCAATTTATTCTTGACAACAAACAAATAAAATCAATACATTCTAAAAAGTCAGAATATAAATGGCCATGGTGAAAAACACATGTTCAAACTAGGTTGTGGAATGGCAATGAAAAGCTGTACAACCTACAACATATGACCAGAAGTTAATTCATTTAATTAGCACATACACAGGTGACAATCACATGCTTAACAGTTTTTACAACTCCAAACTCTTGTGTCATTGTCTAACATATAGTCTAGCCAAAAAATTAAAACACCACAAATTACTACTGCCTTAAAAAGGTTAGATTATTACTGTCAAATAGTGGTATATCTATAAAGAAGTTTTACAGAGCAGTGATGCATCAAAAAGATTAAACTTTGGTAACACGTATGCATATGAAGTAACATAATATTTAATATTTAATAATAAAAACCAAGATTTTATGACACTAGGGTTTCTCTGTGCATGATCTCAAACTACATTTACAGCATTTGGCTTTTGTCCAAAGTGACTTACAATTGTGATTGGGTATATCTTGAGCAATTGAATGTTAAGGGAGAAATATCTCACACACACACACACACACACACACACACACACACACACACACACACACACACACACACAGACACACAGACAGACACACAGACACACAGACACACAGACACAGACACAAAAAACCAAAAAAACACTGAAAACAAAAATAGATCTACCAAATCTACCAAACAACTCTCAAAGCATCAAAACATACATTTCTTATTCTAACTAACATGTTTAATGGACATACCTCCCAGACTTCCAGTCTATTAACCAAATAAGCAGAGCCACAAGAAAGGCACAATCAGGGAAACATCAGGATTGTTCAGTTATATAAACTAACCAAGGCTAATTTTGAGAATAATCACAGTAGGTTATGTTTGCTAGGACAGCTTTCATGTACTAGCTTGCTTTCACTCATGAAGTTGCCTCAGAACATTATTGTGCATTATTATTAATTACGCATTATTATATTATTATTATGCCTGTAGCGGGCATAATTGTATCCCTCTAGGCGTGGCTAACCAAGCCAAGACCTTGCATGTTCATTACAACAGAGGCTCTCTATCCAACAATTCTTCAATGTGCTGCCAATTCTGCTTCCCATTTTTAGGCATATACAGCGTCACAACAATTAAAATACGTTACTGTGACTTTAGAGTTCCTAGTCCTTGCTTCATAGTACTCTCATCTTCAGCCACAGGTTTTCAACAGAATTTAGATCAACAGACTTCTGGGAAGCAGAAGTCCGTTTCTGCTGCAGTAAACCATTTTTGTGGATTTGGAGGCATAACTACTTTTTTTATATCATGGTCCTCAAAGGAGCTCATGAAGTCATGTACACTAATAAGACTTCAAAAGACCTTGGGAGGAAAAACAGCTACTCCACTACTACTCTCTGACTGTTATGTCCTTTTCTGCATAAACTTCACTCACCACCAGTGCATTACACACCAAATCCAAAAGCTAGATTAACCCAGTCCAAGAATATTTTAAGATAGCTTAAGACCTCAAAAGACCTTGCACAAAAAGACCACAAAATATAAATGTATACTTTAGAACTTTAACAGGACTTAAACCATAAGTTTAATTCCTCAAACAATTTCAGCATTCAAGATTTCTTGAATTGAGAATAAAACACAAATATTTATTGTTTTATTGCTTTACTTAAAGTAAATTAAGTAACTTGTAGTAACACATTAAACCTGTAGTTGCAACTAAACTTATTAGAATTATTTTTGCTAAACTAAACTAACCTTTTTCCGCCAAGCTGGGTTCAACCATTACCCTGAGAAAGGCAATGATTAGAAGCTGAAAAATAGCTCATAAACTTTATTGTTTTTTGACAGAGCAACTAAGCAGTAAACAAACACAAATGCAAATATATTGCACACAAAGCAAAGGAGTCACAGGGACTAACACACACAAAGAAGGTAGATTGGAGGAGACAAACCTGCCACTACGCAAATAAGTGAAAATGAGAATCAACAGGTCACCTGCATGGTTGCGCAGTAAAAGAGACTGTTTGTGTCTGTTTGTAAATAAGTAATTTCAGTAACTTGGCTAGCAGAGTTTCCTAAACTTACCACATAGCTGTAAACTCTCTTATTTCTGATTGAAATAAGAAGCATGGGTCATACAAATCTCTGACTGAATCTAGTATCTTGAGAACCAAACTCATGTTTGATCTTGGTGTTGCTAAGCATAAAGACATGGCATGGCAGAGTCTGGTGTGGATGAACTTGACTGGCCTGCACAGAGTCCTGACCTCAACCCGATAGAACACCTTTGGGATGAATTAGAGCGGAGACTGAGAGACAGGCCTTCTTGTCCAACATCAGTATGTGACCTCACAAATGCGCTTCTGGGAAAATGATCAAAAATCCTCATAAACACACTCCTAAACTTTGTGGACAGCCTTCCCAGAAGAGTTGAAGCTGTTCTAGCTACAAAGGGTCATATTAAACCCTATGGATTAGGAATGGGATGTCACTTAAGCTCATATGTGAGTCAAGGTAGGTGAGTGAATACCTTTGGCAATATAGTGTATTTAACAGTGCTACAAACGGGTGCAGAATGGATGCCTAACGTGAAAGAAAAAAAAACAAAAAAAACAAACACATGCAGGAATCGAGATCACCATGGTTTAGCACTATAGACTACAGACAACAGTTTCTCAACAAAATACCTGACAATTCTGCTAAGGACTAAATGATATCAACTAGACCTCTAGATAGTTTGTTTATTAAGGTAAGAAAACACTCTTAGTAACACTATGGGCTTTTGCAGGGTATTTTTGCCATGTTTGTATGTTTCCTGTTAATTTTTGCTTTGTATAAAGTATTTTTACACAAAGTTTAAAAGTACCTATACATTACATTTGCATAAAATTAGCAAATTAATATATATTTAAAATGTTATTGCCACTTTAATTACTACAAAAAAAACTACTTGTGTTCATTTTAAATCAAAATGTATTTAAGGTTCATTGTTGAATTATTTCATGATGATATACTATTTTACTGGTATTTAAATGCAGTCTACACCTAGTTTACATCAAATAATTTGAGAACTTCAAAATCAAATCCCAATTTGTATACCAGTAAACCAATACTCCTTTTCTGGCTGCATGACGACATTATTGGGCTAGCAGAAAGGCCCTTTTAGAGAAATCTCAGCGAAATCTGCACTGAGTAATAACATGAAGTGATCCAAAAGAGCTTATCCTGATATTCATGTTAGTTCTACAAGATTAAACAAATCGATATGTTTAAATAGGTATAGGTGATTTCTTATAGTTTACATTATCACTGGGCCAATAAAAGATATTAACAATGTTGCAAGAACATAAATCAGTGACAGTATCAAGCAAATTACTATTCCAACACTTTCTGTTACACATAACTACAACATCATTTTAAAGGCTTTCCTTTATTCCTTTTGTACATGCAATTTGAATCTATGGTTAAAATACAACAAAAAAGAACGCATTTAATTAATTAATACCTGATCTGTTTTTTTTGGTTTTTTTTAGACATTCCTTAAAATACATATTCATCAGTGCTATAGCTCAGGGTCTCTGGGTAAGTACTAAGTAATAAATATTGTTTTTCTCTGGGTAAGTAATAAGCAATAAATAGTTTTCTATGCTATAGGAGAGATCCTGAATCACAGTAGGCAGGGTGCTCCCTGCTGTCAGATGCAATCATGATGCTGGCTCAACATTGTGATGTCCGTCAGCTATAGACAATGGACGATGGCATCATCTATTGGCCCAACCTTAACTATTCTCGAAAAACATTGGGCTAATTAGAAAGCAATTATGAATTTAGCTATGATCCTTAAACTATAAAACAGAGCCACTGCTCTGAAATGACATCAGACTCGAACAATAGCATCAATCAAGAAAATGATCATATAATTTTTGGACTGGACTTGGTCAACTGATGCTGTTCATAAGATTCAAAATGTAAGAGTCAAAACTGTAGTCAAAGCCCTTATATTTAGTAATAATGTTTCTGTTCCTGTGTAAAATAACATCAGACTATAGTATAACTAATAACAGGCATGTCTGTTAAACACTAGCAGACCCTGAGCAGATGACCAGTGGGACTAACAAGGCAGCTCTAAGAGTCAATGAGAACAGCAGTGGTAAGAGATATACAAAAGTCCAAAACTTTACAAATGAGACTGGTACATCCATTACATGACCAAGATTAAACACATGGTTATTTCTTTAGAATACTTTGAGAATGTAAAAATGTAAATGATCGTACTTTTTTAATTCTTAGACTTTTAATTCATGTGGGCTTTTCAGTAGATCTGGCATTTTCTTAAGGTTTATATATCCGCATTCGAATATTATAGGCTTCATATGGTACAATAAGCATCTTTTACAGCATAATACTTTTTAAATAGATTCAATAAGATATCTAGATATCTTGATTATAGCATTTTTCAGTGTAATCACTCACTTATACTAAAAATGACATGGTATGGAACTATGCAATTTCTGACATGCAAGTCACTGCCAGGCGCTACCAGGAGGTTCCTGGCAGACAGTTAAATAGTGAAGATGGTTGGTATTGTCAACCAGGAGATTCTACAGTTCAGGCAAATAAATGCACAGTTTTAAAATAAAAGTCATATAATACTGGGGTTCAGAATAAAAAGGCCTATATTTGTCATTTACCAAAGTGAATTTATTTTCAGAAGAGAATTTAATTTCCCCCTTCTACCTTTTTCTGCAATGGGTAGATAAAATGCTGAAGAGAGTAATGATTTGAATGGAAATCATAAATCAACTTCATCTGCATGAAAACAGGTGCCAGCACAGTGCTGTCTCATACACATTTCCATGCAAGTGCAATAGTAAGTGCAATATGTGAATGCAACAGTAAGTACAATGTGCAAGTGCAATAGTGAGCCAATAAAAGTCGAGCATTAAGTGGATCATGCTTTGCTGAAAATGGAAGCCAAAAGAAAGGAAATAAAGTGAAATTTTAGATGTGATTATTATTCAGCCAACATCATGAATGTGTTGGCTGAATAGATTGTGTATAAATAATGATGACCCTACATTTCTAAGATTATTGTAGCCAAATATTTCATTAATCAATATTATAAGAAAAAGGAGAAATTATTACAGATGATAAAAACATTTGTAAGAAAAATGCACACAAACATGCAGTAATTTTAGAAACACTGATCAGACATGGCTATGCTCCAAAGATTAAACTGATAATCAATCAGATTTGACAGAATGGAGACTGGAGAGGTCTTGGAGAATATATTCTGGGTGTACACAATTTCAGGGCTTTGCTAGCACGTGTAATACTAGTCACATGACCACATCATTGTTAGTATATATTTGTACTACACCCACCTTTCTTGGAAAATGTAGCATGCAACTTTTCTTCAAAGAGAAAACCCAAATCATAATCTTTAAACCTGACAAGCTGCTTCACCAATCTGCCACTCCTTGTGTGTCCTGCTATTGTGTCTTGATAAAACACCAGGTTCGCTTTCAGTTTGTCATGTATCAAACAGCTGTTCCTCACATGGCCTCAAAACATTACCGGAGTCACTGCTGCCCTGTGTGACCTTGACCGGTGTCATAACATTGTATGGTTATGGCTCTTCCCTCCTGTGTTCAATCAGAGCTGATGTCAACGTTTTTGGAGCCCCTGTGATAGCTGTACGTGACTCAAACATACCATGTGCACCAATTACAATAAGCTGCTTGCCGTTGCTGCAACGTCAGAGAGAGACTCTATTAGACCAATATCAACATCAGCTCTCTTTGACCAGTATCAAACATCAGGGAGAGGCTCGCGTTGACCAATATCAGCAGTCTAGATTTCAGTAAAGCACTAGTCTCTTCTAAGAATTTTCCCCATCACAACTTCAATAGTTGTGAACCCAAGGTCAATCACAGGTGTATTTATGAGAGCAAGATCACCCAAGCGAGGGTCCACTTTTGTTTTTCTGTCTTCTTCATCATGGTCTTCAATGTCTCAATTGTTCTGCTATTCCATCTGATTGTGGTTTACCCGGACTTGAAAAAGTCCATATGATGCCCCAGTCCTTTGCAAACTAACAAATGTCGTAAATGAACACCTAACTTATACCAGGCAGCTCTGCAATTCTGTAGTCAATGTTGCTGACAAATTTCCACTATCCATTTCAGTATACATTCCAGGGCCAGTACAAACACGTGTTCCTGCTCATTTGTGCACTGTATCCCTTGATGTGCTACATGTAGTTTTTGCAGAATTATTTGTCTTACTACTTTAAGAAAGATAATGTGAACTCCGGTCATGAAGTTGTCTCCACTAACCTTAACAGCTTTACATATTGACTGGTAAACCTGTAGTACTAGATCTAACTACATTGTGTGTTTTGGCTATGTGTGAAGTATCTCCAGCAGATTTCTGCAGATTTTATCTTAGTTATCTTAAGCTGCTTAAGCATCTCAAACCAAGCATGTCAGTAACCTCTGTTGCATTGACAATCCTTTCATCCTCACTTATGCATTGTTGAAAGCTCATGATAGTGTGTCTGCATGAAACATGTATTTTCTTGAAGTGTATTTGATGCGAAGGTTAAAATTGCACCTGCAGAAACATTATTTGTAGTTCTGCAGGTGCCTTTCCAACAGACTTTATGAAAATGGATTTGAATGCCTTGTGATCTTATTGGACCACTACTGGAACACCAAAAACAGCAAAAGCTTTCATGCAGAAAATACAACTGCAAGCTGTTCTCATTTTGCACACAATTGCACCTCAGCCTTGATCAGTTCTCAAAATGTGAACACAACCAACTGTCTTTCTTGAATAAAATATGCACTGAGGTTATCCTTGGATGTGTCAGCTTATAGAACTACTGACTTAGAGGTTTTTAGTTCACTTCAATCAATGCTGCTTCATGTTCATAAGCCCAGATTTCCTTTCTCAACAGGTGTTGCAGATAAGCTGTAACTGCTGCTTTATTTGGTATGTACTGTGCCAGATGTTTAGTCTTATGCAATAGACACTGTAGACCTTTCTGATCAATTGAGGACATTGTGTGTTTACTTTCATTTTTCTTTGTCAAGCTTCACACTTTTGCATGTTATGACATAACCTATATACTTCACAATATTTACCTTGTACTGCAGAATTTCAAATGTATAGCCCTCGGTCTCCGCATCATCCTGTGCACAATTTTTTACACGTACCTACTCACCAGAAGCAACAGTAATCATATTATGCTAGGACATATGCCATGTCTCACTATTCTTTTGCTGGAAGACTTTGCTGGTTGCCTTCAAATGGAAGACATCTGAATCTGTAGTACCTGCATCAGGGGTCGAAGATGGTGCATCTTCGTTTTAGTCATCATTAAATTGTTAACCCAGTATGTCAACTCTGTAACTAGAGCAAGAACATGCCTGCTCAACCTTGATTAGTGTTTCCTTCAATTTATCTATGACAGCTAAAGGTGTTTTCCTGCAATCATGAATAACCAGAGACACCTCAGGGTCAACATGAATGTGGTATTCACCAGTGTCCTCACCTAGTCCTTGGAACACATTATGATACTGATTCACTAGTTCATGTTTTGTTTCCAGTAAATTTACCTTTATGTCCTCTATGTATGCGACGAGGTTTAAATCCTTACACACTGCTTTACCCAGAACTGCACGTGCCATCTACTTAGTGATGAACAGTAGACTTGCTTCAACTAAGATTCAGTGGTGTGTTTTTAAGTAGGCACACCCTGCTGGAGTTATTTTTGATCCTGCATAAGCCTACAGTATTGTCTCAGTAGATACCTGGTACAATACCTGGAATCACACATTTGTGTCAGCACTGGTGTCAAGCTTAAACTTAACAGGTAATGACGAGCATCTTGTGGCATGCTTTGTCCTGCACTGTATTAATCGCATTACCCAAGTATAATCAAGACTGCCCGCAAACAGTTAATCTGTAACCTGTACCATCTGTACAGATTTTGCAGTGCACACCTTTGTGAAGTGAATGTTTTTGCTGCACTTCAAAAGTTCTGCACTTCACAACACAGTCCAGCATTTTAGCCATGTGATTTCCCACATCTGTGACGCAAACTTGTCATGTTTTTCCTTCTTTTGTTAGGCAGAATCTCTTTTAGCAAACTTTAATCTATTATGCTTCCCCAGCTTTGCTGTTTGTGTACATGTTATACACTAATCTCCTTTCTGGCAGCCTCTCCTGCTCTACAGACATCTATGGCATTGTTAGCTTGCATCTTACATTTTTTTGTCTCAATTCGACTCGCTCAATATCACCATACTCACTTGTTGCAGTTCAGATTTAATCAAATGTGCATAGGTTTTTACATCAGATACGAACATAACTTCTCTCTCAAAACCGCATTTTTTTTTTTACACACTGCAATAGGATCTAAATGCCTCCAATATTTACTATACAGTCAGCTTACCAGACTCTCCAGTGTATTATATACTTTAAACATGTCTTCCTCCAACACAAGAATTAAGACTGCGACCTGTACTTCACATTATGAACAAATACCTTCGCTCCCAACTGCAACAATTTTCACTTTTATTTCCGTCATCACCAATAGCAAATGATGTTTGAACTGTATGAGTTTGGTTTGAAACGATTCATCCTTAAGAAGTCTTCATACAGTAAGTTCTAGTCTGGTAACTTTAGCTAACTGGCTGTAGGAAAGCTACCATGCTGAGCTCGTGCCTGCCTCACCTTTTCCATCTTCTTGTGCAATGCTGGTTAAGACTTCTGACATCATGTCATATTTTGTGTCCACATAGTGCTGGGTGTGTATGAAGAGGCTGAGTAGAGAGCTCTTGGAGAACAAACAACTTTATTTTGGGCATACACAAGTTCAGGGTTTTGCTAACATGCTTGCATCATACATATTGATACATACTAGTCACACAACCACATTATTGCTAATATACCCTTATGCTACTTATATACTACAAATTAAAACAGCACATGTTCATAACAAACACCTCTCTGCAGAGCATTAGCCTCAGTAAGATATTTAGCAGAACTAAAGAAATTAAATTATTCAGAGTCAAATGTAAACATTATTGGGATGCTAGACTCAAAAAAAAAAAAAAAAAGAATCACATCTTGGGGTAGGGTGGGGTTGGGGGGACGGGACAAACAGATGGTAAGTGCAAATGAGAACAGCTTTCAATACACCAACAGAGTAACTAAGCACCAAATAGGATCACAACACACATTCCAAATATGGATGTGACCTAATCTCCATAATAACCTAACATTTTTCTGGCCAACTGAATAAATCCTGCAAGTAGTGCCGATGAATCTAGTTACCATGGAAACAAAAAATAAAGATGGAAGGATTTCCCCCAGACAAAAATAATAACTCCTATCTCAAATGCAAACTCAAGTAGTAGCTGAAAACAGATTCCAGATGTAGTTACAGCATTTTTTTCCGTTTTTGAGAGGTGTTGAGGTGTATATACACCATACAGTCTATAAGTAATTGGACAATGGCAATTTTAGGCTCACCAATTTAATCTAAAAAGTAAACAGATGGTCTGCTTTAAACTGAGGGTATGTACTATGCATATATGTTCAGTAAGCCAAAGTCTAATTAAACCTACTTCTAAAAACAGATTTAACAAGTGAACAGATCTCCTTACATTGTGCAGCCTTTGACCTTTTTATAACAAGCACACTGATTGGCACAATTACTGTGATTGGTTGCCCAGCCCCAGCATTCAAGCCAGGGTTGTTTGTCAGTCAGTACTTGTTTTGTATTACACTATTTCCCCTCACAAAAGTAGCACTGAATTTGAGGCAGCTGGCTCTTGTAGATCCCAGAAAGACCTTAAGCACTATGTCCTGCTGTAAAGTGAAGCACCAGTCATTAGGTGTGATGCACTTGGTGAGATCTGTGAAGTTTGGATGCTTCTACTCACATCTGAATTCATGCTATTGCTAACAGCAATCATATCATCAGTAAATTCTAATGAGCAGATTCCAGTGGCAGCTATGCATGTGCCTATTACAACATGTTTTACAGTGGCAGCTATACATGACTATTACACCATGTTTCACAGAGGATTAAATATGTTTTCAAGCATGCACAGTTCTTTTTTCTTCAGACTTTTCTAATTCCAATGCTGGGGTTAAAGATTTGTTTGTTTAATCTTCCCACGTTATATTTGTTCCAAAAATCAAGTATTTTTTAACTTAATGCAAACCACTAGTAGTTTGTCACGGTATCAGAAATGTTTTTTTTAATCTACAGCTTGGACAGCAGCCTGATCAAGACATTTACACCATGCAGCAGAACACCTCTAGCAGAAATGTCATATCATTTTAATTACTGTAAGTAAATGTACTTAGAATACTTTGAAAAGTCTGCCAGGAGATTAAAAATGGAAAAAAAAATTAAATGAGTATTATGGATTAGTAGAAGTAGCCTACAAGAGAGCATAACTGCACAATTTAACCTATATTAAGGTGAACTACATTGACTACAATGTCATGTCATTTCACTACCAAATTAATTAAATCTGAAGTCAAAGAGCCCCCCCCCAGGAATGGTTTTCCAGTGATTATTATATTTAAGCTTGGTCATTTAGATTTTAATGTTTTAATTTATATACTTACAAATATGCTGGGATACAAAAAGTATTACATACTTTAAACTATATTAAAACTCATACCAAAATCTTAAAATTACAAAAGGCTCTAAATCGAATTATTTTTTCAAACTCCTGTTGTAAATCTTTACCATTTAACAAGTATAGCAACAGCCACACTGAGTGTTTCTTCACTTGTGAGCAAACACATGCTTACATTCTCAAAGTTATATCAATAATGTACTGACTGCAATTTTAAAGGTTACATTAGCTAAATGTATTTGCAATATGACATCGTTTTCCCCCCCACATACACCCCCCCCCCCCCACAAGACTAGTACTTTGTTCCCATTGGTTGAATTGATTTCTGTTACCTGTGCCCAATTAAACTGGTTGCTATAGCCTAAGGATCTGGATCTCAAATCCTTAAGGGCCACAGCACCACACATTTTACTGTTCTTTCTTGGTTGATGATTGGATAATTAACTGACAAGTCACATCAGGTGTTTCCCTTATGTTGTATGGGGAAAGCAGATGTGCAGTGCTCCAGCCCATAAACAGCAAAAGAAAAAGGGACCGTTTCCCTACAGGATCAAAAATAATATGTCCAAAAACAACCAAGCAAATCAGCAACAACAACAACAAAAAAAATCATACATATTGACTCTTCAGGTCTGCCTCTGTACTACATCATGGACTACCCTGGGGAGTTCAAATGATACTAAAAGAGCCAACACAGAATCAGCCACCATCATGCACACGGACATGTTCATGTTCGAGAGCTAAAACTGGTCTACACTTATTCTGACATGTTTTACAAGCACCTTGATCTATATGAGAGACAATGTTTTAGCAACTAATAGCTTACCTTCATGTCTGTCCACAACAATCCTTGAGGGACCGCTTCAAATCTTCAGCTTAAAAAGAGAGAAGTGAACAACAGTTGGACACAGAACAAATAAAAAAGCACTTTTTCCACAGTATTCCGCGTAATTCAAATAAAATAGCATAACTAAATAAAAGTGATAGAAGAGAATGGTGCTTAAATATAAAATCAAACAGCGTGCATGAACTGAGTTTGCTTTAATCAAGAACCGGCTGCTTACCGTGGCATTACAAGTCGTGCGTTTTGGGTTGAGGCACTTGAAGGCTGTAAACCTTTTCGACCGTTATTTTTGTTTTGACTTGATTGAGAAATCAGCTGTATGTTATGCTTGTGCTGTTTTTAGGTTTTACGTTTTGAACCAATGTTACGATCAGCGCTTATTCTGTCCTCAAGACCATTTGATCAAGCGCGAATACCTTTTGGACAATTGGCGGTGTAGGGGTGTTCGTAGTACCGGGGTGGGCTTGCACCATTACACCTAAACATTAAAATATTACATCATAACAAATGTCTATTCAACATTTGCGAAGTTTAATCTGCCTTATGATTTCGTGCTGCTTCCGTTACAAGGTTTTTTCAGCAGCAAGCGGTCACCTTGCAAAGCCAACTCAGAACCGAACTTTTTAACTCGGTGTTTATACTTTGTTTGCAGTCAGTGAAGTGTTTAAATGAGACTCCAAAGTAGTTATTTTCACAGGGAATTTATCGGAGCGATGCAGCATTCACTCATCAAGAGAAACTACAGTAGCCCACACTGGTGAGCAAGTTAGCGTAATGTCTGCTGCGCTACAGCAAGCGATGACGCCATTTCTTTGCCACACAGCAGACAGTTAAGCAGTCCAACGGGAAACAGCGAAATGCACACATCGTGAAGTCGAAGAATCGCTTTGACATCGTCTTATTTCTAAAATGTCGTCAATTTAGGTGTACGAGTGCGCCTTTCAGGGACAAAGGAATGTTTCCCATCCCGTATTATTGTAAACCATGTTCGATCTGTTCACTTTCAGTACGACACCGAGTTTTCCGAAGCACGGTCCATCTATTACAGAGAAGGGCTGAGCCGATTAAAACCACGGGAATCACAAACCCTAGCCAGCACGAATGGATAAACACTGACTAGTTAACGATTAATCACAAAGAACTGACAAAAAGCAGCTCTCGATGTATAAATGGAGTCGAGAAGCTCGAGTACAAAATGCTGACGGCTGTGTATAACAAGCTTGCACAATGAACACGCAAATGCCACTCAGAGCAAGGTCATTCCTTACAACGACAATAAAACTTACTCAAATAGGGATGTTCATGTCCTTACGTTTGGTTATTATTAAACAATACATATATCAGTGGCCTCGTAGGTACAATTTCAAAAAGGCTACGTCGCTTTCCAATACGGCAACAATGTCACCTCAGACAATAACAACTGACGTTTTCAGTCTTAGGTCGTTCTAATCCGAGTAGTCACTGAAATATCATTTATAAAGACTAATAAATAACCCTGCTCACCAGTAGAGTGGTAATAGTCTACATAGTCTACTACTAGACTGTCGTGCTTTGACAACTATCAACGGTAGACATGAAAAGCTTGCCAAAATACTACAGCCTACCTCGCCAGCCATTTCTGCTCTATCGTGAGATTGTCGTTCGAAAACGAAGGTGGAGGAGAATAAGTAAACACGGAATTTCCAAAAGACAAGACAACAGATCAACGTTCGAACTCAAAACTGTAACAAATGTAATTCGTGTAATCAAACTAGCGATAAAACAAGAGTTCACTACTACCGCACCAGAAAGATTGTAACCTTACGAGATCACTGCCTGCATACCAGCAATTCCCATTTCACAGATCTACCAAACTCTAAATTTGACCATTGTTAAAGCCTTCAGTCGAAAAGAGCTTTTTAAATAGCAATGTATACTGCACAAAGCCTTACGTAAGGGCTATCCAACAAGGCAGTGTTTTCCCCGATCAGTTATTTGATGCCGAACAGCAGCATTAACGATTCAAGTAATTTTACGAATTCCAACACAACATCAGCTGGTGATACCAAGTTGTACTGAAATCTACAAGTTTCAATATCCTGTTGTGCATACACAAATACGGAATTGTTAAAGTGACATGAAGTACCCCACTATTTCTATGCTATTTACCTGACAAACCCCTTTGCTCAGAGTACGATTAGCTAGCAAGCATACGTGTAGAAACTGCTCTTGCCTTAAATGCAGGCTTAGGCAACAACGCCATGTAAAGCTTTGGAATGAGACAGTTTAATCTAATACTGATAGTCGAGATAGCACAACCCATTGTTTTTTCTCTCAAAATAGCTATTAAGACACTTAATAAGTCACCTTACCTGATGAATAGAATTAAACACGACTTTCCTGCTTCGATGTTTTGGAAACGAACATTAATCCATTGGAAAATAGAAAGCAATCCTCGATAATTAACGTTCAAATGTCGCCCGTAAACCCGGGATCCGTGTCGGGAACCGAATCCGACGAAACGTCTCACCAGTCCGACTCCTTTTCTCTGTGGTGATCCTCTACCCTTCTGAAGTTGACTGACGGGTACACAAAACCACCCACTGTGGACATTACTCTCACTCATTGGTTACTATATGTGTAAGATCCCACCTTCTCGATTTTATTGGATATAACTTTCTCGGAAATATGCCATTTATTTCACGCGGAATAAAACATGCACACGTTTTGGGAAGTGTAGTTTAAAAGGGAGATTCATGTTTTCGACCGTGACCACATTGAACATGGACATTGATTTTATTAAACTACATTTCCCAAAAATCCTGGTCAGATAAAAATGGGCATCTGTTTCCACCCACTCTAGCGCGCTTTCTCTCCTCAGGTGCTATGGTGCGTTTATACACTGAATGCGAAAAGTAGAATTTGCTGGGCTCAAGGCAGCCAAGAAACGTCGATTTAGTATTTAGTGTGCATTGCGGTTTGAATCTTAGATTCTAGTAATAACACGTGTAAGCATCATGAAAAGGATTTATGGCATCATTGTGATCAGTTTCTGAAGGATTTATGAATATCATTGAAAAAGACTGGGTTTGGCTATCGTGCTAGCAAGTTGGCTATCAGGAAGAAAGAAAATCAATAGCGGAAGTACCCGGATTGTAAATTCCAGATTTTGAAGGTGGGTGGCGCATTTGTTTATGATGATGCATGAAATGAGTGATGTATTTTTGCATTTGCAGTAATAACTGTAAAACATCACATCACTGTATTTCTTTTCGAGTATGTTACGATAATTTCACCTTGCAATTTGCTCGCGACTACCTCAGATGGTGATATGTATTTTGTTAAATTTCTAGTATTTTAAACAGCCCTTTGTAACATCACCGATTGAGTTAGTTAACGTTAGCTAGTTAGCGGTTTCTCATACGTTACTTTTTTTTTCGGACGTGGAAATCGGTGAAGTAATAAGTATGGCTGTCATAACTGTATTATTTAGGCGAATCTGTCGATTATGGCGATGATTAAATAGCTAGCTGTATAGATATCTATCTAATAGATTTAACACTGTTGTAATATCTTATGTTTAAAAGTCCAAATGGCAAAAATGCTATGATTGATCACAATTACATTGATATCTAGCTAACCACGTGTCACGATTGTTGACACGTGGTTATATTTGTATATTAGAATTGTCTGAGTAGTAGACTGAACATTATCACTTTTGACTTTTGGCTTTGATTGAAGCTGTTTCACACACGTTAGAATTACATGAACTTCATAATTCATTACAATTGGACATTTCTCATTAAATTGGTCTATCCACAAAATCAGACTTCACAGACTTCATAAGTAAAAGCTCACAATAGAACCTTTCAGATCTCAAATTGAAAATAACAGTTCTTCACTAGAAGGGATTTTGAAAGATTTACAAATACCACATGGCCAGGCATCCAGCTATTATTTTAGGTAATTATGTTTCTTGTCTATTGAATTATTTCTCAGTCATGACAACTGAATAAGGTTCATTCCACATGGGCCAGATGCCTGTGCAGCAAAATGTACTTGAATATATTTAGTGTAGATTGTAAGATAGCCTAGATACTGTAATTCAAACAAGGCAGGAGTTAAGACGTAGTGACTTGATTTGATGTCAACCAGTTATAACCGTATCACATACAGTTGCTGTGACAGGCTGTTGCATTACAGATACAATCTTCAATACTACCTGTACAGCATCAACACGGAGTTAAATATGAAATATGTCATTTGGGGAATTGGCAGTAAACCAATCAAGGTAAATCCTGTCACGTGCTTGATTTTCCTGCTTTTAATAAAACCATTTCCCATGACACCCCCCCCCCCTTCCTTAATATGTTTGCACTCTTGAAATGGTTAATTTTTGAAGACGTCCCCCCCTCATTACATTTCACATGGGATTAGTACATGGAAATGCCATGATCTTTGTCATACAAGGCCATCTCTTGATTACTGATTTTGTGTTACTGAGGTACTGTGACCACAGAAGCATGACACTGCCACATCCATGACGCTGGTAATGAGCTGAGCTCTGTGACGGCTGGATGCTATTTTAAACTGCCAGACAAGAAAGCTTTAGGCAACATGTCTTCAAAGTTACTGTATTGTCTCATTATACCATTTTTCATTGAAAGTCTGTTAACTTCATTGCTGTACTGTACTTCACTGCATGGACTTTATTATTGCCTTTAGAAAGGCAATTTGATATTTTAACACATTTTTGAAGATTGTTTAGAAAAATACATCTTTCTCTGGTTCGCTAGTATTTTTATACTCAAATTATGTTAGTCTTGCATTACTAGAATGTGTTTTTCATTGAGCATCCCAATCAAACAATTAATGAAGTAACTTAAACTGTAAAAATGTCCTTATTCTTGAAACTGCAAAAAATAAATTCCTTTTTTTTTTGGAACAGATGTCAACTGGGAACATGTTTGCAGCTTTGTGAACATGCGTTCTTAAGAATTTCTTACACATAGTTAAATATAGAGAGAGCTTCTCAGGTAGCCTATCTGTTGTATTGGATTCAGCATACAACAACACATAATAGGCAGGTATGTTATTTATTTATTTTGCAGGAATCAAAATCACTGTTGGCCAGTGTTATTGCTATCATAACTAGATAAATATCGCTCATTATTATTTTCTTAGAGAAGCAACTATATGAAATTTCTAGGAAAATAATCAAATAACATTAAAACATCTTATATCAAATAATATTTGTAACCAAAACACTATATGCTGAGATGTTATGGTGTTCAAAGTTAGTAAATAAATAAATAAATGGAACAAATCCACATTTTACCCACATGTAATGACCACACACATGTACTTTATGCATACATATGAGGTCTATGATAAATAGATCTTTTTTTAATTTATGTTAGACACACACCAAAATCAAGGACCAGCTCCGTCTGCAAGCGATGATTGTCGCCTTTGTGTATTTTATCATGAATACATCAAACAGACTACAGCTGATGAATGACTTGCTCATATGTTCTGCGCCAATGCAAAAGAAAATGAGTATACTGAATTCTGAGGGATTCTCACCTTTTCTTGAACTTCCTTCCGTGAAATTTCATATTTATAATTTATAGTTAACTTTTTGTAACAAAAATGTAATGTTAGCCTTGCACACTACCTTGGTAGATCAAGCAATAATGTAACGTAAATGCCCTCATACAGTTTGTATGAATACTATCTTGTTTTGTGTCAAATTTAGACTGAACAGCCAATCAGACAGCTCTTACAGCTGACTTGCCATTATCGATGATTAAATCGCTCAAAATTGCGCTGATGAGGACCATCTAGAGCCAGTTGTGCGGAACACACTGCACTGAGTACAGGCAGCGGTCAGCCACCACTGCCTTCCAACGGACTGACGCCATCTGATGGCCAGTAGTCACATTAGTGTGTCCCTAGCATTAGTCAGAAATGGAAAAAAGCCAAGGGAAAAGCTTTTAAAATGAGCGCACTGTTTGAAGCTATCAGTAAGACTGAAATTAGTGGCAAATTTCTTCCAGATAGGAACAGTTAAGGAAGATTGTTTTCTGTTTCATTTTCATTCCCATCAAAGTTTCGTTTATTTTTATTTGAAGCTTTTTTTTTTTTTTTTTTCCCCTCTCTCCCCCCCTTGTACCAGTTTCGACCCTTGATGGTGTGTGTAGACCCTATGTATTGCGTCAAAGTCAACACAATGATTAAGAACGTTAATTGTTTGGTATCTCAGTACTTGCTTTGCCACTCAAGCTGATGTAAGTGCAAGCTTCATGTTATCAGCACCAGCTGCCATCACATTCTGCCAGCAGGTCTGTAATGGCTTTGTCACAGGTTCTGTACCTTCTGCAACTGAGAACCAGGGTGATGGTTCTAGTCTTTGTGTATCTGACAACTGAGAACCAGGGTGATGGTTCTAGTCTTTGTGCACCTGACAACTGAGAACCAGGGTGATGGTTCTAGTCTTTGTGTACTTCTGTTGTCAACCTTCTGTTGTCAAAAGCACATGGTGCCTCTCCCATCCTCCTGATTAAAGTCACTTTCATTGTGTTTGGCTTGATCTCTCCATCTAAGCAACAATACAAGAAGCAACAATACAAGAAGTTCTAGAATGTGACCAAAATGGTTGAGTTTATGACCCCTTTTTTCAGACTGTGCGAGTTAAAATGTGACAAACTTCAGACATGTCAGAATGCACTGTCCTCAAATAGATGGATTATAGAAGCCAAAGTAGTGTGTACCTATCCCAGTGCTTGGTGGAATCTGTCACCATTAAATTTATATTCGTTCAAATTTGTATATATAGATATCAGTCAAATAAAAATTAGCATTTCAGTCTATTTAAACTAAACATACGAGAAGTCTTGCTGTTAATACTTTTTAAAACATTTTTTTTTCCATGGCAGATTTTATTTATTTGTGGAAGTGGGAAGGGATGGATGGTCTTGAAGAGGCAGCCACTGAGAGGATTCTTCTAGAACCTTACAGTTATCTACTGCAACTGCCAGGTAAGAATTCGAAATTCTTTAATGAAAGTAATGATGGTTTTTTTTACATAAATAAACAAGCAATGCATAGCTATCTGTAGGTAGACATGGACTTGATGAACTAATAGTATGAGAGCACTGTTGAGACAGAATGATGCATATCAAAGTGGGTCTTCTGCAAGTCTTCAATCATCTATTCAGAAAACATAATCACATTCAAGATTAATAATGTCATAGTTTCCACCCCTGTTTTTGATTGCCCCTTCCTGTCTCATGTTTCTATGTTTTTTCATTATTGTAACTAGGGCTGGGCAATAACTCAATTTTCATATATATCGCAATAGAAAATGTTTCAATAACTGTAACATTTCCAATATTTTGATAAACATTATTTACAATGTCTGCTGTGACTGACGTTCATTACAGGGCACTGCCATCAGTGCCATTGCATTCAAGCTGAGCTGAAAAAGCCAAATGCAGTACTCAGCAATATCAGGCTAGGCTAGGCTAAGTTTGGCTCCAACGTGGCACATTCTAGTTTAACATGGGTTAAGAATTCTTAATTCTTTCCATATATTATTCCCATTTGTATTTTACGAATTTTATTAGAAATCCTTCTTTTCATTTTTATAATGATGTTTCTCATTTGTTTCAATGGTTAATGGGAGAATTAAAATATTTTAGTCTTTCTGTGAACATGTAGTTTTTTTATGCAGTCTCTCCATGGCACGGATTTTCCTGTGCAGGCTAGTAGGCCAACATCCTAGGTGATTGTAGCGATGGTCAATAAGAAAGTGTTCCTCGTTAATTCTTAACATTTTGTCATTTTTTTGTGTGTTAGGAGTTTACACTAGCACATACACATGTGACAGAACGAGCTTCTACAAGTGATGATAAAGCAGACGAAATAGTTGATGAAGAATAAAGACTAATTCAATGGTGTGGAAGTAGTTTGGCTATCGGTAATGTATTTGTTGCCAGAAACCTCTAGGGCCCATCATAGGTTGTCATCAACCCTCAACCCAGCAACGTGTGTTTATTGTTGCTCAATCTTTTTTTCGGTATTCTGCAGCAACTCTGAGCACTTTTTATATTCCTTATCCTGGCTGAAGACCGTTTGTTTCAACCTATGTACATAAGAATAAGATAATCAGTCTGTGTTGTAGTGTATTGACCAATATTGACCAAGCTTACGGTGATGTCATGTTTCGTGTTCGTATATAAAGGCTAAATACAAGTAAAAGGTGAACCTTGATTTATTTGGACCATTTTTTAAAAAGTTTATATAGTTTTATAGGAGGCCGTTTCATAGACTTGACAAATTATCTGAAAAAATGTTTTGTAGGTTGTGGATGTTCTTGGCAGTTTTTCTGTGGCTTTTATATGGTTAATATCGATATTGCAATTATATTGTATCAGCCAAAATTAAGAAATATATTGCAATATAAACTTTGCCCATATCGTCCAGCCCTAATTGTAACTGTTAGACCTGCCTTGCAATGTACACTGTGGGTTATTTTCTTTGTAGCTGAATGTAGCTTGTTGAAAGCAACAAGTGGTCAATAGCAACTTTTAGCTTGTGCATCATCTTTCATAGGTATCAAAGGGATGCAGTTACATTTTTTAAAAGACGAAGCTACCAAAATGCCTAACAATGATATGATGGCATATTGTATTATAGATTTACTTGTATTATAACCTACATTTTCAAGGGCTGTTGTCTGGATAAATTACACATATCTAGGTTATAAAACCATCATAGTTTCTTACTGTGTTTTGTAGGTGGTAGGTGAGACCTTTCTGATGTGTGTAGCACCATAGTCTGTCTATAGAACACAAGGGAGGGAGTGAAACAGGATGTCTGCACTGTGCTTGCATTTGGGGTTCTGGCATGGCTCTATTATTAGCTGTCATGCAGCCTCTGGCTTTTGTGTTCCCTAATGTTTTGAAAAGTGTGCAGCATAAAACATCAATTCTCAATTTGTTCTGGTTTCTTTTCTTTTTTTTCCAGGTCAGATAAATGTGTTTGTGAAACATTGTGATCTTGGTACTTTTGACATGATGCAACCTAAATATTCTTACTTTGTTTGGCACTTTTGAACATTTTCAGTATAACCACTGTGGATAATGGCAGAAGGCACATTTCAAATAAATGTGTGTGTTGAAATGAACAGCAGTAGAAGGCTATTTAAAACAGCTTTGTGAATTACATGCTGTTTGTCATATAAGACTTGCACTTTATTATACTTATTTTGTCACAGCTTTGTGGTCTTTAGCTTATGTATGTAGGTAGGTATGTATGTATGTATGTATGTATGTATACCTAAGATGTATCATTGTAGAGTGCAAATTATGGAGCAACAACCTTTAAGAGAACCCTTTCCTTGGTACTTCGTTCCCTTACCCTAAATAATGAGTATATTGGAGGGAAAAAAACTGATAGAAATTCTGAAGATGTTTGATTTCAGATTGCAAAAATACATAATAACTAGGTGTGGGTTTTTGTTGGAAGCAAAGTTATTGTTGACCAGTGATATCAGTCATTGAGACGCATATCAGTTGACGGCAAATAAATAGTAACATCAAGAATTTGCCATGATACCAATTTTCTGTACCCATCTGATACTAATATCTTGCATTGGACTATCACATGATATAAATACCAGTTCAGTGTTTGTTTTATTAAATGCCACCGTAGCACTGTGGTTCAGTTGTTTAAATAAAAGTTATCTTGTTGGAGAATTTTGTGTAATGTATTATATGCAGTTTGTTTACAGATATCATGTATGGTTATGACAGATAAACATAAATATAGAAACTTTGTTCACTAGATTAAAGCATTTAATTTTTGTCTTTATAATTGCCATGCAGAGTTTCTTTAAAAAAAAAAATCCAATTGCTTTGGTCATCACCTGCTTGGATCTCAGCTGTACTGTACTCACTCACAATCTTACACATGCACACTTACTCACTGTATGTCTGTCTCTGCTTATTACAGCTGCCATGCCTCCCAAATGTGCACTATAATTTAACTGCATTTCTCATTATTGAAAGCAACTCTTAATTTCATCTCAGTTTAATAAAGATTTTATCATTATTTTTCTTGTGTGTTTCAGTGGTGAATCAGGCACTATGTAAGCAGACAGGCTACCTGGCTACCTGTAGTACTAGTCTCTCTTCATTCGATCTCTGCTTACAACCAATAGAAGTGTAATCTGTTGACGATTACAAGATCCTTATCCTTGATAACTATGGATGGAGTTAGCTGGAGTTATGTTCTCCTTATTAAAATCTGATCAGGCCAACAACCTTTTGTTTTGAGGCTGACTGAAGGCTTATTTCCCCCTCTTTTTGGGTGGTTTGAATATACTAAAGCCACTGCAGCCATAGAGTGAATTGACTTCATGAATTTGAGAAGGAGAGTTCATTCAGTTTTTCTTTCTCCTCCTGGGCTCTTTTTCACATCAGGTTTCTGTTGCTCTTTGTTCTTTCTATGACTCTGAATTTCCTTTGTGTCACATCCAAACTTGAAAGGTTGTTAATTTTTTTATTTATTATTTTTTATAGAAACATAACTTTTTGGACGTAGATGTGTGGTGATAAGCAGTGCATTGCTAGCTACATTGTCTCAATTAAATGCTTTCACTAGAAGGCAGATAACCATTTCCCCCACACTACTTCATCAAACCTACATCATGTGAGTGCATCATTATTTGCATTTGACTATAATGGTTATAATCATTAGTTTTCTTCATATTAATATCTACAGTTGTGTTTCAAACTTGACTTGCTCACACTAACCTGACTGTTATGATGTGACCTGCTGTGTACTGTTTCTGTCCTGTGCTGTTTCAGGCTGAATTTGTGTTTGGCAGTGAATTTGTATTTCTTTGCTCCTGATATCTGATGCAGTATTTTTTTTTTGCTGATATCAGCCAAGTTCTGATATGTGATATCAGATTGGTGCCTCTCTGCCAAAAATATATTTTCCTATGTTTGGGAATTCCCTGCTACTCTCCATACCATTTGTTAAGCACAGCATGTGTGATTCTCATTTTATGTTCCTCAAACCATTCCAGAGCAGTTTTTTTGCAGTGTAGCAGGATGCACTATCCTGTTGTAAAAGGCAATGGGTATTACAGAATACTGTTGCTACAAGGAACTTAGTCTGAAACAGTGTTTAGTGAGGTGGTATGTTTCAAAGTAACTACATGAATGTCCAGCGTTTCCCAGCACAACATTGTACAAAGCACTATAGTCCCTCTGCCAGCTTGCCTTGATCCTGTAGTGCTTCCTGTAGAGCTTCCTGTAGTGCATTTCTTCCATAGGTAAATGATGCATGTGCACCTGGTCATTCAAGTGATGTAAAAGAGAATATAAGTCACCAAACTAGGCCGCCTTATTCCATTGCTCCATGGCCCAATTATAATGTTCACGTTCCCATTGTGGGTGCTTTCGGCAGTGGACAGGGGTCAGCATGGGCACTGACTGGTATTCAGCTTTACAATCCCATACATAGCAAGCGGGAATGCACTGCATCATGTTTCTGTCATAGTCAGCGTGAACTGTTTCAGCAATTTGTGCTACATGGCTCTTCTGTTGGATTAAACCACACGGCATGGCCTAACTTGTGCTCTCATTTTGCATCAGTGAGTCTTGGACACCCATTAACTGGTTAACCAGCTAACTGATTGTCTCTTTTTGGTCCTCTTTGAGCAGCTGCTAACCCAATTGTCCAGCCATCTCTATTTGGCCCTTGACAATGACACCCAGATTCTTAACACTTGCTGACAGTGTCACCCAGATCCTTAACACTTGCTGATTTTCTCCTGCTTCCAACACATCAACATCAAGAACTCACTTTTCACTTTTTGTCTCTAATACATCTCACACTGTAACAAGGTAGTCAATGATGTGCACTTCACCTGTGAGTGGTTTTAGTAGCATTATGGCTATGTATGTCATATCTAGAATACTTAAATTATGCATTCGTACTTGTCGAATAAACGACACTGACTGGGAAATGAATAGAAATCTGTAAAGTTCTCAGACTTTGCCATGTGCAGAAGGAGCAGGAGGAGAGCAGATGTCCCCTGTGATGCACTCTCAGAACTGTATGCATTAAATTCTAGTATTTATCCACCTGCTAATGAATGTTTACACCTGGAACTTTGACTTGTTGCAAAAAACAGCTAGCCCTGCTTTGAAAGTGTAGACTGACACCTGTTGTGGCCAACAGATTTGTTTGTTTTAGACTTTCAAAATCCTTATAACCACCTTTGTGACTGTATGCGGAAACTTTCCAGGACTGGTGAGAAGACTGGATTCACTGGTTTGACCTTAACTGTGGTCAAGCCTGTAAATTATACTGAGAGATAAGCCTGTAATGCATGCATACAGGGAATACAGATTTACACCTGAGGAGAATGGGACGTTGGGGGGATGTTAGTTATTGCACCTCATCTGCTTTCCATCAGTACAGAGTAGGGGGGTTGGAGGTTGGGCTGAAAAACAACTGAAAAGAAAAGCCAAGCAGAGAGAAAGATCAGAGATATTTAGTAATAAACATGCCATTGGTTAAAAAAATTAGGACAGCAACAGCTAAATAGGAATCTTGTCATGAGTGGTGTGGTAGAACATAAAGAATGTGTACACCATTGTCGTTGATGTGTTTTTTTTTCTCTCTTCTCTATTTCTAAATCCACAGGTAAACAAATCAGAACTAAACTGTCCCAAGCGTTCAACCACTGGCTCAATGTACCTGAGGAGAAACTTCAAGTAAGGACATGCCTATCTAGCAAAGATATTTGAGAATGTGAATAATTACAGAAAAACACGTAGGACAAACACCTGCTTTTTCATAGTATGTTGGTTTTGATCATAAATTTCCTTTTTTGATTTTGGTTTGGAGTTAAACCATGTCAGGGGTTCACGGATGTTTTGTGATAGCACATTTTGGAATTCTTGTGAGTTGATGTAAATTAGATGTTTCTCTTTCCTTTGTGGATTTGTCTTCATGCACAGATTTTTTTTTTAGTTTACTGCCGAATTTGTTACAGTATTGCTAATTTAAACTAACAATTGAAAAGCATACTATAAATATAATATAATTTTATTACATTTTAATATCATGTTTCACTGTAATATGATGTACTTCTGTATCATCACCAGTAAAATTGAAAGCATTAGCTGACATGCATGTTGGTCACTTGGTCTTATTTGGCCATTTAGTCTCTAACTGTACAATTCTAACTGCATCTACAGTATTTGTAGGGGTAGATGATTTCACACAACCATTATATCCAACTGAAACACTTCAGTGTGCAATATTTCACATGGCATTCCTCCTTCTAGTTTAATACTGACTGTGTGCTCCACTGAGCACACCAAACCTTCACAGGCAAGAATTCCTGAGACAAAGATTTAATTAATAAATCTTGGAATGATTTCTGAGACACAAAGATTTAATAAATACATTTTTGGAATGATTTAAAAATTGCGAAGGGGAACTCATCTTGCACAGTCTGACATGGAGATTAGACTGAATAAAATGGGAATTGGGAGCAGTGGGTAGTATTTAGGGCATTTCATTTTAAATGGGCCAGAGCAGAACAGAGAATGGAAAATGTGAGCTATGTTCAGTACATGGATCCCCCACACTGGGACTGTAAACCACTGAGTTTGTCCATGCTGATTTACCAGGTTTATTGCAAACCTTATTGCCTCTTACATGTCTATGTTTATCTCACTTTTCCTCATCCTTTCATTTCCTCACGTCCCGTCTAGTCCACTTACATTTCAGAGAGTGAAAAATCAATGAAAATTAGCCTTTGGCACTTAGCCATTATATCATGGGCCATTTGCAGACATCTCCCCTTCAAAATTGAGTTGGAGGTTTTATTGAGCAGGGTAGGATTACTAGAGAGAGGGTAGCAAGCAGATCTGGAATGACCAGAGAGCTTTGATTTATGTAACATGATGTAATGATTTAGCAGTGATATACGTTTGTTATTTTGGACAATCTCATTTTGGGTTTTGGTTGAATTCCTTATTTGATTGCTTTTTGATGAATTTGCTTGCTTGGTAAAATCCAAGATAAGTACTTGCACACAAATATCAGTGTGTTTTTATAGTTAACAGTAGTGCATTTTTTAAAAACTTGTGTACAAGAAAGTTCAGTGCAGCTCCTGTTCCTTGTGGTAAAAGCATTCTACATCATTTGATGAATAATGTAGTACCCTAAATGAATCTAAAGTGCTTTTTAAATAGTTGTATGGGGCCATTTAGGTTGCAAAACCAGAGACCAAGGATTCTGCTTTGAGTTTGGAATGTTAGACTCAAACGTAATTGTTTTATATGTGTTATGTTCTCAGCGGTTATTTCATCACTGTTGAAGTTCATATACATAAATAAAGATTCATGTTGGCTCTCAACTTGCAGACATATTCAGAACTTTGCTCTGTATTATGCTACCTGCCAAGTCCTTTTGTAGGAAATACTGTTTAACTCTCTTTTTTGTTATTTTTGGCTTTGTTATTGATAATCTAACTGTTATGAGCATGGCAGGCATATTATAGACATACAAGACTCATAACAGTTTCAGCTTTATTTGATGTTTATTTAGTTAAAAAAAATTGTTTCTTCAGTATTATCTCCATCATTAGCTGTCTGCCAAGCTAAGTTATCTATACAGTCCTAATGAGGGCATTGTATGAGCTTATTTGTTGACCATTTTTTGACTTAAAATGAACTAAATCTAGTTTGTTGTTACTGGTTGTTTTGATGTTTTGTACATGTCTTCGGTATAAATGGTCCATTAAGTCTACTCATTCAGACTACTAATTCCTTCTGTATGATTTGTGCTTGTATTTTTTAAATATTTTTTTAGGATCCTGAATAGGACCAAAAATAAGAGAAACTAATTGAATTATGTGAAAGATGTCATGACGCATCAACTCATCTACTAAAAATTCTGAGTTTAATTGAATAATCAGGTTCAAAGCACAGTACTATTGTTGTCTGGATAATTCTGAGGCACACCACTCTCAACCAAGCAGTAATAAAAGATTTGATTTAATACTCACACATTTAAAACCCCCAATGTCATATCTGGTATAATTGTTCCTGATTAAATTTGTACCAGCTGAGCACCAGAAACCATGTTGGACTCAAAACATAGTCAAGAAACACAGTCAAGTAACTTAAAATTAAGAACGTATAACTTTTATGTGAGTGAAAAATTTCAGGGAGGGGTTCAGAATCATTAATTTAATAATTCCATGATGTAATGGATATAAGAATTGTTACTACTAGCTGAAGGGTACCAGTAGGATACTCTATGCTAATAGAAAAGAAAATTTAAATGCCACTGCCCTTCACTGCATAGATTTTAGTATCTGTTCAGACATGCTTATGTAAGTAAACTGTGTGTGTGAATACAGTATGAATACAGTGTGTGTGTGTTTGATATAAACTTTGTTTAACTAAAATTGAACCAAGCTCTGGATAAAAAGCTATTATTAGATGGTCCAGCTACCAGAGTAAGCAATCACAGAACAAGTCTAAATCATAGGGTGATGCACTATTCTACCAGAATAGTAGCCAGTAGTACAGATTCAACGTGTATGTGATGGTATACAGTTTAATTGGCAAATGCATACATTTCAGCGCATTAAAATTGAAAATACAAGTTCATCTATTTGTGAATTCTCATTGTTATGCTGTATGAATTCTTCTCTTTATCATCTAGGCCTACCTCTTTATCATCTACTTCTTAAATCTTCCCACTAATCTACTGAAATGTTACTTAGAAATTAGGGAAGAGAAATTTTCAATATCTTGGATAAAAAACTGTTTCTATACTAGCTTCCTGCTGGGGGTTTGTAGCAACATTAAAAGACAGGCAGCTGATAAACTAGTTTACTGTAAAAGTGACTCAATTAGGGAAGGAGGTTTTTGAAGCAGCTTATTTGTTTGTTGCCTTCTAACTATGGGAAGCATTGTCATCAGTTCTGTCAGAGACTGAGGCCTTGAGCTGTTTTTTGAGTTCTCATTCAGACTGTCTCTTTCTCCGTCTCCCTTCACTGTCTCTTTAGCTCTCCCCCTAAAAAGTACACTGTGCATGTCTGTTTTCTGTAAATTTTGCCTTTTGATTAACCCAAGCGCTCGTTGCCCTCTTTTAAAGGCTCATCTCCCAGTCTTGCTTCCTCTTTCTCTTCCTGCTCTTGCTGCAGTGACCTGATTTATCTAACTGATTAATGTAACTGATTTATCCAATTGTAAACTTTTTCTGATCCACGTAAGGGCTGAGCGCGCTGTGAAGCTGCTTCCCAAGCAGTGATGAGCAGGTCAGCACATGTTCTACATCACCTGTGATGATTTTGTTTTCATTTAGTCCTCCCTCTGCTTTTTCCGTTCATTTCTAGCACGGAATGGGTCATTTTCTAGCCGTATCTTTTCTTTTTGGTGAATAACACACACATATAGGCTTTCCTTGCTAGTTTGTGTTTAAAGGAATGTGGAAAAATGTTTGACGGTCCTATGGAATAAGACCTAGTTCCAGTCCTAAAGGGCCACAAAGGAAATCAGATGTGCTGCAGCACACGTTTAACTTAACCTAATGTGGTGGGGGTGGTGGGGGGGTATGTACAACTGGCTGTTGACATCCATACTCTAATGCAGTTAGGGCTGTGTGACTAAATGCTCATATTTAACACTGTTGAAATCAGCATTTTCTCCCACTTTTTGGCACATTGTAGATTGAACGGGTGTTTGGGGCACAAAGGAGCACATGGAGAGGGTGGAGCCAGACATCAACTGTAACTGGGATTCCTTGCCGTTATTTTCGAGTTTGTGAGCAGCTACCCGACAAGATAAGAGAATCCTTCGATTCTTTTGTCTTTAATGGTCATCTAGACCTGGCTGTCAAGCATCTATAAAAGCAGCACACCCTCTGTTCTGGGTGAAGAGGATGGTTCAAAAACACAGATGTTATGGTGTTGCTGATTGTGTCACTGCATAGGGCATGACCATCATTTGGGTATAAATTTTTTGGCAGTTACTGACCAACTATTTGTTTAACATTCACCAGCCACTACATTAAAACCATGCACATGCACTCACTGTTCATTTTAGTAGGTCCACCTATTTTATAGACTCTAGCACATCTGTTGCTCAAATTAGTCAAATAGTTAGTCAGCCACTTTGCCTCATACATCCATGTTCAGTTGATGACCACAGGCCCACTGCTGACTGTATAGTAAGTAGGTGGTAGACTCTTCTCAACAGAAATAACACTGATGTGGCTGTTTTTACATGTTCTTACACTACTGGATTCAGAATGGGGTACCACATAGATTTACAGCCAACAGCAGTTCTGTGGTCAGCGGTTCTGGAGGCATTGACTAAGTTGGTGGATGGCTAACTCAAATTGAGCAGGGCATTAAATGCACAATAGAGCAATGATATAATTACAAGATAATATAAAATAAATGTTTAAAATTGAATAAATGCTTAATAAATTAGGTGGCAAGTGTAGTGCTGAATAAGTCCAGTATGGGTATTTTTAAGTGCTTTGCAGTATGAATTCTGACTCATTCTTATGCTTGCTTTGTCATTGTTCCTGTGGCTCATATGATTCTTTCTCAGAGCTTGCACATTATCTCACTTTACTCTCCAATAAGGGGAATTTCCTCTTGCCTAATTTCTAGGTTCCTATTAGCAGTTGGTCAGTATTGGTATGATAGTCATGTTTGATTCAGGTTTTAATCACAAAGTCCCAATTAGATTGTGTTCATATTTTAATCTTATTTTGGAATCAAATGAGATTTACTATCCTAATATTGACTATGATAAAGATCTAATTTAATGCTTGCTTATAGTAGAAGTGAATCTGAACATCTAGTGACCTGATTATTCAGCAGTGACACACGTGAGGAGGATGTTCCTGTTGTATTCATTTGATCTTAGTGACTGTGTGCAGGTTGAAAAGGAGAGAGTGAGTTGGAGAATGTGGGTTGTGTTTAAGAGATTAGTGGCTACATTAAATCAAAGTAGTGGTATTTGAAATTTAATAGTAGCTCTGCACTAAATGCATATAAGGGAACAATGCAAGCTTTTGATAGAGATTTTTACTGAGGAATTCACTGAGATTCTAATACAAATACAGAATACATTTTAAAGATATGTTACTGTCCTCATAAGTCATTTGGCAGTATTTGGACAAAGCAGACAAAAAGCATGGGTTAAAATAAGGCACAAGCCAGGTGCAGGCATGTGTGGGCGTGGCAACATTGTTTGCTATTTTCACAATCAGCCCAGACGCACTAATGTGGTGCCGAGTAGTGCAAATGTAAAAAGTATGATTTTAATGATAAATCACAGATTGCTAGTGTTCTAGTATAACATTTACATATGTATTGTAATAAGATTATATTTCAGGATATGTGCTCTTCTCAGATGCATGCCATGCAGCTTCTAAAGGCAGTACTGTCTTTGGAATAACTAAAGACAAGACTGTGATCTTCTATTGCAGAGGAGTGCTTTTACTAAGTGTATTCCAGAAAAGTGCCACCGGTTCAGTATGAAGAACTTTCTCACTTATGCCAAAACATTGTGTTCTTATCTGAAGTATCTACACTGGTGAAGACTACAAATTTGACAGGCTTGTAGGGATTGGGGCTTTTGCAAAGCGTTTCTCAGCACTGCTGGACTGCTGGCACATACAGGGGTTGGACAATGAAACTGAAACACCTGTTTTTTGACCACAGTAATTTATTAGTATGATGTAGGGCCTCCTTTTTCGGCCAATACAGCGTCAATTCGTCTTGGGAATGACACATACAAGTCCTGCACAGTGGTGAGAGGGATTTTTAAGCCATTCTTCTTGCAGGATAGTGGCCAGGTCACTATGTGATGCTGGTGGAGGAAAACGTTTCCTGACTTGCTTCTCCAAAACACCCCAAAGTGGCTCAATAATTAGATCTGGTGACTGTGCAGGCCATGGGAGATGTTCAACTTCACTTTCGTGTTCATCAGACCAATCTTTCACCAGTCTTGCTGTGTGTATTGGTGCATTGTCATCCTGATACATGGCACCACCTTCAGGATAAAATGTTTGAACCATTGGATGCACATGGTCCTCCAAAATGGTTCGGTAGTCCTTGGCAGGCGCCCATCTAGCACAAGTATTGGGCCAAGGGAATGCCATGATATGGCAGCCCAAACCATCACTGATCCACCCCCAT